>OX439140.1:86780193-87353784 GCA_949318255.1 Pollenia labialis
TTGATTTACCGATGTCCCTTAGTACGGCTGGCTGGATGTCTGTCCATGTAGGCTTGTTCGCAAAGTACAGGACGCATTTTAAAGGTAATTTGATAACATTTTGTAAGTAGGTTTCAATTCATAAGCGCTAAGCCTACTGAAAATGGTAAGAGTCGGTCCATAATTTCACATGGTCTTCAAACAAACTTCTTTTTGAAATAGTGTTGGTGCCTGTAACAATCTTATTATGTTGGTATTAAGATTAAATTTTGAACAAACTAATTGCAATTCAAATCATCTTACTAAATTTTATTAGTATATGTCAATATTGACGATAGCTCCCATACAAATACTACTCTGAATAAAAGCTTTTAATCCAAACTTCCTTATAAATGTTGATATTGACATACAAATTGGCGACAATAACTTTTACGATAGCTACTATGTCATGACAATAATGTGTTGGTAGGCCCAAATTGACCATAGCTCCCATGTAATCTCCCTTCCTAAAATCACTTAAGGATAACCAAATCGTATACAGACGAAGATCTAAAAAACATTCCGCACAAAGAACTTTCACATGAATCTTTACCTCTTGAAATAAGTTTGCTCTGGCAGGTCCATGATAGAGTATACTCTGGAAATTTTTTCCTTATAAACTGTGGTGTAGGGTATCAAATGGCCGAGCTTAATCGACTATACTTTCTTAATTGTTTTTTTGAATAAAAAGGCCTTAAGAATTTGTGCTACATATGTATGCTTTTTTATTTTATAGCAAAAATTTGGTACAATTTATGTCAATTTGGTACAATTTTGCCATTGAGACGGTACAATTAAGAACTGACACAAACAGGGCTGCCAGGTACTTTTTTTCGTTCTCCCCAAATTTAAAAATAAATTTCCCCAAGTATCCCCCGATAAAAGAAAGAATCCCCAAAATAAGCCCCTGTAAAAAATACATAATTTTCAACGGATAATTTCAATATTTATTTGAGTTTTACTTGTACCATGTTCTACAAGAGATCATTTTTATCGAAAGGAAATATGTAGTTGTTTTTTTAAATATATATATACAGTCGAACTTTCCTATAATGAATTTGCTTGGGACCATAAAATCACTTAATTTTTAAGAAAGTTTATTATACAAAATTAATTATATTTCCACTTTTATTAAAAAATAATGATGCTGTTCTAGTTTGGATTACATTCCCACGTGCAGCAGTTTTCCATTTGAGAATTGCTTTATTTGTTTCTCTACAAATACAAGTTTGAAGGCTCATGCGTTAAGTGCTTAATTGCTTGCTTTCTACATTTTAAGAATTAGGGTTGCTTTAGTCGACCGTAAATGTTGTGCAATGCAATGTAACGTACCGTAACGTACTGTATTTTCCTTAATGCGTAATTATTATTTGACAAATTATTGCACAAATCAATTTTAAAACTATTTAAGGTGTGTGCTCGTATTTCTAGGTCATTGGCCCATTAATGGTCTGGGGCATCATTTATTACTAGTTCTTAACCGATTTTTTTTTTATTTCTTTTTTTAAAAACATAATGGTATGTTCATTTCGAATTATTTATAATCTAGACTAAAAACTTTTACGACATTTAAAAAATTTTCCAAAAACTTAAATAAGTGAAGGTTTTGCCTTGTACACACTATTTGACATTTCAATCGACTTTTCTTTACCCAATCATCACCAAACTTCATATTAAATATTTTTATATACAAAGGAACCAATAAGCCCATTCATTGGCTATAGAGTTCAATTTAATTTTTTTGAACACCTCTTATACACATGAAGTTGTCCAAGAAAATGCAAATTTTGGACTTTTTGTACATAATCGAATTATTGACGGAGTGATTTCAAATTTATCAGATATTTTTTTTAATAAAAACGAAACTTTTTTTGCCCGGTGCTCATTGATATCAAGTGATGTTGCAAAAATAGCCACTTTAATGTGTATGTGATATGTGCATTAAGCTTAGTTGTCTTTTGTAGAAAAATTAAGCTCAAATTTTTTATTTCCCCAAAAAATCCTAAGTTTTTTTTTTAATATCCCCAATGCAAACCCCAAACCCCAAATAAAATTTTCTGTCCCTTTTAGCAACAAGAAAACCCCTAATTTGGGGTCAAAACCTCTAAACTGGCAGCCCTGCTGTCAAATCCCAACAGTGCTACTAACCAGGGTTGTCAGATTGATTTTGACCTTTTTCGCCAAATTCAAAGTTAAAAATCGCCAAAATCGCCAAAGCCTTTATTTTTCAGTTTAAAAAAAAAAATTTAAAATTTTTTAAATTATTAACAATATTTTTTTAAATCCTAAAAAACTAATTTGTTCAAATCCCTAAAATCCGCCAAAAATTAAAAAAAAGTCGCCATTATAATATTTTGTTAATTTTTATTTAGAACAAATAAATATGATTAGTAAGCACAAAAAAGGAACAATGTTTACTATAAAATAATTTATAGTAGTCTACTTAAAGCAGCAGAAAAATTTTTTGTTAGCATTAAACTGAAAATTCATACATAGTATTTATGTAGTTTAAGTTCTTTTATATATCTAAAACTCTATATACTTCATCGTCAAGACATTCCTCATTGTCTTCTTTTTTGGAATACATTGTATGGGAATTAAATTTATTTAACATATCTTGTGAAGGTACAAAAGAAGTGCAACATGTACTATTTACATTCATATAATCCATAACTCGTAATAACGCGTCAAGAAGTTCGTATTGCATTCTATTCCGAAGTCGAGTTTTAGTGGAGTTCATTACACTGGTTTACAGCCAAAAAATACCAAGAACGCCACATGCCTAGATAAGTTAATTGGGACCTCCTGAACACGAAAAACGCTGTAATTTTTTTTTTCTAAGTACCGTTTTTTAGATAACGGTACTTTTGTGTTTTTCGGTGTATGGTCCCACTCAAACCCTTGTGGAGCCCAGCCGAGAAGTCCGATCGAGATAAATGGTACAAAGGTAATTGAATACCTTTTTTGTCGATATGTCGGAAATTTCTATCTGATAAGAACTGGCTGAGTTATGGTACCTCAAAATTCAAAATTTGCCTATTTTTTACGTTTTTTTGAAAATTTTTCATTTTTATTTCGTTTTTTTTCTACGTTATAGTAAAGATCTGGAATGTTTTATTTTTTTACCTAATAGTTTATTTAATTACCAACATTTTAAGTGTAATTTGAAAAAAAATCGGATAAAAAATAAAGTATTTATTAAGGATTTTGTGGAACGGCAATATTTTCATATTCATTGCTCACACACTATATTCGGCGTAAATTCAAAAAATTTAAATTAAAATGACGAGCGACTTAAACTTTTGCGTTTATTTTCGGATGGATCTTCGCGAATGAGAAAACAACAATAGTCCGCCATTATTTGTTCATCCCACCAGCCTTTGTAACGTCTCTCGATTCCTTCCATTTCCTGGTGCAATCTTTCGCCTTGTTCATCACTTTCGGAGCCCAAGTTCGTGGGGAAAAGATCCAAATGACTGAATAAAAAGTTAAAAAGAATAAAATTTCAAATGATAGCGGCCTTTTTGATATACATGTTTTCACTCAACACTTACCAATGGCATTGAATTTTTGCAGTAGTGTATCGATCTTCTCTGCGTAATCAGGACTTCTGTAGTTTCCCAAAAAGTTGTGAACGATGTGCTGGAATGCTTCCCATGCCTCCAAATGAGCTGGACCTAAACACTCATTAAATGATTGGTCACCGTACAGAGCCCGAATTTGAGGTCCATCAAATATACCAGCTTCAATTTTGCTCGCTGTGGCTCTCGGAAATTTTTGTTTAAGGTAATTCATGGCAAGACTGTCTTTTGGCAACTTTTTTACAATATTTGTAAATAACCCAAGCTTTATATGTAATGGAGGAAGTATTATCTTCTCCAGAGGAATGAGTGGGTCATTTTTGATATTGTACTCTCCGTGCGTACGTCCACTTCGCTCGGGCCAAACTTTTCGGGTGTAGTGATTCTGACGGTCACGGCTGTCCCATAGACATAGAAAACAGGGAAACTTCGTATTGCCCCCTTGCAATCCAGATAGTATGGCAACTAATTTAAAATCAGAGCAAACTTTCCATTGATGTTGGTCATAATGTATGAGATCGAGAAGTTCTTTCATTGCTTCATATGTTTCCTTTATGTATTTTCCATATCCGATTGGAATTGATGGTTTCGTATTCCCTTTATGAAGCAAGACTGCCTTCAAACTATCCTTGCCTCCATCCATAAAAAGACGCCATTCCTCTGGATCATAATTTTGTTGGAGAGCATTGAAAAGACCACATATGTTGGCACAAAAACAAAAGTTTGCCGTTTTTGCGAAGAAAAGTGCAAGTTGTTTGCTGCGATCACGGTAATATGTAACACGTGTCTCAGGAGCACAATATCCCCACTCTTGTAATCGTGATGCAAGTAGTTCAGATTTCGATTTCGGCAAATACAAATCTCGGCACAAATCATTGAGCTCGGCCTGAGTAAGTAAATGGGGTTTCTTATTTGATTGCATTTCTGCTTCACTGCACTCATCTGATGAATCATTTTTTATTGTTCTTTTTCTTATTTCTGTGGGGCCCGCTACAATCAGCTGCGGTTTGGGGCACGATACTGAGTGCGGCACTGGTAGCGTCACCGAGCTAACAACTGGATAAACTGGTTCAATTCTACGTCCGATAGCCTTTTCCGTTAAACAGAAATAACAATCAGTTGTATGGTTGATCTGGTTTCTCCATTGCATTGGCTTTCCAAATGTGAAGAAACACTCTTGACCCATAGCAATTTTATTTAAAACTGTTCGGCAGTTGTTACATGCACTATTCGGTGTCCACGGTTTGTCGACAGACTCAGGTCGAAAACCGAAATACTTCTTATACGCTTCAGATAAATTTTTCGTATTCATTTTTCGCATCAAATGTTGTGATTTCTTTTTCACAAGAACACCACAAACATAACAAAATTCGTTGGGATCGATTGTGATGATAGTGATAGTGATGAACAAGGTGAAAGATTTCACCAAGAAATGGAAGAAATCGAGAGACGTTACAAAGGCTGGTGGGACGAACAAATGATGGCGGACTATTGTTGGTTCCTCATTCGCGAAGATGCATCCGAAAAAAAAACGCAACAGTTCAAGTCGTCATTTTAATTTAAATTTTTTGAATTTACGCCGAATATAGTGTGTGAGCAATGAATATGAAAATATTGCCGTTCCACAAAATCCTTAATAAAAACTTTATTTTTTATCCGATTTTTTTCAAATTACACTTAAAATGTTGGTTATTAAATAAACTATTAGGTAAAAAAATAAAACATTCCAGATCTTTACTATAACGTAGAAAAAAAACGAAATGAAAATGAAAAATTTTCAAAAAAACGTAAAAAATAGGCAAATTTTGAATTTTGAGGTACCATAACTCAGCCAGTTCTTATCAGATAGAAATTTCCGTCATATCGACAAAAAAGGTATTCAATTACCTTTGCAACGATGTACCATTTATCTCGATCGGACTTCTCGGCTGGGCTCCACAAGGGTTTGAGTGGGACCATACACCGAAAAACACAAAAGTACCGTTATCTAAAAAACGGTACTTAGAAAAAAAAAAATTACAGCGTTTTTCGTGTTCAGGAGGTCCCAATTAACTTATCTAGGCATGTGGCGTTCTTGGTATTTTTCCAAATTTAAAATTTGTAAAGCAGTGTTGTTAAATTAATAAAACATACGAGCATAACTACCCGCTTGAGTATTTGTAGGATACTAAATTTTATTTACAAAATTATTCTTAAGTACTAACATTGAAAACCTTAAACCTAACTAGAACTGATAAGCTACGATTGTACACATGCACACACTAGCGACCCTTAATTTATTACTCTTTAAGTGTTTTATGATCATGTTTAGGCACATGCGTATTTTAGTGATAAAAACAAAAGGTTTCATTATCTGTGTTAGTGTTTGTCAAAATAACCAATTACACAGAATTACATACATATGGAAACTAAATTATCTCTTACTCTAATGACCTTTTTTATCTTTTATTCTTAGAACTAATGGAAATTTCTTTTTATGGGAAATTCCATCTCTACTAAATTATCTCTTACTCTAATGACCTTTTTTGTCTTTTATTCTTAGAACTAATAAATATTATCTTTTAATGATAAACATGTTCAATTCTGAACATTCTGCCGGGCCTCCAGAGGAGCTGGAGCCGAGAAATCTAATTTTACTACAGTATTATTACTGCGGCAACACTTATATTTAATATACATACAAAACAATATTAGAATACCAATTATAATTAATATCAAAGATGCGTGTCCTGATATAGTATGGAGTTGAAACCTTTTTAATTCAACGTGGGATGTCTTCATTTTTTCGACTGCATTTTTTAAATAGTTCATCTCCTTTGTGTTGTTGATAATTGTCACGTCTAAAGGTTTCACCAGCCTTGATTCTACTATCCATTGTTGAAATTACCATTTCACATGCTTCTTTGTAATATTCAAGATTTGGACACTCCTTTTTAACCTTTTTCATCAACGTCTGTATACGTTCCATCTCTTTTTGATATGTTGAAAGATCGAAATATATTACTAAGCTCCATTTCGAATTGATCATATTTATTTGGCCTATGTTGTCTAGATATAATGCTGTATTTGAAGAAATTTACTTGATTGAAAATGGCTTATTGGCTTTTAACGGCGCAGTCTTTACTTGCTTCATTATCACAAACAGCAATAGCAGGAACCCTAACATTCTTAACATATTATTTTCTTTTGGTTGCTTTCTTGATGTACAAAAACTTGTAACTGAAGAACCATTTTCTTCACCGTCATGCTCATCTGACACCGGCAATGCGATTACTTTATGTATTGGACGCTTGAGTATGCTGTTTGGAAGTTTTACAGTCACAACTCTTACCATGCCATCTTTACCTTCATGTACCTCTGTCACCCTTCCCAGAGGCCACTTCGCAGGGTAAGTTGGTTCATCCTTTACCAGTACCACTGAACCTTTCTTTAAGTTCTCCCTAGGCTGCCTCCACTTTGCTCTTTGTTGCAATGTCACCAGGTATTCCTCCTTCCACCGATTCCAAAAATCTTTTTTTAATTTTTGGATAAGCTTCCATCTATTAAGTGAACTTATCTTAGACTCATCAATGTGCTCCGGACAGTCGATTAGGGGTCGACCAATCAGAAAATGACCTGGTGACAATGTATCTATAGTATCGCTGCTCTGACTATCCACTTCTACCAGAGGTCTGGAATTCAGAACTGCTTCTATTTGCGTCAGCAGCGTACACATTTCTTCAAAAGTCAGCTTTGTATCTCCAATTATTCTTTTTAGATGATATTTTGTAGATTTCACACCCGCTTCCCAAATCCCTCCAAAGTGAGGGGCTGCGGGGGGAATGAAGTGCCATTGTATTTTTTGTGAAGCCAAAATTGGTATAATGGATTCATTGCTTTTTATTGCTTTTTTGAACTCTGCATCTAATTTTTTATTTGCGCCAACGAAATTAGTGCCATTATCCGAATATATATGACTACAAAAGCCTCTTCGTGCAAAAAATCTTTTCAGCGCTGCCAAAAATGCATCAGTTGTTAGATCGCTGACAGCTTCTAAATGAATTGCTTTAGTTACCATGCAGACAAACACTGCAATATATCCTTTAAATGATTTTAAGCCTCTCCCTTTTGAACATTTCATCTGAATTGGCCCTGCATAATCTACACCTGTATGCATGAATGGGGAAGATGGCGTAACACGTACTTCGGGCAGATTCCCCATGAGCTGTTTAGCTGAGTCTTGTCTATAGCGCACGCATTTTGTACAATTTCTAATGTATTTCTTCACAGCTGCTTTTGCCCCTACAATCCAATATCTTCTTTTTATATTTGCCTCTACTAGTCGATTGCCTCCATGAAGTGTTAAGGTATGTACATTATCTATTATCAACGATGCCAAATGTGAATTTTGTAAAATTATTGGATGTTTTTGGTTGTAAGGCAGACTTGAATTATTCAACCTTCCGCCCACCCGAATAATGTTGTCGCTGTCTATAAATGGGTATAGACTTTGGATTTTACTAGTAGAGCTGACTATGCGGTCTTTCTTTAAACTTATAACTTCATTTTTAAATTCATATTGCTGATGGTGACAGATAATCAATTTTTCTGCCGCTTCTAATTCCGCAACGGTCAAGTATTCTTGATTATTACGTTTGCCTTTGATTATGTTCGTGAATCGCAAAACATAGGCCACAACCCTAGTTAGCTTATTTAACTTTGAATACTTGCCCATAAGTTCATTTAAAAAATTTAATTTTGTCGCAGGGGTTGTCATGAAACATGATATTATTGGCTGTTCTTCTTCATGTATTGGCCAATGTTCTGTTGGTTTTGACAGCCAATTGGGACCATTCCACCATAACAAATAGTCCTTGAATTTGTCGGCGTGTATTCCTCTAGACGCAATATCTGCTGGGTTATCTTTGCTGCTAACATGCTGCCATAATGCTGTAGGCACTAGCGTGTTGATTTCGTTCACTCTGTTTCTTATGAATTTATCCTTATTTTTGTTGTTCTGAATCCAACCCAATGTAATCGTTGAATCACTCCAAGCGTATATTTTTTGTTGGCGTTTAAAGATGTCTGCTACTTTACGCAATAGCCTCGCTAAAAGATGTGCTGCGCTAAGCTCCAGTTTTGGAAGAGTTTTTCTATTCTTTATCGGATTAACCTTGCTTTTAGCTGTCAGTAATGTCACAAACGACTTGACCTTTATATATACTACTGCTGCATACGCTTTTTCAGAAGCATCGGCGAACCCGTGCATCTCTAATTCCATATCGTTTTCCGCTTTAATCCATCTTGGGATAATAATTTGTTGAAGACTCATTATGTTTTTCGTAAATTCGTCCCATTCTTCTTTTAGCTCACTAGACAACACTTCATCCCATGTTGATTGTTGTAACCATAATTTTTGTATAAAAAGTTTTGCTACCAATGTAACTGGTGACAACCAGCCTAATGGATCAAAGATTCTGGCAACATCTGAAAGTGCTTGCCTTTTTGTTATTTTATCTTTTTGAATAAAATTAATATTGAACATAAATTCATCTTTTACTGGATCCCATTGAAGGCCCAGTGTCTTCACTGATTCGTCATCCTCAATTTCAATGACTGCATTTTTCTGAATGCTTTTAACATCTTCGATCACTTGTTTATCGTTTGATAACCACTTCCTTAAATTAAACCCGAATTTCTTTAGCTGATATTCAATTTTACGCTGAATACTTTTGCATTGTTGAATTGTATCTGCTCCAGTCATCAAATCGTCCATGTAAAAGTCTTCTTTTATTATGTTGTGAACATCCTCTTCCTTACAGCTATCAGCTATGTAAAACAGTGATCTTACAGCAAGAAATGGTGCAGACGCTGTGCCATACGTAACAGTATTTAATTTGTATTCCTTTATGGGGTCATTTTTGTTTTCTCTCCATAGCACATGCTGATAAGATTGATCTTCTTCTACAATCTTAACTTGACGATACATTTTTTCCACATCCGCTGTCACTACATATCTCCACAACCTCCACTTTATGATGATGTCAAAGATATCCTTTTGAAGTTTCGGGCCCGTAAACATTGTATCGTTTAAGCTATTGCCGTTTGATGTTTTAGCGGACGCATCGAATACTACACGTAATTTTGTTGTTAGACTGTTTTCTCGTATTACCGGTTGATGCGGTAGGTAGTACTTTCCACTATGGCTCTTATTTATCTCTGTCATGTGACCCAGCTCTAAGTATTCTTGCATAAATTTTACGTAGTCCTCTTTTAGCTTTATGTTGCGATCTAGTCTTCTTTCTAATGATAGAAACCTGGCTAACGCTTGTTTTCTGGATTGGCCCAAATTGATGTCATCTCTAATTGGCAATTTTACTACAATTTTGCCATTTTGGTTAATCATTGTAGTTTTTTCGAATATTTCTAGGCAGTGTTTATCTTCAGAATTTTCTTCAGCATTTGGAAGCTCTTCAACCTCTCCAGATTGGTTACGGCTGACAATAATTTGTTATTATTGCTGTTATTACTATAGACTCCTGATAAAATCCAACCTAATTTTGTAGATTGAGCCACTAAGCCATTCTTTTTGCAAACCCCTTCTTCTAGAATATCGCCAAATACGTCAGCTCCAATCAGGATATCAACTCTATCTGACTTATTGTACATTGGATCAGCTAGAACGTAGTTGTCCCACTGACTGAGATCAATTTTAAATGATTTATCAGGTTGTGGTCCTGAAATTGAAGGTAAAACTACCGCATCAGTACTTATAACTTGGTCACTATAGAAGCGTGGTTGAATTAATAGTTTCACCATTGCCTTTGATGTGGCCACTATTGTACTTCCAAGTCCTTGTATGTTAGTTTTGCACTTAATTCTTGGAAGTCCTAATATTTGTGCAGCTTCTTCTGAAAGCGCTGTAATTTGTGATCCCTGATCAATTAATGCTCTTAGCATAATTAATTCTCCACTTGCTGCACGAACTTTAACCTGTGAGGTCGCTAGCAGTGTTGTTGTAGTTGTGTTTGGTTTTTTTATCATCATTGATTTTGATGTACTAGATTTTGGATCCTCGTTTTTTTTTTTCTCATCTTTATGTAGCAGCCTATGGTGTCCTTTTCCGCAAAGACCACATTTAGTTTTATTAGAACATTTCCTATCAAATTTGTGGTTAATGCATGTAAAACATAATTTATTTTTATAAGCGATTCTTCTGCGGTCAGCCATTGGTAATGCTATAAACTTTCTGCATACACTCGTTAAATGGCCATTCATGTTGCAGTAAAGGCACGCTTGTTGTGCCGTGTAAAGTGTGTTGGAAACTTTTGTATTGTCACCCACTTTTTTCTGGTACTTATATCCTTGGCGCTTCGTAACTGCTTCCAAGGCTTGAACTTGTTGCTCCAAAAATTTCAAAACATCATCAAGACTTTGAATTTCTTTTGTTTTCTTAACATTTTGTTCATAATACCGGAGACCATCATTGTCTAGTTTTCTGATGACAATGCGAGCAATAAACGGTTCAGCATCCGTTATCTTCACCTCCATTCCTTTAAGCGCATAAATGCAACTGTTTGTTGTGTCCAATAGCTGCTTTACACTTGCTGATGACTCGCTGTTGACCATTGGTTGATCTAGTAGTTTGTCGACTTGGTTGGTAAACAACAGCCTTCGATTCTCGTATCTTTGTTTGAGAATTTCAAAAGCCGCCACATAGTTTATATCCGTCACTTTCAGGTGTTGAACTAGTTTCTTAGCTTCACCTTTTAGTGCTGTCACCAATCGATACATCTTCTCCACATTAGAGAGATAATTGCAGTCATGCACAAGGCTCTTAAACATATCATGAAATGGAGCCCAATCATTTATGTCTCCATGAAACTCAGGTATTTCTATTTTACCTAAGTTTGAAATGCCACTGGCATCAATTCTTGGCTCATTGATCTGTTCCCTTGAAGGATTTTTTACGTTTTTTGCACGTAATGCAAGAGCCATGTAATACTCGTCCTCAATATCTTCCTTGAGGATACGCACTTCTTTAGTGCTATTAAACTCGCATAGTTTTTTATAAACGTCTTCCAATGCTAAAAATCGTTTTTTTATTTGCTGCGTCTTTATGTCCAGTAGCTCGTTGGATGCATCAGATACTATTGTATGTAGTTCTGATATCCTTTCGCGCATCCATTCTACCTTTTCGATAAATTCTTCCAGCAGTTCTTCGGCTTTTCCTTGGACATTGGTAATGTCCTTGTTTTCTTTTTTACCGGCTATTGATTGCGTCCATTGGCTTTCTGATGATGACGTACTGGCTTTTATTAACTGCTTCTTTTGCTGGTGAACAATTTCCTGATGTTTATCTAGCTCTTCTTCATTCATTACTTGTTGAATTAATTCAATATTTTCTGCTATTACATCCTCTATTGATTCAAAATACTTTTGTTCAAAGTAATCTTCAGACGTTCTTCCTGTTGTCAAAAGTGCTGTATTATTTGCCTCAAATTCAGCTCGAATCTGGTCAATACGTTTAGATACCTCAGGAATTCTTGTAGCGCGAATTGTTTTCAAGCTTAGTTTTGTCCGAATTGTAACTAGCTCGTCGCCCAACTCTTTTTGGCGTTCAAATAATTTTGCTTTATTAGCCATAGCTAATTTGCTTTATATTATTAATGTTTATAGAAATAATATCTGTGTATTTAGATAATTATTCACAACACAATCCCTGTTTTAGCCGAGACTGACGCTTTTTTATTTTTTTTTTTTAACTCACAATCCCTGTTTAAGCCGAGATTGACGCTCTATAACTTTTTTGTATACTATTTTAAAATTTTTATTTTTCAATAATATCTAACGCTTGTTAAATTTATTATTCTTTAATTTTTATTTTCCACACTGGTTTTTTTTCTCTCGAAGGACCAAATGTTAAATTAATAAAACATACGAGCATAACTACCCGCTTGAGTATTTGTAGGATACTAAATTTTATTTACAAAATTATTCTTAAGTACTAACATTGAAAACCTTAAACCTAACTAGAACTGATAAGCTACGATTGTACACATGCACACACTAGCGACCCTTAATTTATTACTCTTTAAGTGTTTTATGATCATGTTTAGGCACATGCGTATTTTAGTGATAAAAACAAAAGGTTTCATTATCTGTGTTAGTGTTTGTCAAAATAACCAATTACACAGAATTACATACATATGGAAACTAAATTATCTCTTACTCTAATGACCTTTTTTATCTTTTATTCTTAGAACTAATGGAAATTTCTTTTTATGGGAAATTCCATCTCTACTAAATTATCTCTTACTCTAATGACCTTTTTTGTCTTTTATTCTTAGAACTAATAAATATTATCTTTTAATGATAAACATGTTCAATTCTGAACAAGTGTTATTGAAAATACTCTTTCAACACAGGCATTACTAGTTGGAATTACTAACATATATATTACAGCGAGAGCAAGTTCTTTAAAATGGTACGTACCTGCCGTATCATTATAGCTATAAACTTTTGGCCAAAACTGGTTTAAATTAGATGGAATATCATCATTAAAATACGATTTCCAATTAACGAACGGTAATTTTGTCCATTGTGTTTCATAAACATCCAATGGTACGTTTGGATCCATAAAAATCCTTAAAATGTCTTTAACAACAACGAATTTTGTTTGTGATAACACATTGCCACATTTTATAATAGAAAAATGTTCGTAAACTTTAAATATATTCATGTTTTCAGGAATTCTATTTATTAATTCTTTTAAGAGCATCTTTAAATACGAAAAGCATTCTTCACGAAGATTTTTAATAGCTTCATCAGCCATTTTAACATTACTTAATTCAGTTTCAAATGATGAGCCAAAATCAATGGCATTTATCGGGAGAAAAGTGTTTGGTGTATCAATAGCTATACTAACATTAGTTATTAATTTTTCACTATTACGTATTTCATTTAAAATTGATGGCTTGAAAATTTTTGAGGAAAATGAAAGAAGAGTAGAATGCAGCGTCTGATGCATACTTCCAGCGTCCATATTATCTGACTGAAATTCAAGATTTAAATGGTTCATTTCATTTACTATAGGACTTATAAATATCAAAAAAAGTCTTGTTTTTTCGTCACATAATTCCTTGTAAATGTGTTGGGCTGTCTTATCATTTTCAGCTGTTGAAATAAGTGCAAAATGATACTTGAGCTCCACCCATTGTTCCAAAATCCGTCTTATAGCCGCTCCATAAGATAACCAACGAGTTGCAGAAATTTGCACAAGTTTTCTAAAACGATTGCTGTCAACACCAGTATTGATCAAATCAAAAGCTCGCTTGTACAGTAGCGTACGTAGTGGGCTGTGGCTAAAATAGTTATATACTTCTTTTATCAAGTAATCAGCATTGCTTGGAATCGTTTTTGAAGCTATCGAACATCAAAGATGTAAAGAATGGCAAATGCATTTTACGAGCATGATTTGTGGATTTTCTTTTTTCAAAAGAGTAAACAATGACTTATTTTTACCACATAAATTACTAGCACCATCCGTTCCAATTGCAATCATATTCGAGATTTTCATGCCAATTTTTTTTAAAAACAATGATAAGCTGGTGAAAAGGTGCTCTGCTGTGGCTTCTTCTACCAAAAAAATGCCCAAAAAGTTTGTTGTTAATATAAGCTTATCTGTGTCGAAGAATTTGACACATACACTCATCCACTTTGTTTGCGAAACATCCGTAGATTCGTCGACAATCAGGCTGTATTTTGTGTTACCAATATCCTTTACAAGGTTTTCCAACAGTGCAGGTGAAACAACCCTTTTTATAATAGCACTACACTTAGTTTTGTGCAATTTGAGCTCTTCAAATGTAGTATCTGTTGAACTATTCCGCAGTAATGTGCTAAGATGATCTACAGATGCAATCGAGCTATGTTTTGCTATGAAAACAGCTAATTGTATGTCAATGATTTTAGACTCTTTAGATTGAGAAAGATTCACTTAAAGCAAAATAAATATTTCATAATATAGAACATAAAAATATAGGGGAAGGGAAATACTTTACTTACCAAATTGATCCATTCTATTTTGTTTGAAAAATACGGCCATGTTATTTTTATGTTTCATTGATTCAGCATGTTTCTGCAGATCAATTTTATGTGATCTTAATGCAATTTTACATGCAAAGCACCACGATGTATTCATTGGATTACTTATGGTCTGATAACTCAATGGAGAGTCTGATAGTGGCTTCAGCCAACCTGCAAATTTTATAAAAATTTAATAATCTTAAAAACTAAGTGTTATTATATGTACCTTTCGCCCAATTTTGATTTTCCCATTCCTTTTTATGTCGACGATCTATTCTTGCACTTTTCGTGGAGGAGGCCATGATAAAACTTTAATTATTTTGTACAAACTTATGAAATTATCTTCTGTTTACCGTTAGTTTTTTTTAAACATACAAAAAAAGTTTTTTTCATGTACGTATATGTACGTCTGTATATACATACATTTATGTGTGTGCATTCACTTCAATGTGATAGCAAACAAGAAAATAAAAGTGAAAGGCTGCCAGATTAAAACATTTAAATAAGAAAAAACGCTACACTAAAATGTTCTTAACACACCATTTACACGAGCCATAATTTCATACATAAAAATACTAGAATAGAAATAAAATTTTTTGTTATCAAAAATAGCCAACAAAATCGCCAACTTTTTTTTTAAATCGCCACAAAAGTCGCCAGTCGCCAAATGGAAAATCCCATCGCCAAACCCGTTTCAAAATCGCCACGTTTGGCGAGAAATCGCCACATCTGACAACCCTGCTACTAACACATATTCAAGGCGAATTAACTACAGGTGGTGTCGAACCGCCTTCTGATTTTGACAGTTCGGGCCTATTTGTTTTGATTTGTTAGTGTTTTGCTAAGAATGGTTGACAATTCGAGCCGTAAACACTAACAATGCAATGCAAAACCCCTTATGTTGTTTCTGTTGTTTTTGGATTGTTGTAGTTGCGACACCACCTGTAGTTGAATTCGCCTTGCACATATTTTTATGCTTATCAATTCAGTCGTCGATGTGACTTCGACAAGTGTACATGTCTAGCGGATGCTATGTTAATTTTTACTTTTAATAAAATATTTCAAAATATATTTTTGTAACTTTTGAATAAAATAATTTAAGATAAAAACTTAAACATTGTATAAAAATATTTTGCATCTTCATTTGTTTTTTGCTCAATACAAGTTTTCTAGTCATATCAATAATAAAAAAAAATAAGATAATTCATATCACCTATTTTGTTACTGTGATTCGTTTGATTCGTGTGATTTGGTGTAGTTTGTGTTATTCATTTGTTTCGTTGTTGTGTGGAGTATATTCCGTGCTCTTTACACTTCGTATTTGGTGGTTTATAACACACTAATTAAAATTCAATTGCATTTGTGTGTTTAAATTTTTTTCGTGCTTTATCTGTTTTTCACAATACAGAATTTGATTCGTTAGCAAAAAGCAATGGACAATCAGTAGTTGAAAAACAAACGAATGTTTTGAAACGGCATTCAAATGCATTCGTGCAGGGCTTTAGTGTCTAGTCTGTTCTCGTCGATCAACCCTCTACTCGTCTATTTCCCTGTCACTCGTGAGTCAATTCCCCTTGTCATGTCAGTGTTGCAATCCTAATAAGAGTTGCCACTTCTTGTCGTTCGTCCGTTATTCCCCGTCCCCACATTTATTTTACAAAAATTAAAATGGTTGGTAAAAGTTATACAGCCCAAGGGCTGATAGAACTTTTGCTCACAAATTTCTTTTGTATCTCTAATATCTACTGAATTAAAAAAAAAAATAAACGAAAAATCATGGATTTATTCATATGGGTGATTTCATTTACGTAAGTATACTCGTTACATGAGAAAAAAATTGATACGTGGATATTTTAATTTTATTTGTGGCAAGTATTTTTTTTTGGTTATGGCTTCGGTTTTTGCTTTAATTTGTATAGTTATAAAAGAGTTTCCTTATTGCAATTTGGAAAACGTAAACGGTAATCCTTAACAATTTGTAAAATATATTGTTTTTGTTCTTCGCTTCTTGATAAAATATTATTATAATCCTGCATTAATTTGACTCCCCTCTCAGCAGTATCGTTCACTACTTTTAAACCTGAAAGAGTTTTTTTTAGCTTCGATAAAGTTTTTGTTACTCAGCCACTTTGTGGGGTTTGTTCATAAAAACTCTTCACACAAATCAAAACGCTTAAAAGATGTTTTAGTTTTTGTATTCACAAACTGCGCAATACCATTTTTGATGACAGCACCTACGTTCAGAGTGTCTATTGAGGCCTTTTTGCTGCTTTTATCAGATTTATTCTTCAAAGCTTTTACAATTTTTTTTGTTGTTTCGATTGGTACATTTTCATCAAAAAATGCCAAAGCAACATTTTCTGTGCCTAAATACCAAAGGTGACTGCAAAATTTTTCCAAAGCTACGGTAGCAATTTCACTTTTAACACTTCGATAATGACTGAATACTGCTAGAAGCATAAACTCGTGATACGGAGCTGTTATAGGTGATGGAGCGCAAAACCAGGCTTCAGCGTACACTTTGACAATAAAAATAGAAATATCGCAGACAGCATTTAGTTCAACCTCTGTTAAATCGAACTCGTCTCTAAATAAAAATATTTTTAAGGTGTATATTGCCTTTGACATCCATTTTGCGTGATGCATAGTGCCTGGAGCTCGAAATTTTATATCGGATCGGGCTGGTGTTTTTCCGAGAAATATTAGAACAAGTTCGGTAAATTCCCTAAAGTCATCTCGCGGTTGTTTTTCCTGAAGAACTTTATTAAGAAAATTTGTAATTCTCTCTACATCACATAAACGAATAGCATTTTTAACTTTTTTATCTTCGATACCGATCCTGAAATTTTTAATCTTTAATGATGGCCAACACTTCTGAAATCGTTGAAATATTTGAACATTAGGACCATTTGACTTGAAAAATTTAATATCAAAAACGCTTTAAAGAATAAGTTCAAAGATGTTATGCCTACAAGCAAAATACAACAGAACCCTCTCTAGTATATTTTCAATTATGGAACAAGTTCCATTGAATCATCCAGTACCTCTCTTCCAGTACCACTCTTCAAAGCAGGTACTTCCAGCAGCTGCTTAACGTTTCCGTTGGATATAAGAATTGGAATACGGTCGACTTTTTCCTTTCCTTCTAAGACAGGCAGTAATTTTCCGTCCCAATGGAGACAAACTGCATCTTTTTCAATTCAGCTACTCTTTTTGAACGTAGTTTTTGTCTAGCAGCACGTACGGATTCTTTGTTCAAAATAAAATTTGCAATATCATGACCTAACGCTTCAGCTGATGCCGCAATGGTATGAACTGCGTTTCGATCACTTATTTTGCAAGCATCCAGGGCAGCTGCAAGTTTTTCTGTTATTACTACCACTTTTGCTTAAGTAAATAAAATCACCCATATAAACATATGAATAGATCCATGGTTTTTCGTTTATTTTTTCTTAATTCAGTAGATATTAGAGATACAAAAAAATTTGTGACCAAAAGTTGTTCCTCTGAGTTTGATCTAAAACAATTTTTTTTTCACTTTTAACACTTCGATAATGACTGAATATTAATCAAGTATTTTGCAAATTTTGGGGGGGGCCATGGACACCCTATCCCCTCACCCGATTGAGCTCAAATTTTCAAGGGACTATTTTTTTTTAGCAATTCGAACCAATCTGGGGGTTGGCGTGAATCAGATCACTTAAAAAAAATGATCAAAAATGAAGGGTACAGCCGAAGGGCACAGCCGAATATAACACGCTTACTTGATTTTAAATGTATTTGTCGACAAAAGTTAATAAACGATTGGAACCAAAAATAAAAAATAAAGTTTTTTAATACGAAAACAAACAAACCATAAATGGTATGGTTTTAATAATATTTTTTGGTTTAAATTGTGTAACTTTCCATTCTTTTTCAGTTATTGCTAACGAACAAACACAGCTGTTTTTGTCGTTTAAATTAATATCAAATATGAATTATACCTTCGTTATAAACTAGCATTACCCGTTCCGCTTTGGTTGACCTTGGGGTTGTTTAAAATTCTTTGATTCGACAAATCGCATCGCAAATAGGTTTTTGGCCAGCAAAAAATGGAGCTTACTGGTAAGCAGTTTTGTAACATGCGTGATTTTTATATGGCAAATTCATACTTGGAAGAACTACATTTTTCCTCTCTGCTAAAAAATAATTTCTCTGTTTGGTTCTATTTCGGTAAATAAACCATGCAAGGGAATAACAGAAGCACTTAGAACATTGTTTGTCAATTGTTTTCGTTAAAATAATGATTTTAATTATTCACTTACAACCTGCTTACTTTTAAGAGATAATGCGAAGCTATTCAATCATTTTTATTCACTTAAATTAGTAGTGTCGTCTTAATAGTGTAATAGAAAGCGCATATATCAGCGCTTATGTAGTTTCTGTGCTTACAGAACCTAATAATTTTTACTGGGCGGAAACACATCATGTAAAAATTACTGAAATTCCGTTTGAAAAAGAGCATACGCAACCAAGTGCGATAACTTTTATTGTATATTTTGTCATTTATTATATTTTCAATAATTCCCCTGCCTCAATGATATTCTAAAATCGCGCAATGCGGGTGGGAATAAGTTTCCCCATGCTCTCCGCGGGTAAAATTTAGAGTGCTGATTGACACTCTGCGTATGCTTAGAAAGTTAAAAAGCTGCAGCTTTTCTTAAACAAATGATATAATGTATTTACTTTCTTTGGGGGAGGTAAGAGTCTATGTGAATTAATTGTGGTTATCCTCATATCTACAACATAGAATTTGTGTTGTATAACATAACAATATAACAAATATGCGCCATATGACCAAACATCGGGCACACCACAGGGTAGTTTGCTAGGCCCTTTACTGTTTTTATTTTTATTTAAGATGTATGTATGTGTGTTTTAAGTATTCAAATTATTTATTTTATTATATTTAAGTCTTAACTTTTTTATAATATGGGAAATAATCATATTTAAATATAATTTAAAAATAATATTCTGTAAATAGTTGGACAATTCACAAAGTGTTCTTATGTATGCTTTTGTGTCGTGTTGGTTGTATTTGTTATAATTTTATGAAGGTGACATTTATAAAATAATAGCAAATACAACCAATACGACACAAAAACATGCATTGCTTCGATATTAAAATTTTGTAAATAATATTTAAATAATAACTTGAATGAACTAACTTTAATTCTTCAAATAGTCTGTAAAGAACAATGTCCTATAGACATCACTAAATTATTAAGAAAATGTTTTAAAGCTCTACCTTATGTAGTTTTCTTTAAAGAAACATAAAAAGGTGATAACATTTTGTGGA
The DNA here is from genome assembly GCA_949318255.1 of Pollenia labialis. Taxonomy (NCBI): domain Eukaryota; kingdom Metazoa; phylum Arthropoda; class Insecta; order Diptera; family Polleniidae; genus Pollenia; species Pollenia labialis. Next base: position 86,800,198 of record OX439140.1, read on the forward strand.
GGTACCTTTCCCTCTATCCCTATATGAAAATGTTAAGCACGGTGGTGCATTTGAAAAGCATAACATTGCCTAAATTTTCTAGCGTAAGACGTTTTCTTAATAAACGATAACTTTAAATGGGAGGTAAAACGCCCACTAACAATTTAAAATAAAATTTGGAAAACAATAAAGCATGTTGTTTTTGTTTTTTCTTAACCTACTTTCAACTACAATTAATGTTGGAAGAATTCCAATCAATTGTAGTGGGGAATGTAAGAAAAGATAAACTCACTGTGTTCACGTCTGAACCGAAGGCAGCGGATTCCCATTCCTGGTTTCTATTTTGAATGATGATATGCCCTAAGACGAATTGACGACGTGAGGCGCCACTATCATTACGTAATATATTTTAAATTTTTCTTTAATTTGTATGTATTTTTTATTGTTTTAACTTCAAATTAATGCTTAGTCGAATCGTTGATTTAAGGCCATATTGGACGGCTGATTTTTTTGTATTCGCGATGTAACTTAAATTATTTAAACTGTTTTGAAACTTCTATAAGGTTAGTAATTAACTTAATTGTTTGCAAATTTAATTATTTTTGGCATTAAATAAATGGACTTGTTATAACGACGGAAATAATAAATAAGAAAAGTGTTTTTATATGGTTAGAAGTGCTTTCTTTTTGTTTAAATATTAGTGCCTTTTTCCTCTTCTAGCTTTTATAATATCACCAAGTTGTTTGGATACTGGGTGGATACTTTTGCGCAAAATCCCGAAGCTACCCTATGCACTCCATAAACTCAGAAACGCAATCGGCGTTCTCTCGGGGAATATCAACTTGGCAGGTATTCTGGAGCTGTAGCCCAAATCCACCCCTATATACAGTCCACACTCCACGAAACCTATCGGCGTTTCTTCCGGACCACTTTAAGACGTAGTCGGCGTTTTTACACTGTTTATTGTTGTTGTTTTTGTTTAATCATTGATATTGTTAGAAGTTAGACTGTTGCTTATAATTCTTATTTGGTTAACAGTTTTACTTGTTTCATATCATTAGTTTTTTCAAAAATCTTTGGATGAAGTTTCCTGACGATCTGGCTTAAGCAACCCAGTGAAATGCGCCTAGGAATAGCTTATTCCTTTCGACAATAAATTTCAGTGTTTTTATCAAGAATAAAAATTTGGAATTAAGAACGAAATACAAAATCTTTTAAATTAAACATTTCTATTATTCCCACTAAATTACTTTGATAAAAATTATACTGTAACAATTTTATTATAAGGTACAAACAAATATACGAGTACATATATTCATTCACGCATGTTCATATTTTTAAATAAACTGTTAACTAAAATAAATAAATGAAGCTAATATGACGTGTATTACTTGAATGTAAACAAAATTCAATTTTTAACATTTATAAATTTATCACTCTAGCCAAAGAAACAACTACAACATTAAAATAATTAAAATTTTGGAATTTCAAATTATGTGCTACAGTTCATACACTTAAAAAAATCCATGTGACATTTTACGAAAGAAACTTTCGTGGGTACTATTTACAAAAGTTTCGTATATAATACAAAAAAAAAGTTTGCTCTAACAATTTTTAGTTTTACAAAAGCAACGATTTCTTTCGTAGTCTTATTTTTCGTATATGTATATTACAAAATTTTTCATGTATTATAAAATAACTTTCGAATAAAGAAAGAATGTATTTTGCAGCGAATTTATTTTGTTAAATATAAGCAAATATGTTGTGTTTTACGAAATAAATTTTTAACGATAATAAAATAATTAAACGAAAAATCATAAATTTAATTAAAGTGCACTACTTTTCACCATTTTTTCTATTGTAAGCCTTTATTAACTTTGAAGTTAAGAAAAGTCTTTAGAATAAAAAAAACTTTTTACCAATGCAAATATGAGTTATGCCTAAAATAATGTATAAGTGTGCGTTCTCTTACAAATGCTGTTTTCCATGGGTCCAACACGTCAGACGTTGACGAATAGTAAAAATATATGAGGAGTATGACAACCTTATAATTAGAGTATGCAATTATTTATTAAACTCGTATTCGGTTTCCAGAACATGGCTGACAACTAATATATGTGACTCTATTTTCTTGTAATCCCCTTTCAATTTCCTTTATTTTTAAATCCTGCTCCATAAGTTTGGCTAATTTATTTTTTAACGTTTTACTATATCACGACAATTTGTTTTCAAAAAAGGACACTAAGGGTTTTAAGACAGATCTAGTCTTACATCAAAAGCAGATTAGAAGATACAGGTAATAAAAAAATTTACAGTTGACAGTAATAACAGGTAAACCATAATCTGATAGTACATGGTTTACACATTTATAACTGCTGATGAATTTTTTTTTACGAATTTGACATTTATAGTCAGCGCTATCATACCATCTCAAAAAGCGAAAAATTGTACACAAATCGTATGTCAGGCCCAGAACAGAGGATGAAACTCAACTGCAACGAAACTTTTTTTGAAATTATTGGTTTGCAACCAGTTTCAATACTCCTTTATACACTCCGAAACCTAAATTGTATCACAATGTGATGAAACTATTACAATCATTTCGGGTTTCATATCCGCCCCATACACGTTTTAATGCAATTGTCAACATGGCCACACACTTCATTAACTGAATTGAAATATTTTAAATTAATTTTTTAAATTTAAAAAAAAGGAACATTTTATAAATACTTTTTTTTGCAAAAGAAAACTACAAACATTAATTTTGACACCGATCAAGAGACTCTGCACACACAGTATAAGTACTTGAAAATATCAAAATCTTTTGATTTTTCTTCAACCAACTCGACAACCGTCAAACTAATCAATTGACAAAGCCATACACGCTTCGATTTGGACGTCAACCGACTCAGTTGACAATTGAATTGAATCTTGTATGGGCCGCTTTAGAGAACAGATAAAACGCAACACGAGTTTCCTGCATGCTGGCTGCAGTGCAACTGATTTCCAATGCTTTTCAAAATGGTCGCATCATGTGTGGTTTCTCAAACGAGTCTATGGAATAAACTCAAAAATAACTAGAAGTTAATTTATATTTTTATAATATTTTATAATATCACCAAGTTGTTTGGATACTGGGTGGATACTTTTGCGCTAAATCCCGAAGCACACTATACACACTATACACTCTATAAACCCAGAAACGCAATCGGCGTTCTCTCGGGGAATATCACCTTGGCAGATATTCTGGAGCTGTAGCCCAAATCCACCCCTATATACAGTCCACACTCCACGAAACGTATCGGCGTTTCTTCCGGACCACTTTAAGATGTAATCGACGTTTTTACACTGTTTATTGTTGTTGTTTTTGTTAAAGCTTTGATATTGTTAGAAGTTAGACTGTTGTTTATAATTCTTTTCAGCCCGTTGTAGTGAAACAGACCAGAGTCTATGGCGGGAATCAAACCCGAAACACTCGGAATTATATTTTGTATCAAAAATACATCACTTTTTACAAACCATTTGTCTAACTTATACAAATAAGATTGAGTGGCTACAATTGAAACATGTAAGGGTAACCTGTCCGTGAAAGCCTGGGTTCGAGCCCCGCGGCAGTCAAGAACGAAACATTATCAATACATTTTAATTAATTTCATGTTGTAAAATTTCTTTCTTCATACAAATTATTTAAGGAAAAGTAAATTTCATGAACTTTAGCCTAATTAAATATATCAAAATTTCGATTAAATAACAAAGATAACCACAATAATATTTAAACAAATAATTACAATTATTTCATATTACAACAAACTTATACATACGCACTTTTGGCTGTCACTTAAAGCGGCTCATACACTTGTAATAAAATTGTGCAGTTTTACGTATTGTACAATTATATCGCCAATGTGTATGTGATATACGATGATGGTACAATATATTGGCAACAATCAAAATACTTTTGATTTTTATTGCAAAACAAAAAAAGTGAAATGTGTTGGCAACATTGTAAAATGCTCTTTATGTTACTTCTATAGGTTATGTTCATCTTTTTATTGAATGAATGAAAACATAGTGCGATTTATTGCATAATAAAGGACAAAATGGAAATAATATGGCGAATATCATATACAATAATATTGCAAGTGTATGGGCCGCTTAAGGGTACTTTACACCAAGACGTGTCTTAGTCTGGGATCACACTTTGAAAGTTTTCCTTCAGAAAGTCTAAGTTAATGGGTGAGAGAGGAGAGAAAAAAGCATATTCTCTTCCCCTCTCACCAATAACTAAGACTTTCTGAAAGAAAACTTTCATAATGTGAACCCAGACTTACGTATTTTGGGGAAAATACAACCCTGTTACGATAAGTTTTTATTGTTTTTTTTTTAATTTTCAAATTATAAGTAGATCAGAGATAAATTATTGTAGCCAAAAAAAAACATTTCACAATCTTTAAAATGGATTTAAAATCGAGCAAATTTTAAAACGACCCTGTACTAAAAGTTGATAAAAATATTCCATTTTATCAATTTCATTTTTTGAGTATCAATTAGCTTTACAAGAACAACTCTTAAAACAAACAAAAAACCACGGTCATTTTGTCAACAACTGAATTTTAAATCTCGTTCGTTTTCAGTTTTAAGAACATTTCGGTATACCTGTGTTATTTATTTTTTGTATTTGCTTAATTTAAAGTTAATAAAATAAAAAATATTAAGTTTTTTAAAGAAATCAAAAAGCTAATTGAATTATATATATATTTTAAGATTCTGTTCAATGAAAAAATAGTTAATTCAATTACTAAATTTATTTAATTGATAAAAATAAACTAATGCAAATTTTTTCTGTGTACAATTTACGACAGTGTTCGTACATATAAGAAATGGATTTTGTTGTAGTGCGTAGTTAAATAAGCCACGGTTTTGCGATATTTAGTGCTTTATTTTATTCTATAAAAGCTGCAAATCTCAAAATCAATTACAGTTTAGTTTGAGCTTTCAAAATGAAAGTTACTTATATAATTTTAACCGCACTACTCAGTTGTATTTTGCAACTAACGCCAGTTAAAGCTAATACAATAAACGAATTATCTGAATCATCTGACACGTTATGGAGAAATTATGAGCAAGATCCTGAGAACTCATTTGAGACTACGCTGCGTTCGATGTTGCAAATATACAATGATTTTATCACCATAAATAATAACAATGAGTTTGAGTTTTTACCAAAGTTCTGTTATATATTGTATATATTAAGAAATAATAATCTGTACAATAACATAGATTCAAGTTTAAAATCAAGTGTGGACAATATAATAAAGCATCTTCCAATGAATATAATGTCTGCATATTTTATGCCGCACTTCAATCTCATGAATGATGAATATTCAAATGTCATATTTGCGTCCGAAGTTGGTTTCCACTACAATTACGACCCGCTCTGTGATGTACATAATCCAGAAAATCACTTCGTTTTTCTGTCCGAAGACAAATCGGTCAGTAATGCAAGTCTAATCACGGCTGAAGTTCAAGAATTTGATTCAACTGATGGAGGAAAACTTAAGGTATTTCTTAAGAGTACTTTATATGATAGGTATTACTATGTAATGCCGGTCTTTCCCACGGTTTATACTTGGAGTAACCAACAAACAACACCTCCGAATTATATTTGGAGTATTAAGTTTTTGGATCAGCATCGTGTTAAAATATTTCAAGATGACGACTACATTATGTGCGCTGTGCATTCAAAATTCCGCAAAAAATACCGTAAAGTTGAAGGTCGCTCAAAAACGGAAGTTCCTTCAACAGATTCTGAATGTACATGGCATTTGGGGCAGTACATGGGGAAGTAAAAGAAAAATATGTATAAAAATTAAGATACATGTATAAATAAAAAGATACAAATAACGTTCTTAGTTTTTTTTTACTTCTTGTTGTTTTTGATTTATTTATACCCTCCACAACTAGAGCGGTTGGTCATTTCGTATAAAACTTTTTTTAAATTTCCATAAAGCATATAATATATCCTACATTGTTGAGTAATCCTAAGTCGATTTATTCATGTTGTTTACTTCATTTGTAAACGGTTTTCCAATAAGGACTTGACAATTTTTTTTTTAAATAAAACGCAAAGCATTTGAGATATTTCCAAAACTTTATGATCGACTTGAAATACAATTAAAACATTTATGAATGGAACTCGACTTCGTTCGAATGGCCACCGCGGGTTTTGCTTCTTAAAAGTTATTGAGTGCCCCTAGATCGATGAAACTTGGCAGAAATATGTGTTCTTGTCCGAGGCAAGTAATGCTCCAAAATAAATAAAATCGGACGAAGATGGAAAAAGTGAAAAATAAAATTATTTTTTAAGTTTTCTCATACTTTTTTCTAGCAAATGCAACCTTTAACGACGGCTAAAGTTAAAAAACCTAAAATTAGACCCAGGAGATCGTAAAATGACACCTTTCGTTCCCGCTCACTTTTTTGGGTGTTACTTAAAATATTAACATTAAAAGAAAAAGAATACTAACGCCTTAATATCATGAGAATTACATTTTTGAACTTTTATGGGCAGGGGAAGTATCCCTCCAAACCCTCCCCCCGGACCGACCCTGACAAAACATTTTTTGATTTTATTTTTTTTTGCTAATTTCCACAAATTATTAATTTTTTAGCTTTTTTGTGACTTTTATGTATTTTATAGTATTCAAATAATAACAACTAATTTATCTAAAACAATTTCTCTTTTGCACTAAGATGATGATGAGTGCCATGGTTCATATTCCTCTGTTTCTTCAAAGTCCTCTTCCGAATTTGAATTCTCTTCCGAGCCAAGTACAGGTGGAAGCAAAAAAGAGATTACTTTTTTCGTGAAGGGTGATGTTGGTCTTATGCCAGCAGTCAGTGGAGAACTGGGTAAAAGTTGCACTGAGTCCTTGAAAACTTTCTAGCAAAATTCTGCCAGCTAAGCCGAAAATATTTATTTCCTGCCTCAGACGCTTCTTCTGATAATAGCCCGCTAGACAACAATGCTTCGCTTATTAAAGTTGCGCATTTTTTTTTGCATTGTAGGTATAAGAGTATGCCAAGGATATAGAGTAACGTAAAGCTTTGCAGTGTCTAAGAATTTAATTTTGTAACCACTTGTAATTACTTCAATAATAACTTTGATTCGGTATATAAATCAAATGTAATTCCTGCCGCTAATTCAGCAGCTAATTCACGATTGAAAAAAAATTTCTGCTGCTGTTACCATCGTTTCTGTTTCCAAATCCAGTCTTTGGAACATCCACTATTGGCCGAAATTTTTAATTTAAAAGGAGCGTTTAAAATTTTATCGTGGTGTATAACATTTTTAAAAATGCAAATAAATTCACTTTCAAAAACCATTTAATTTCTTTTACAAAAAAGTGAACAAAAAAATTTTTATTTTTAATTTCACAAAAAAAAAAACTAAAAAACTGGCTTAATCACCAAAATAATTGAAACAAGCAAACAAATTTTTAATGTTGCTCCTATCAGCGAAATTATTATACCAATTACTCAAAATTGCAAAACTTGCAAAACAAGGATTTTTTCCAATTAAAAAGTTTTTACATTTTAATTACACAAATAATGGAAAAAATGATTAATACTAAACAATCTTTTAATTGAATGAATTGCCAAAATAATTTAAAAAAATCAATACTTTTATTGAATGAATAACTGACGTAATTGAATACAATACAGAAAATTAATTATTTTAATAATTGTATTGATCAAAACAGTCATATAATTTTTGCAATACATCAGTTAAGTTTTTAATTAAATTATTAAAACAGTGTTCTTGAAATACAAGCTAAATTTAATTACGTAAATCAAAATCAAACATATTGTTAATTGAATTAATTTGTTAAATCAATTCAGTTGAAGATTTAATGAAGCAAAATAATAATCAAATTTTTGTTTTAATTTTAATTGTATTCAATTTTAATTTTATTTTAATTCATTTAAAAAATTTATTAAAAATATTCATCCCAATCTCCAAACACAAAAAAACACAAAATAATAAATAAAGGTTTATTTTTTTTGTTTAAACAATTTTTACTTAATTTTTTTTAGTTGAGTTTGTTTTTCAGTTGAACAAAAACTTAAATATGTATAAATACAGCAATATTGGAGATCTTTTAAATTGCGTTTGTAAAAAATTATGTTTAATACTATTTATTTAAATCCCTATTCGAAAATACACAGTACATTATTCAGCGTTTGGCTCACACACCCAATAACGATATCTATTTTTTAGTGATTGTGTAGACGAACACTACCCTTAATATCGTCCGTAATTATCTTCATTAAAGAGCCGAACATTATTTATTGTTTTCGTTGAAAAACAGAACAATTGTAGTGATACTGTAGACAAACATTATATTTTAATGTTCTTTAATCTTTCTTTTTTTACATTGATAAAGAAAAGAACAAACAAAAAATTTTAGCAACGACCGCACCAATAACATCTTGTGTGTGTATTGTGTATGTGTTTCGTTTTTGAAAAACCGAACTTCATTGTGAGTTTGTTGATATAAAAAAACAGGGTTTCAAGAAATTAAAAAATTTCAATGCCAGAAATTTCGAAAATCCGTTTAGCATACATTGCACGAACTTTTGGTCTTAGAAGACTCCTAGTGAAATATAATGCAAGAAATACCTATTCGTCGAACATTTTAACCGTCTAAAGTGCCGTTTAAGTATACTTTTATGGGGAAGTTAAAAAAGTAAAAAAATTGCCTCTTAAAATGAGTGATAGAATTCTAAGAAAATAATCGCCATACAATTCTACTGAAGACATCTGAAATAGTCATTTAGCTCAGAAGTACATTTAGTATATTTTTTTAACTTATACCAAACGCATTTTCAAAAAATTAAAAAACTAACCGAGCTAACTTTTCAAAACCTTTTGGCAGATTTGCTCTACTAGTAGTCTACTTTCATTTCGCGTTGCAAGTATTGAGACTGGCGGCGATGACCCGGATTTTGTTGCACTGTGTAATATACATTTGTATGTAGGCTCATTATTAGGCTTGCCAGATTTTAAATCCATAAAAAAGGGCGGTACATTTGTGTAAAAAAGTAAATTTTTCTAATTTTACTAACTTAAAATTGAGCATATAAATAAGTTATTAATAAACGATGCAAATGCGTGCAAATAACACACTTTTGCACAACACAAAACTCTTTTTTCCTTCGTTTGCATTTAAATCGAAAATTTTTAATTCAATGTACAGTTTAAGAAAAAAGTCTAAATACACCCAACAATTTTGCGATTTTTGGAAAGTTATGAAGATAATGAGAAAAATTGGTATGCTAATATTTAAGCCACTATAAAATAATTTTATTAATAAAAGAAACAAATAACAATATCGAGCCCTTATAGCAAAAATGATGTAACCAACAAAAATAAAATTTTACAGGAGAAGGTTATTTTTTAAATATTTTTGCTTCAAGTCTAGGGTTTCGTTTGAAATTGTTTTTGCTCTTATTTCGCAACGGTACTTCTCAGAGATATGAGATTTTTAGAGATGATGCAATTGATCAAAAATGATCGATTTCCATCAAAAAACAAAAATCTAAAATGTTGTTGGTTACATCATTTTTGCATTCTTGATATGATGTTATAAAAACAAAATTAACAAAAACATTAAATATCGGCAGGAAAAAAGTCCGCATGGTTGTTTTTAAGTTACCACAGTAAGTAAGAAATTAAGAACAGAAAGAAGAAAACCACCGTTATTTTTTATTTTATTTGGTCTTAAAATCACTTCATTTTACAAATTCAAATTGAAGAAGTAAGATATCTGTAATGTTAACCATAAAAATGGTAGAAAAGAGGAACCGATCTCTGTTAAAATTATTGTGGTCAGTGAGCGAAAGGAGGGGAAATCTTCTGGCGAAATTTCCAAAATATTAAAGCTTAGTCGCGCACAGAAAATAAACCACGCACTGACAGACCTAAGACGCTGTCGAGACGTGAGTTTAGCAGTATGCTGAATGAAGTGAAGCGTGATTCGAAACTAAGTGCCCGAAAACTAGTGGACAACCTTGAAAAATTTTGCAATGTTATTGTTACACCGAGAACAGTTATAAACGTTTCGCACGACCATGGGTTACAAAGCAGAGATGCCCGAAAAAAGCCACTAACTTCTGCGAAAAATCGTAAGCCTCGGCTTGAATTTCCTCGGGCACATCTTAACAAAGATGTTGACTTTTGGACGCGTGTGATATTTACTGATGAAAGTAAGTTCAACATTTTCGGAAATGATGGAAGATCAAAGGTTTGAAGGAAGCCTAACACTGCACTGTATCAAAAAAATATTTTACGGCAGTACTAGCGGGTCTGTTACTCTTTGTTTAAGGAAATATGGATCGCTTGCAATATTATAACATATAATCAATAAATTTTCCAACAAGACAACGACCCAAAGCATACCGCTCACTTTGTACGAGACTGGCTGCTTTCTATATTTTGCCTGCAAGCAATTAAATTAAAAATTTTAGAGAAAAAGGTCCGAAAATATGACAAAAGCAGTCGTGAAACCCTTAAAACTGAACTTGTTCGAGCATGGACCGAAATTACGCCTGATATTACCGAAAATTTAGAAAATTCTATGTCCCGTCGCCTAAAACATAGTTTACATGCCATGGTATGCGTACAGTGCTGCCAGATTTGACGATTTATCGTAATTTTGACGATTTTTGGTTCCGGAATTAGTAAAATGCCGATTTGATGATTTTTTTCTAAAAAGTGATGATTTTTTTCAGTCTCCAAATAAAATAATGAATAAAACATTAAATTTTCTGACACGTTCGTTTTTAGATCTTGGAATGTTTAACAGCCGTACCTTAACAAGAGGGAAAAGCGGAACGTTTTCTTTCGCTTAGCTTGTACGATGATATGCCACGAACAGGAGTGATAGGTTTCTAAGGTTTTATAAAACCCACAAATTATAAATAAAAATAGAGATAGAAATGCTAGATTGACCAAAAATAGCTAAATTGCCATTATAAATAAACAATTGCCGCAAACTTCACTATTAAACGAGCTGTCAAAATCGGGTTTTCAAATTGAGGCCGCTCTATTCAAAAACGCGTGCCGCATACGGCTGTAATATGCAAGTCTTAAGTAAATCTTTAAATGATTATTTTCAGAGTACAAAAACAACAATGTTACACTTTGTTTATCTTTCGTCAAACCATCATCGAATGGACCTTTTACAACTCTCGGTATAAATCATATTTTCAACAATTATACGGCGAACATTTCACGGGTAGTAAGCTAATCAGGTGTGTTCTGGAAATCCAAAACGCAAGAATTTGGTATTAGTTTTTAATACACTTTTAATCTTAATTTTATAATTTCTGTTATAAAATTCTGTTTAAAAGAGAAATATTTGTATAATATTTGTTATAAATTTTTTTTATTACGTTTTCTTGTGTTTTCGATTTTTAGAACACCCCTGAATATTTACATGAGTATCATACGATTCTTAACATGAAAGACTCGTAAGATAATCTTAGCCCACGTCTTAAACGATTAAAGAAGCGCCTTTTGCTGTGTTATGGAAGAATCTCAGTCGTGTTACAGTTTTTCCCGTGGGAGGAATCTTCTACGATAAAAAAATGCGGTCATCGACGATCAAAGACGCTCTTCATGAGACTCACTGTAGTTCTTGCACGATTGAAAATGCTAGCTGGGTATGAAGAAATTATGTTTTTGTTTGAATGTTTTTTTCCCAAAAGCAAACAAAAAATGTTTAAAATAAATTTATTTTAAGTTGTCCGATATTTTTGACGATTTTTCGGAACGTAAAAGATGATTTATTTATTTTTTCTCAGGAAATTGACGATTTCCTTACAAATTTATCTGGCAGCCCTGTATGCGTACTACAATTCTTACTGAACACAGCTAAAAACCAGTGTTTAATAAGATACCACATTTATACTACGTACATTTTGGTAGTACACAAACCAGCAATATATGAACCACTTTTTGTTGTTGTTTAATTGTAGTTTAAGTTGACATACATGTAGTATACAATGCTAGTATAGTATAAAAATCCTATGTCTGTCACGGGTATAATTACAGTATATAAGAACTACTTATTTATCTTATAAATAAATTAAGTTTTGGTACCTTAAATATTACTATACACACTTTTTGGTTATTTCTTAATCCAATAGTATACGGAATGGCCACATTGTGGTTCTGACGAAATATTGACGTCATTACAAAGCCACAACAGTCAGCTCGTGTTGTAGGATGACGACAAAATTACGCCAGAACCAGAACCATTTTAAGTACTCTTTCAATATTAGTGAGAAAACATGTATGGACATGCATGATTAGAGATCAAAACCATACACACACATACAATTACCCAATACAAGTTGAACTTAAATATGTATAGGTATACGCTGCCAATGTGGATTGGTATATTCATTCTCCTTTTTGAATGTACATCCAGATATAAATACAATTTCTGTTAGATATTTTCAATACCCATTCAAGTATGTGTATTCACGTAAGTATAACGTACATAATTATACAGAGTGAGAGAGAGAGCAGAAATGGCAAATGCAATTTCAAAAATTTTGGAACTAGGCAAACTTTTTTTGTGTTGTGTTTCAGAAAAATAACAAAATTATTTTAAAGCTTTTCAAGATTTGACTAAGAGGGCAAGCTTATTTTATTAGGACAACGAGGGGAGCCCAAGGGTATTTTCCTTTACAACTTATTAAAAAGAAATGTTTAATGTTTTAGCCAATTTTTATATTATTATAATCAATATCTTATTTATTTTAATTTAAAATTATCAAAAATATTATTAAAATACAATAATCTCAGCACAAAACGTGGACTTTTTGTAAACATAAACAAAACTTTGACATAAACCTAGACAAACAATGCAGGAGCAAAAAATCGTCATCTGGTGTAGTGCTGCCACCTGTTTATTTCACCATGGTTTAAATCGTTACAGAAAGGCGTCTAAGCAAGCGCTAAATGTATTACGTGGCGGTTACACTCTTTCTTATTAGCACAACATACAAATCAATACTTACATGCATACATAAAAAACAATATCTTCCATCTCGTCACACACATATGTGACAGCAACAAGTGCAGAAGTGCAAACAAACTGTGGGGCAAGGTATATTTATAGCAGGTAGTCTCGGAAAGCCAGCTGTTTATTTTTTATTTGCTTGTTTTGGGATACGAACTGTCAAATGTTGTATATTAAACAAGTAAACAAGTTGTTTGTCTTTTGTCTTTTTTGAATGTGTGTTACAATTGCTGTTTAACAATTTTTTTTAATATTCCATCATAAACGTACATGGAATTCGCCCCTCGTGTGTCCAAATAAATAAAGATCTTTATATGTATTTTTTAAATTTCATTAAAATCTATTAACTAGTTTCGGAGAGGCAGAAATTGCCCCCTATCTCCCTTTTAGTCATATTTTTTTTAAATACATAGCTTATATGCATAGCTTATATATGGATCAATCTTTATTTTAAATTTCATTAAGATCTGTTGGATAGTTTTGGAGAGACATAAATTGCCCTCTATCGCCCCTCGTTATCCTATTTTTATAAAAAATACATAGCTGAAGTCTCTATATAAATATGAATCTATCTATGTTTTAAATTTCATTAAAATCTGTCAGATAGCTTCGGAGAGCAGAAATTGCCCCTTCACACCCCTTGTGTCCTATTTTTTATAAAAATGTATAGCTTATGTGTAGACTTAGTCTGGGTTCACATTATGAAAGTTTTCTTTCAGAAATTCTGAGTTTATTGGTGAGAAGGGAGAGAATAATAGCTTGTTCTCTTCCCCTCTCACCAATAAACTCAGACTTTCTGAAAGAAAACTTTCAGAAATATGAATATGAGACGAAACAAATAATTAAAAACACAAAAACAATTTTTTTTTTCTATATTTTATTGAGTTTATGCCCTGACACTGCCTAGTTTACCTGGCATAAATCAGCAACGATTTTTACTGACCATTTTGGATGAACCCACTTTTCTCTGGTTGCACGGTTGATGTTTTTTAATCTATATAAATATTTCTAAAATCATATTCAAAAGATCCCTTAATTTTTATTTTCGGCGTTGCTAACAAGCAAGTGGCACCCAGGGCTGCCAGCTTAGGGGGTTTGACCCCAAATTAGGGGTTTTCTTGTTGCTAAAAAGGACAGATAATTTTATTTGGGGTTTGGGGTTTGCATTGAGGATATTAAAAAACAAACTTAGGATTTTTTGGGGAAATAAAAAAAATTAGCTTAATTTTTCTATAAAAGACACCTAAGTTTAATGCACACATAGTATGTGTCACATACACATTAAAGTGGCTATTTTTGCAACATCACTTGATATCAATGAGCACCGGGTAAAAAAAAGTTTCGTTTTTATAAAAAAAAATATCTGATAAGTTTGAAGTTAATCTGTCAATAATTCGTTTATGTACAAAAAGTCCAAAATTTGCATTTTCCTGGACAACTTCATGTGTATAAGAGATGTTCTAAAAAATTAAAGTGAACTCTAAAGCCAATGAATTTGGTGATGACTGGGTAAAGAAAAGTCGATTGAAATGTCAAATATTTAACTTATTTAAGTTTTAAACATCATTTTTTGATTTAAGTTTCTTCATTAAAAGCGAATTTTGAATTTAGCTTGCCTCAACTTTTTTGTAAGTAAAAATCTATTTCCAAACTCAAATATATATATTTTGATTTAACTTTTTTTTTCTTCTTTTGGCTTTTGTCAAAAAAAATTGCCGATATTTTTTCTTGTTTTTGATCAAGTTCTTTTATTTTTTACAATTGCAACATGTGTGTGTTGGGTAAACATACATCACAAACACTGCATATAATATAGAACAAATCAAACCTTTTTTCTTAGCAAAAGCGCTAAATTAATAACAGTTCTCTGTTTGAATGAAACACGTATTTCAATGTTACCCAAAATTAATAAATTGTACTAAATCCAACAAAAAGTTACTTTGGTTTAGATGTTTATCAAAAAATCGGCATTTTTTGAGCAAAAATCGGCAAATCGGCACTTTGATAATTTAGAGGCAAAAAATCGGCAAAATGCCGATAAATCGGCAAATATGGCAGGCCTGCTTCAAACCTGTATTTGTAGAGAAACAAATAGAGCGATTATCAAATGGATAACTGCTGCACGTGGGAATGTTATCCAAACTAGAACAGCCTCATTATTTTTTAATAAAAGTGGAAATAAAATTAATTTTGTACAATAAACATTCTTAAAAATTAAGTGATTTTGTGGTCCCATGCAAATTCATTATAGGAAAGTTCGACTGTATATATAAAGAATCCCCAAAATAAGATCCTGTAAAAAAATACATAATTTTTAACGGATAATTTAAATTTTTATTTGAGTTTTTCTTGTACCATGTTCTACAAGAGATCAATTTTATCGAAAGGAAATATGTAGTAGTTGTTTCGATAAAAAAGATCTCTTGTAGAACATGGTGCAAGTAAAACTCAAATAAATATTTAAATTATCCGTTAAAAATTATGTATATTTTTACAGGGGCTTATTTTGGGGATTCTTTCTTCTATCAGGGGATATTAGGGGAAATTTATTTTTAAATTTGGGGAGAACGAAAAAAAGTGCCTGGCAGCCCTGGTGGCACCGCTAAGCAGCTGACATTGAAAATAAAAATATAAATTAAACACTGCATATCTTTTAGAATTGAACATTTTTATAACCCATTTTGAATTTATGTATGTAGAAATCAACAACAAAATTATAAAATAATTTTGACTTTGTTTTTGCTTTCAATGTTAAATTTGGCTTTGCGTCTTACACAATTAGGGCCTATACATTTGTATTTATTTTGTGTTTGTTTCATAAAAGTTTTCCTCTAAATCAATAATAATAATTGCAAAATATCGGCCAATAAATTGTAGCATAAACATTTTTAACTTTTTGCACGAACTTTTTTTTTGGCGAAAAGCAGCTGATGCTGTTGTTAAATGAGTTAAAAACAACTGCGGCTAGTTTTAAAATTAACACCAGTTTTATCGTGTAAAGTATGCTTTTGCTAGATCAAATAATTTATTTAATAAAAGTTTACTATAGAACTCTTAAAGTATGCTTTGTTTATGACTATGGTTATAGGCCATAGATTTTAACTTACAATTTTTAAGCAATGTATGAGTTTTGTTGTGGTGTCATGATAGAGTTAAGTAATGAATGTATTTTATTGATGTTCTAAGTAACCGTTGCATGCTATTTTTTGCTGACAAATACGGTTATTTGAAAAAGGTTGAAATGTAAAAGGGCAAGACGCATTTAAAGAAATATATTTGGGACCAGCCATGGGCAATACAGATCTAAAATGCATTGAACTTTAAACAAAGTAGATATTTTTTAAGTAAAAGTTTATCAAAATGCTAAATATTGTTTGAGAAGGGCAATGATTTTGATACAAAAGTTTTGACTAAGAATTTAGGAAAGTGTAACAATTCGGCATTTCTGCACCTAAATGAACATTCTAAATTTTGATTTAGCTGCAATATTTTCATTTAGCATTTTTATAAAATATTTTTACGTTTATTTTAACAATTTGAAAAAAAAAGTTTTATTGACAAACCCTATTTGTTTTATATTTTATTAAGGTGATCGATCATACGTACGTTTTTAATTACAAAAAATACAGAATCAAAAATTTTTTTTATTTGTTTAAACAAACCAGGTACTTAACTTAACAAACCTTTTTTTTCAATATAAAAAAACTTTTTTTTTTTTTGGAAATTAAAGAGGTGCACAGAGGTCACTTAAAAAAAAAAATTTTTTTTGATGTTATAGAAATGTCTGAACTTTTAATTTATCGATTATGCAAACATATATTGAATAATGTCAAAACCTGTGTCACAAGCCGCAAATAATGAAGTGTTCCCAAATTGACACAGCGGCCGTAAATGGGTTTAACAAACCAGGTACTTTACTTAACAAACTTTTTTTTTCAATATAAAAAAACCAAAATCAAAAACTTATCAAAAAAATATGAATTAAAAAAACCAAAACTTAAGGGGCATTTTATCACAGCCAAATGTATATATTTAAAGATATAAAAGAGATCATGAATTAAAATAATTAGGTGTAGAAACTACAGGCCAACTTTTTGGAGGGTTTTTACTCATTAAATCTGCATCCCATACACATTGGCTTACTTAATTGCAGACAAATCGGCAAGAACAAAAGTTTCCAACTTTAGACTAAATATCTTGGTTATCATACACACCTTCTGGGCGGGATTGGAGAAGTGGGCGTCGCACCTTCCAAGCAAAGACCTTTTAGATTTTTGAATATCTGAAGAATGCCAAGAGTTAAAGTTTCGAAATTAGGTACAAGCATCTTGGTAAGCAATACGCAACATCCGACAAAATGTGGGTGGAATTAGAGAATTGGGCGTGGCACAAAATACATTTTTTTATATCTAAAGAACGGTAAGAGAAAATTTTTCCAAATTTGGCACACATAGCTGTGTTATCAATACACAACCTCTCTGCGGGCGGGATTGGAGAAGTGGGCGTGGCATAAAATAGATTAATTTATATCTTAAGAACGTAAGAGAAAGTTATAAAATTGCCTAAGCTTTAAAGACTTAAGTTTCCAAATGGGGAACAAATAGCTTAACTACCAATATGCAACATAAGTCAAAAAGTGGGCGGGATTATAAAAGTGGGCATGGCACAAAATACAATTCTGTATATATGTATAAATAACGATAGCAAAAAAATTTTCAAAATTTGGTACAAATAGAATGGTTAACAATACCCATCATCTGTCAAAAATGATCGGAATTGGAGGAGAACATCTCTCAAAAAGTAGACCTTCAATACAAAGACCCCACACATTTCTGTATAACTGCAGAATGGTAACAGTAAGAGTATTCAAGCTTGGTAGAAACAGCTTCCTTAACAATGCACGAGATTTAATAGCATGGACTTATTTTAATGAGGGCTTGTATTATAAAAATAACATTTTTGGAATAAATAGTTTTTTACCAACAAAAAAAACGGACGAGTGGTAAAAATAATTCCATGAAAATATTACGTTAATTTTGATGTGGGGTAAATTTTTTTCTACTAAATTCTTACGCTAACGCTGACGTGGTGGTAAAATATTTTCAAAGAAAAAATTACGTAAATGATAACGATTGGTAATTTTTACACCAGCATGTGCGTAGCTCGTGCTAAGTCGAACTCAGCCAAAACACAAGTGAATAACAAGGATCACGATATGAGAAGATACTAAGGGAGTAATTTTGTTATTCACTTCACCTTGCGTTGAGAAAATTTTCATATAAAATTTTTTGAATTTTTGAAAATTTTATATGAAAATTTTCTCAACGCAAGCTGAAGTGAACTACAAAATTACCCCCTTAGAGAATTAAATTGATTGAGCGCAACGGAAGAGAGAATTTTAACAAAATAAAAAGGGAGGGTAAAATTTACCACCACCTCCATAGTTAAAGGTTAAAATAAATTTTCTTTCACGGCGGTAACCGGTCCATATGTCGTCATATGGAAAATGTCCTGACATGCTTGTTCTGTTCATGCTTCTACTGAACTCTCATAAACTTGCAGTATGATATTTTGAAAATAATTTAAAGATTCGTTATTTTTTTTCACGAATTTTACTTGTTTATAAGTAAATGTAAATTTGTGTGTAAAATATGTAAAAAATCTCAAAGTCAAATATATTTTAACTCTTTTCTTTATGTCCTCCTTTTTTATTTTCAAAAGCTGGTAGCCTTAATAATATTACAGTTCTACTTGTAACAATATCAAAGTTTATTCCCCACTACAATTGATTGGAATTTTTCCAACATTAATTGTAGTTGTAAGTAGGTTAAGAATAAACAAAATGAAAATGATATTGTTACAAGTAGAACTGTTACTTATAATTCTTATACGCTTAACAGTTTTATTTGGTTTAATATTTCTTGGGTTTTTCTAAAATCTTTGGATGAAGTTTCCTGATGATCTGGCCTAACCAACTAGTAAAATGCGCATAGAAACATCTAAGGGAATTAAGCACGTTTTTTTTTTGCGTTTTTGCAACAGCAGAATGACACAAAGCTAATAATTTTTGAGTATTTAATAAATCTGTATTTAGATTTTTTTTTATGGAAAAACAAAAGAGAGACACGTTACTGTAATCATAATATCCACACCTTTTCGCGAAATTATGGTAAGCGCCAAAGCATTTATTTTATAGGAGAAGGTTTTTATTTCAATTTAAAAATCTATCCAAATAATCAAAATGTTCTGGTGCGCGATTGTAAATCTGTGTTTAATGTGTAACATTAAATTTAAGAAAATGTGGTTTCACTACATTGTGCAATAGTTATGCAGCTTCTTAAATTGTTTTCTTTAAATTTTGAAAAATGTTGCTTACGATTATTTCGCCGAAACGGGTAGATATTATAATTTTTGAGGTATATGACAGTTAATTTTTTACATAAATTTATACCGTACTAAAGTTGTCAGTTTTAGTATTACAGATGGTAACTGGCAGCTATAAATTGTTGTTGCTAAATTTGTGGTTGCCCTCTTACTATAAAACTGAAGTTCGGTCGCCATACATAATCGACACAATGATAACTATATCGTTTTTAATATGAAAATAAAACGTAATATCTACACAATAATATCAAATGTTTTTCATTTTGCTAAGCGTTTTTATATTTACTAAGTTTGTTTTAGCATTATTTAAACAAAGTGTTCAATTCAAACAACAGAGTTCATTGATTTAATAAAACACATAACTAAAATTAAGGTTAACATCAAGTAAAATTTCATAAAAAAAATTTGTTTTCATTCAATCAATTAAGAACGTATGCCAAAAATTTTTTCTGTGTTTCGAACGATAAAAATGCAAATTTAAAATAAAATTTTTGTCAAAATTTTTATAAGAAGTTATTAATATAGTCTTTTACAGAAAAATATATTGTAAATCGCTCAAAACCGTAAAAAGTCAATGAACATGAATGCAATTTACTAAACTTTTCTTACTTTAACAGTGTCCCTTAACCACAAATCTCAAGCAAACGTACTTAAATTTTTACATTTCTTAAATTAAATTTTTTGCCTAATGCCCGGCTAGTTTGCAAAAAACCGTTATGTGCGTCGGCGGCGGTTGATTCGTTGGACCCAATTTTCGATGACTCGGTCACACATTTCGGCCGTAACGGGCGCTATTTCGCGTGTAATGTCGGCAGGTTAAACCAATAAGCTGACGATATGCAGAAATATTTTACGATACAAATTAAAAGATTCAAGATTTTGTTTTCTGATTTTCTTTTCTGCCAAAAATCAAGTGTGCGTGTTGATTTTCAATACAAAACTTAGCTTACATATTTTTAAAAAAATATTCTTGCTAAATTTATTTATCCTAATCCTAAGCGAACATCGTTGTAGGAATTAATGACCCGATTTGGTAAATTTTCCGTATTGATCAGAAAATATTTAAGCCAAATTTTGCCCACTAACTCATGTGTCGTACACGTTATTTAGTGCTTAATTTGTCTATAACGCACTATTTATACACCGTATTGGGTAGTTTTACTCCTGATATTCTACCACGCTCGTTTAATGCTAAACTGAAACAATAAAGTTCAACAATTTAATACAAACTTACAAAAATAATTTTTGTAAGTAGAAACAATTCTTTAAAGCATTTTTTATAGAAATAAATAACATCCTAGTCTATCTGGGGTCTCTTAAAAAACCCATTTTATTAACCTCACTGACAAAGGAATATCATTAAATCCACTTCTCTACCTAAATGGATCTAAGATCAATATTGTCAAAGTTACAAATGGAACTACAAACTTAAATAAACCGTGTTTCTGTTATGAAAGATATAAAAGAAATATATGTGTAACACTTTTAGTCTTGTGTTCTCAAATTAAATTGTCAATAGGGGGTTCCAGCACATGTGGTTATAGCTTTAAAATAAAATAAATATTAAACAAAAAAGAAAAACAGGTGAAAAAACGTTCCCAAAATATTATTAAAACATGTAGGAGTATTTGTAAGATGAAAGTACCTAAAGGGATTTAAAAAATGGGATGTTTCTGCACGCAGAGAAAAAACATGGTGGAAGAAAAAAAAAACGTATTATCGTCCCCGCAATGGCAACAAACAAACTATTGTTCTTTTTAACATAACTTTTTTCACGATTAATAATGTTTTGTTACTTTTGAATAGTAAAGTGTTTACAATATAATGTTTCAGTAAAATAAAAATAAAGCTACTACCATACACTTTAACAAATAGTGGTTACTTTAATCATATTATTGTCGCCGGCAACCATATTTTATTTTTATTTTATTTATTTATTTATTTGTCGTTCCATACACAAGACTAAGAGTCTCATATTGCAGTACGGAACTAAGAATTGGCAAAAAGTTGTAATGCTAAATCTTAAAACTAGTTACAAAAATCAACAATTTATATAAATAAAGAAATAAATTAATAACATTAATCAAAAAAGAATTTAATTTTATCAAAATCAAAAATTAATTATTATTAATCAAATAGATGTGGAAAACAAATTAATGATTGACTTTTTGAACTCTAGTGCGTTACATAAAAGTTGAGAACAATTTGGAATTGAGTTCCAGAGATAAATGGCATGGATAAAGAATTGCCACAATGATATAAGGCTATAGTGTCTAAATGGTATAAGTCTTTTTCCTCTACTTTCGATATTTGAGAAATTAAGTTTTACATATACATAGATGTTCAGGCTGTTTCATGTAGATGATTTTGTGCAGAAAAATTAAGATACGCGTTTTTAGCAGATCTTTAAAACAAATGCCGTATAATTTAATTGCAAATGTTGAAATTCGTGCTCGACGTTTTAATCCATAGACATAACGAATAATATTATTAAATGTTACATTAAGTTTATTTTCACTTATTGTGTCACAACTTGCAAAAAGTTCACATCCATACAACAAAATTGGTATTAAATACGTTTTAGCGAGTAATATTCGGATTTTGATTGGTGTGCAATATTGAGTACGCCAAAGTGTTCTTACCATGGAAAACGTTCGACCACATGCATATTTTATATGCACAGAAAAAATGTTTGCAAACAATTATTCAATTAAATAATTAATTGGTGTACATTAATTATTCAATTAATTTTTTGTTTGCTGCAATTAATTTTTTTAATCAAAACTCATAAAATTAAATGTTTGTGTATATGTGGTGTATTTTTTGGTTTATGCAATTAATTTTTTAATTGACTAAATGTGTGTCCCATGACTCGAAAATACAAATCCGTTAATTGATATGATCAATTCCTTTGCAGGGGCAAAATTAGTTAAATATTTAATTGTCTGAACGAATTGTTTAATTAAAGTCGATTTTCTATTTTTTCTGTGTGGTCAGACCATGTAAGTGTGTTATTAAAAATAATTCCAAGGTTTTTTGCTGTATTTACAATTTCTATGCATTGATTATTAATGGAAATATTGGGCATAAAGTTTAAGTTAATTTTTGTCAGACGTTTACGTATAACAATACATTTAGATTTTTGGGGGTTAATTCCAAGACCGTTTGCCATTGTCCACAAATAAATTCTATGTAGTTCATTATTCAAATTACTGACACACTGATTTAGCGAGGCTTCATTACAACTGATGTAGAGTTGAACGTCATCTGCATACATTCTTATCCCACAGTGCGTGAGTACATTAGGGAGATCGTTTGAGTACATCGCAAACAGTAGTGGGCCTAATATTGGTCCCTGTGGAACACCTCTTGTAACGGGTAGAGATTCAGATGTCTTGGACGTAGTTTGAACATACTGATATCTATTACTGAGATATTTTGACAAAAGGCAAATTGCAGGTGACGAAAAATTAAACATTCTTTCCAGTTTAAGGCACAATATGCCGTGGTCAACAGTATCAAACGCCTTAGAATGATCCAGCAAGACTAAAAACGTAAAATTACCTCTATCAACCTCTTTCCTTATCTCCTTATGTTTAGTTCGAAAACCAGATTGACGATCAGTTAACAAATTGTTGTTATTTAAGTAAAGAATTATTTGGTTATGCATTAGCCTCTCAAAAACTTTAGAAAGGAATGGTAAAATAGCAATTGGTCTGTACTCAGAACTTGATTTAGGTACTGGTACAATTTTTGAGTTTTTCCATTTAGTAGGAAAATGACTTGTAGTGATGATTTTGTTAAAAAAAACGTGATGAACGGGATTAATTGTGGGAGAAGAAGTTTTATAAATTTTGGATGGATTCCATCAGCTCCTACAGCATTAGATTTTATGGATAAGCAACTTAACCATACTTCACATTGGTCAACACTTCTAAAATAGAATTTGTTTTTCTCAGGAACATCATCAGACAAATTATTATTGCTGTAGTAGTTTCGATCAGCTTTAATCATAGGGATGTTCAAAAAAGTTTTATTTATAATATCGGCATCAATGGTACATGATTCCTGAGTGGTTGCTTTGCCAATACCAATTTCACGGATAGTTTGCCATGTCTTTTTGGACCCCAGAGCACACGAGAACTTATTAGCATAGAAATTGGATTTGGCCTTCTTTATCATCTTGTTGGTCTCTTTTCTTGCAATACGGTATTCATTCAATAGGTGTGTTGTTTTAAACCGTTTCCATCGAGAATACAATAAATTTCTATGGAAAATTGCTTCTTTGATGTTGGAGGAAAACCACGGTTTTTTCTTCTGACTGACGGTTTTAGTTATCAAAGGGACTGTGAGATTAAATATGTTACGTAGATTGTACTCTAGAAAAGAAAGCTGATCATCCACAGAGAGGATATAGTACAAACAACTCCAGTCTACGTTAAAAAACTCATATTCCAGTGTTGCAAAATCAGTATTTTTAAAATCACGAAAAGTAATTAACTGGCTAGCTGTCGACAGATCAAAGTTATACGCCATGAAAATAAGATCGTGTCTAGAAAAACATGGCGCTGAGAGTTGATCATAAAGAAGAACATTAGATTCATTATTCACAAAAAATAGATCCAAGAGTGTGTTGTTTGTTGCAGTGTAGTGCGTGGGGGCGGTTGTGTTAGGTGAAGTAAGTCCGAGTGAGGTCATATTATCAGAAAGATTTCGTTCTACTAATACGTTGGAATTGAAGTCACCAACTAATATCACGTCTTCATATAGAGCTGTAATTGTTTCCAGAGTTTTAATAAACCGATTTAACGGTAAATTTTTATTTGGCCTATAAATACTACCCACTAGGAGTTTTCTACCCTCACTATTAACCTCAATAAACAAATACTCCACAAAGTTTACTGGATCCGTATCACCGAAGAAATCTGCATCCTTTAAAGTACATTTAATACAATAATTAATGCCCTTTTTAATATATATTGCCACACCACCATATCCATCATCTCTGTCAACTCTTCGTACAATATAGCCATTTAAAGAAATATTAAGATCTGTAGTATTAGTATCAAACCAGGTTTCAGATACGCATATTAAATCCATTTCTGACTTCCCAAATATAATCCGGAATTCATCAATCTTTCCTAGTAAACTTGTGGTTAAATTCATTTATTTAAAAGTCATAACTATATTATGGTTGTGTCCAAACATGTTATGGTTTATATTTAATAAAAATAATATGTTTGAAATCATAATATTTTAAAACACTGTATGTTTATTTTTAAATTTCAAATAATATGTTTAAAACAACAATATTATGGTCGTTTATGCTCTCTACAATGGTTTTACTCTTTTCAAATACACACTTGCTTGGTGTGCTTAAAATTCTCATTCATTTTATTTTAATTATTGAATAAAATACATAAATTTGGGTTGTCAGATTTTTTTGGGCTCCACCTCCAAACCGGATATCAGAAATCGCCAAAAATCCCCAAAATTCATGTTTGTTCAGTTTTCTTAACATTTTTATGCCCTCCACCACAATTAGTTGTGGCTCGTTGATTAATTCTAAGTCGATTTAGCCATGTCAGTCTGTCTGTCCGTCTGTTGAAAACACGCTCATTTTCAAAAACCTTAAAAGAAATAAACAAACTTGGTGCCAAATTGCTTTTAGTTATCCTAAGCAGTTTGGGATTAAAATCTAGCAAAATCGGCTCAGTAGGACCAGAGCTATGAATCCAAATGGGGAACCACCCACCATACCAGATATCACTCTGCAGAATTTGGGTTAATAACTTGCCAGGGCTCCTTTATAAATTCCCCTCCTGAAAATCATTTAATTTCGGCTCAAGCTAGTTAAAATTGCTTTAAATAGCATACAACTTTCTGATGGTCGGTCAATAATTTAATATAGGTCTAAGCCGCATCCATTTTCAATGCTGATGTCGGTTTTTATAAAGATAAATTAATAATAAAAAGACATCATATAGATATCACTCCTGAAATATTCGAACTGTCGGTGGAGGGTATCAAAGATTCGGCACAGCCGAATATAGCACTCTAATTAATTTTTTTTTTTTTAATTAAATTTTGCATACAAAAAAGCAAGTATAATATTTCAGTCAAAAACTGAGAAAAAATACATAAAAGTCGCCGAACGTTAATTTTGTTTAGTTTCTGTTATTTTTTTTTTAAATAACATAAAATGGAGATCATATATTCAGTCAAAAAAAACTTAAATTAAGTACACTTTAGGCTCATCGATTTCATTACTAGTATTTTGACTGCATTATACTATTCGAATTAGATAGTAACTGAATATTAAATAAAATTCACTTCAAATGATAATAAAACAAAAATCATGTGAAAAAAGGTTTCCAGATTTTTTAAAATAAGTAATGAAAACAAAAAATGACAAACTGTTAAAAAAATCGCTGAAAAAATATAAATGGTAAAAATAGCCAAGTAAATCGCCAGTTATTTCAAAAATTGCCAAAAAAAAAAGTCGCCATTCCCAAATGGAAAATCTCACCGCCAAACACGTTTCGAAATCGTTATGTTTGGCGAGAAATCGCCATATCTGACAGCCCTGCTATGAATCAGCAAAACAGAAGTGTGGAAAATGATTGTAATGGGATTACTTAAATAAGTGAAACCTAACACGTAACAGGTAAAAAACGAAACTTGACACTTATTAAACAAATTGAAAACATGGGTAAAATAAATTACCATAATATGGTTTACTTTGACCATAGTATTGTTAATTCTGACCATAATATGGGTACTTCTGTGCAAATACAGGAAATTTTTGACCATATTATGATTAATTATGAACGTAAAATGAATAATTTTTTAAATTAGTATGGTTAATATTGACCAAAATATGGTTAATATTGACCAAAATATGGTTAATTTTGAACAAATTAAGGTTAATTTTGACTATATTATGGTTGATTTCGGGAATTAATGTTAACCACACTATGGTCACCTGGTAACCTGCAAACAAAAACATTGTTAAAATCCAACCATATTATGTTGCTCCTAGAATATGGTTACATACAACCATATTTTTTCTCTTCGTGTATATATTTTTTTATTAACAAAATTTTAAGATTTAGTAAGAGGTATAAAAAGAAGATTGTTTTTTAGTTATCAAAAAAAAAAAATTGATCCTTTAGACTCTGTGGGCAAATTTAATTTTCAAAAAGCGTAAGAAAAAAAAATTTTGAAATTGATTCATTTAGGTTACCTACCTAGCATTTACAGATGAAAGAAATTTTCTTGAAAGTCGCAATACATTCACACATTCACACATTTTCACTACCACACACACATAATGTTTGTACCCTGTCGGACATTCAGTTAACTTTAAATTAACTGAAAACTAACTATTTCTCAAGTAGTGGTGGTTGACACCTGCATTTATTTTATATTAAATTAACTAACTATTTTAACATTGCGATGTCCAAGGAAGTAGTCAATTGTCCGACTCTGCATTACTTTCAATTAACTTTAAAGTTAGTTACCTAGCCGTTAACTTAAAGCTAAGCTTTTGTAGCTAGCTATAAACTTTAAGTTGATTTTTTTAAATTAACTATAATTTAGTTAAATTTCAGTCAACGAAAAGTCAGTTACATAAATATGTTGAATAGATATAAGTATTTTTTTTTTTAAAACATCTGCAAAAAAGGAACTTGCTTAAAAATAGTATACATAAATACAGTTTTTGAAGAAAAAATAAGAACGCGAAATAACGACCATTATAGGAAAAGTCCTCTAGACGGATTACCTTTTGGGTGGAGAATCAAAACCAATTTAGAACATTATCGTAAGCTGCAATAAAATATCTTATATGAAGTACTTGCTACTTCGGTTCCTTAAGGAATGTGATTTTCTGCTGCAGGTGGAAAATTAAACAAAAGGTGAAACAAATAAATTGTCAATAGTAATATCGATTGTGAAATCTGAACTATCGATAGTAGCAAATATTGATAGTATTCCAGCACTACCTCACAGTGTTTGTATACACTTTGGTTAATGTAAGTGTTGCATTGCATACAAGCTAACTTGAAGTTGGTTTTTTTTGTAGTTACCTACTCATTTGACGGCAGGGTACTTTCAGCCAATCTGCTGTTTCTTTCCTTTTGTTTCGTTGATAATACGTATACTCTACTTGAAGAAAGTACTTTCATGTGTAAACCCCAGGTAAGGTAAAAATGCCACAATTATGCTCGTAATTTCAACAAATAGATATCAAGCTTTGTATTTCTTACCTATGGATTAAAGTGTAATGTATTTTACACCACCGATTTTCGTTAGTTAATTCACGTAGGGAAAATTAACGGTCAAATTGAAAAAAAATTGGTACCGGATAGGTAAAGATAACTGTTAGGTACGAACACGACTAGATATCTGTTTGATGAAATTGCGGGCATTAGACCTAGTGATCGATTCCGATACCATACAGTTTCTCTTAACAGAACCCTCCATAGAACCTACGAAGTTAAAAATTCACTGCATTCCAACAATTGAGGTGTCATAGAATCGGGCCCATTTCAGTGCAGGACATTAATAGAGGAGATGCTGCCTTTCTTTCACCTCATTTTTGTCTTCGCAATTGTGACACTAATCATAGTGTGAGTCTTCCAGACGTGCTGTGCATGTCTACCAATAAAGCAATGTCCCATAGTAACAGATATCAAAATGTATACATCTTCTTTAGTCTTCGAAAGTAAAAGCATGGTACGCTCGTCATTTATACAGGCAGACTTGTGTCTGGCTTTCGTATATCCAGTGTTATCGGGTTAGCTACTGTGAGAAATATCGAAAGTTAATCGCAGTAGTTTGAGTTTGCAGGAGAACAGAGGTACTTCAACGCCCTCCCCACCTCATTCACCCAAATTCTCCCCAGTATATTAATATTAAGAAAATTATACGCCTCTTTCTACCTGGAACGCAGTTTCTTTCTGCATTTTGACTTGCTTTCTGCGTTCTATAATGCCAGTCATGAACCAAAAATGCAGAGGTGGGATCCATTCTTCAGTTCAAGATTGACGTACTCTTATTCAGTTATTTCCATTGCACGGCTGGGTACTGTCAAGGCGAATTGTCGATTCGTAGGTAAAGAATAATATCCAGCTCATCTGTTGAAGTGGTGCAAAGAGGCCCCGTTGTGCTCGAGGAGACTTTACTTTTTTTTTATTTTTTTTATTTATTATTTAAGGTCTACGGAATAAATCCTTACAGACCAATTATAAAAAATTTTTACATAATATATACAAAATAATAATAATAAAAAAAAGGATATAGACATCCATTTAATTACACTGATTTAGTTGCATAATAATATAACGTTTAATGACATTAACATTAACAGAAAAATCAATAAGAAAATAAAAATCATTATAATGTTTACATAATTTTCTTAGAGGATCAGAATTAGCATAATTAGTTTGTAAAACTTGTAAATATATTGGAATGTAGAAACGAGTTGATCGATGAGGTACATTAAAATTTATGTTGCTGAGTAGGAAGTCAGAACAGACTGCACCATTTATTAGGTTGAATAAAAATGAAACGCTAAGCATAGTTCTTCTACTCTCCAACGTTGGTAATTTTATAAATGCAAGCCTTGTAGTATAAGGAGGAATAATGACGTTAGGATTCCATGTTGAATTACCCAAGCAAAAAAGAAGGAATTGTTTTTGGACTGATTCAATAATGTTTTTCAGATAATCCGCACTCGGATCCCAAATAACAGATCCATATTCCAAGATTGGTCTGACTAAAGATGTATATAACCGCTTAGTAATGATTGGTTCAGTAAACTCCTTAGCCCATCGTTTTATAAAAGCTAACATACCTCGAGCTTTGTTTACCATCATATATATGTGTTTCTTAAGATTTAATTTAGGATCTAAAAGTATTCCAAGATCTGAGATTTCCTTAACCAGTTCAAGTTGATGTCCACCCAGTGAAAAGTTAAATAAAGTGTTATCGTTTCTTGAAAAACGCATATGTTTACATTTGTTTAAATTGAGTTTCATTAAATTAAGCACGCACCATTGAAATAGTTCATCCAAATCATGTTGCAGCAAATTTTTGTCAATGTTATTGTCATAACTATGAAATATCTTCACATCATCAGCATACATTAAGACGTTACAGTATTTAATTACGCACGGCAAGTCATTGATGAATAAGGAAAATAAAATTGGACCAATATGGCTTCCTTGGGGCACTCCAGAACTTACGATAATGTTTTTTGATGTAGTATTATTGAAAACAACATTTTGTTTTCGGTTTGTTAAATATGATTGAATCCAATTTAAACTCCCGAGTGTAAAGCCCATAGCATGAAGCTTTATCAGAAGTAATTTATGATTGACTTTATCAAAAGCTTTACTAAAGTCCGTGTAGATACAATCTGTAAATTTCCTTTTAATAAATCCACGATTTACTATAGTAGTCAGCTGCATGAGATTAGTAATTGGTGAACGACCTTTTCTAAAACCATGTTGACAGGAAGATAGTAGGGACGAGATTTGATGAAGGAGATTGTCGGTAACACACTTTTCAAAAAGTTTAGGGATTGCACTTAACTTTGCTATGCCTCTATAGTTTGTGACACATGACTTACTGCCAGATTTAAATAGCGGAATAATGAATGAGTCTTTCCACAACTGAGGAAAGTAACCATATTTTAAGGATAAATTAAATATTATGCTTAATGGAGTAGCTATTGCATGTGCGCAATTCTTCAGAACACAACTTGGAACACCATCAGGACCCATGTGGTATGAGGACTTAACAGATTTTAAGGAGTCTAAAATCTGGTTTGTGTGGATTGGATAGAAATGTATCATTTGGTGGCATGCAATTGGATGTGGGTAATCGTTTAAATCATATTGGAAATCAGAGTAAGTGGTGGAAAAAAAATCAGCAAACAGGTTACTTATTATCTGATCGTCACTAGATTCGTTAGCTCCGTACTTCATTGTTTTTGGGAAGCCACCAGATTTCTTTTTAGAATTAACAAATTTATAAAAAGATTTCGGGTCACAGTTAAAATTTTGTTTCATATTAGATAAATAGTTTTTGTACAGCTTTGTGTTTATTAAGTTATATTCAGCACGTGAAATCGCAAATCTGCTATAATCACCCAGCAAGCCGGTTATTTTATATTTTTTAAAGCGTTTATTTTTTATGTTTTTAAGTCTGGATAATTCTTTTGTGCACCACGGAGGACCAGATTTTGTACGCATTGCTAATTTGGGAACACATTCATTAAAAAAATTTGATAAAGTTTCATAAAATTTTGCTATCATGGAATCAATAGCTGCTGGAGTATAACAAGGAATTGATAGAAGATCGTGCCAATTTGTATTATATAAAAGATGTTTTAAGTCATCGTAGTTACATTTTTTGAAACAGAAAACCTTTTCGTGTTGATTTGTTGAGTATGCGTTACTTTTAAATGGAACATTAAGGCTGATATCTAGAGTAGGATGAAAGCGATCCTCGGGTGCTGTAATTGGATCTGCGCGCCGCAAGGAACAATCGGCTGGTTCATTTACAAAAACCAGATCTAGTAATTTACCATACAAATTGTAAACTCCGTTTACTTGAAAAAGGCATAGATCATATAAGCTATTCAAAAATTCGAACACCCAGTCAGCGGCTTTTATAGGAGTATACATATAAGAGTCAGGTACAAATTTCCATATAACATTTGGTAAGTTAAAATCACCAAAAGCAAGAATAGGGTCACTTGGGGCGGCTAGTGATACTACTGATTTAATAAGCGAAGCATGCTCTGTGTAAATAAGTTGATTATTATTTTGGCTTGGTGGGATGTAGGAACAGGTCATAAATATTATGCTGTTATGGAGTTTTATACGTATGGCAATAAATTCGATGCCTTTAGGGATATTGCAGTTTACTTCTTCAGATGAAAACATGTTAGAAATAGCTATTAGTACACCTCCTCCAATTGTAGCAGTATCTCTATCGAGTCTATAAATATTAAAATTACTGCAAAAAATTTCGTTGTTGAGGATATTTTTATTTAACCAAGTTTCAGTGAAAATAATTACGTGGTGGTTAAATGTAAAACTATCTATGTAAAGTTTGGACAATTTTGTGTTTAACCCAAAAACGTTTTGGTAGGTAATGAACAGTTGGTTATCGTTGTCAGTTATCAGTTTTTTGGATTTGATGACAGAATTGAGGGAACCCGGGCAATATTATTTATACTCTGGCTTGCTTTCGGTATATATTCCCTTACCAATGTATTATCGGGCCAGAAACGAGGATCAATTATTTTATTGTATATATCTGATGAAACGGTTATCTTAAAAGACGTAATGCTTCTTGGTTGAGAATAAGAAAATTTATGAGTTAAAATTTCATCGCTAGAATTCAGCTTGGTTTTAATATAGTAGTTTAAATCATCTACAGTCGTTTCAGCAGCAAAACGGGATACAAATACATGTTTTTTTGGTGGTATAACTCGAAGTTTACGAGGAGCGTTTTCGGTATTGTTTGATATAGGATTGTGTAGTTTCGTTACATCAGAAAATGAAAGTTTCTCGGCAGTTTTGTTTTCGGTTATCTTGGAAGTAGACGGGATAACATCGTTATGGTTATCAACAGCATTACCAGAATTAATAGGGTTTATATTAACGGTATCAGTCTTACTTGCAATTCTAGCTGACTTACGTCTAGGGGACAATTGCGATGGAGAATGTTGTTGCAAGGACGATTGCTGCGAAGGTATTTGTGGAGGATGTTCATAGTTTTCCAGTGATATAAAACGATCAAACAAGTTTCCATATTCAGATATACGCTGAGAAAGATTAGACATTTCTTTTTGAATACCAAGAAAAATGGATTTTCTTTCTTGGAAGAATTTGTAAAAATCAACACCAATTTTTTTACAGTTGTTACAACGCCAGTGCAAACCATCATGCTTTTGAATAGCTTCAGCAGCAAGTGTTGGTATGCCGCTACATTTGAAATGAATTAAACCATGGCACAACCAGCATGACAGCATTCTTTCATCAGGATTAGTGATTGAGCATTTCTTATTTAGGCAGTCCATTATAGTTAGTGTAGTAAAGGAAAAGCAGGAAAATAAAAATTTAAATATGGCAAATTTTGATTTGTGTTTATTTTTGATATTTTTTGTTTGCTGGGATATGGATTTATTGTCGATTATTATTTTGTGGCTATTGAGTATTATTATTTGTTGTTTTAAGTTTGCGGTTTTTGTTTTCTGTTTGGCTTGAGTGTTTTTGTTGGATATATTGTTAATTTTTGTATTTTTCACAAATGATGTTGTTATTATTGTTGTTGAAGTTTAAAATTTTAAATGATAAGTTTGCTGTATACTTTTTCAAGAGACAAAACAAAAGCAGAAAAAAGACTTAAAAAATTCAAGTGTTATTGTTGTTATTAATTGTTTGTTTAGTTTTTGAATATATCAGTATGAATGTTTGTAAATATTAACGTATGCAATATTAAGATTTAAAATTATTTATTTTTGCAACATAAACTCACAATAAAATCACAAGAAGTTTAATCACACGACGAGAATTTAATTATTACAAATCGAATTTATTTATTAATAAAGGTTTGCAGACAGTTTATGACGGAATTTAAAAGTTTTAGCGGAGCTCAATAAAAACACGTCTTGCTCTCTCTATCACCAAGTGAAGCCTTTCTATGCAATATTGTCCACCTACAAGTATGCCGAATAAAATAATTGGATGAATTATGGTTTAATATTCACTTGACATAGTTAAGCGGTTTAAAATTAAAAACAATTAAAAAAACATGCAACACACCCGCCTAAAAGTTCCCAGTAAATTAAACATCAACAAATATTCTCTCACTAAACTCCAAAACACACTCTCACACTAACACGTAAATACATTCATATATCATATAACAAGTACGTGTGTGTTTTACTCAGAACCATCTCTAGAAGCCCATTTATAAAATAAAATTTAATTTTACCTCAATATGACGCAACACTCCTTAAGAGCCATTTACCAGGCAATATACGCCAAAAATTCTTTATTTTCGTTTTTTTTTTTTTTTTTTTTTTTTTTGCAATTGTTGTTGTATGTATAGCGCGAAAACAACAGCACGAACTAAAATAATAATAATAATAGCAGTTTAGAGAAAGTAAAGTACTCATTCACCAATGTTAGGCTTCATTTACGTTGCTAATAAAAACATTTCATATATTAAATAAAACAAAAGCGAAACTTATGAAACAACAAACATTATTTTGAATCACTCTCATAGAATTTACTTGTAAATAAGAAATACACTGAGCAA
The DNA here is from genome assembly GCA_949318255.1 of Pollenia labialis. Taxonomy (NCBI): domain Eukaryota; kingdom Metazoa; phylum Arthropoda; class Insecta; order Diptera; family Polleniidae; genus Pollenia; species Pollenia labialis. The sequence continues at coordinate 86,833,998 of OX439140.1, forward strand.
AAATCAAATGTTGAAATGGAAGATAAACAGAATTTATCATAACGTGTTTAAAGGTAACCACAAAATAACTTTCTCAGTAGATCTAACGATGTCCGTCCGGTTGGCTGGTTGTCCATGTAACCTTGTGCGCAAAGTACAGATCGCAATTATGGAGATAATTTGATAAAATTTGGCTTAAAGGTTATTATTAGCACAAGGACCAAGCTTATTGAAAATGGCCCAAATCGTAGGACCACGAGAGGAGAGAGGGGCAATATTTGCCTCTCACAAACTTTCTTACAGACATTTTAAACATAGATAGAACCATATACATATATATGGACACATAAGCATGATTTTAGGGTGCAATGGGATAACTTGCAAAACTCAATCCCGGAATTTCTTAAAAAAAGTATAAAATTCTTAAACCAAGTAAAGAAATATTGAATTTTTTTTTAATCTCATCTAACTTATCAAAGTGTTTACTTCAACAACACCACACAAGTACTTTGAAAACGAATTGTTTGTTATGTGTCGAAACAACAAAAACACATTATTTTTATGTTTAAAATGTAAAATTGAAAGCAAGAGTTCTCATTTGGTTTATGTTTTAGTTAAATATGTACATTAAGTTTTTAAAATAAAAAACCTTAAATGGAATGATGCTGGTGTTTGTAATTGACATTCTGTAAAGTGTGAAACGGGTAAAAAAATCAATAATATTAAAACTTTTCTTCTAATTTCATTTTTGGTTTATTTCAAATACGAATTTGGGATTGAATATAATTAAATTAAGTATTTCGCGATTGAAAATCCGTACTTGATTCAAGAAAATCCATACTCACCGAACTGTTAATACTGCTTTGGATTGATTTGAGTACGGATGGATTGATTTTTCTATTGTATAAGCAGCCCTTAATAATTAAAAGTGCTATTTAAAATTTTAATCAGCTGATAAAAAAATAATTATAAATATTAATTTTAGATTTTTATAAGAGGTGAGAAGACAATTGGCAGGGTTAGTGCGCACACGTTTAAATTTTGGCTTCCATAAAATAAATGTTTATTTTTAAATTTTTATTGAATCAAAAATTTTTTTCTTTGTTGTTGACGGTAATTAAGCCGGCAAATTTTTCTGACAGCTGCTTGTGCAAAAACGTTTGGTGGCTGCCAGTCAGTTAAAGTATAAAAACTAAATTTTCTCGTTTTAAATGTTTCGATTCTGTTTTTATCTGTTTAAAAGTTATACAATTTAAATCAAACTTACATAAATATTTCATATAAACATTATATATTAATGGCGGCGGCATGTTAACGTTCCCCGCTTCACTAAAGAGTTTTAGCCGTTTAGATCAGATTTCTACTGTGTAGTTATAACAAAACAATAAACTAAAATAAAAGTCTCATAAAAAAGTCTTATAACACAGTGCAACAAAATTCAAGTTATCGCCGCCAGCCTCAGCACTTGCAACGCGAAATGAAAGTAGACTACCAGTAGAGCAAATCTGCCAAAGGGGTTTGAAAAGTTAGCACGGGCCCCTAAAATTTAAAAATTTTTTGAAAAGGCGTTTGGTATTAGCCAAAAAAAAATTTACTAATTGTTCTTTTGAGCTAAAATAATATTTCAAATGTCTTCAGTAGAATTGTATGGCGATTCTTTACTTAGAATATATTAACCCTCTAACACTCATTTTAAGGAGTAATTTTGGTCCTTTTTTTAACTTTCCCATAAGAATATACTAAAACGTAACTTTAGACGGTTAAAATGTTCGACGAATATTTTTGGCATTACATTTCACTAGAGGTCTTCTAAGACCAAAAAATCGTGCAATGTACGTAAAACGGGTTTTCAAGAAATTCAAAAATTTCAATGCCCAAAATTTCGAAAATCCGTTAAACATTCCAGGCACGAACTTTTGGTCTTAGACGACCCCTAGTGAAATTTGAGGCAGTAAATATTCGTGAAACATTTTAACCCTCTAAAGTGCCGGTTTAGTGTAATTAGCCCTTAAAATGAGAGTTAGAAGGTGAATATATTCTAAGAAAAGAATCGCCATACAATTCTACTGAAGACATCTGAAATAGTCATTTAGCTCAGAAGTACTGTTTAATGATGACTCGTCCCAAACGCAGCACCCTGTAAAATACTAACGGTCCTTAAATTGTTATTTACATATTTATTTTACATTTCGTCATTACATTATTTTCCTTGTACTCAATTTCACTTGCAAGATCATTTTTACAATAATTAAAACTCACTTTAATTTCGACCTTTGTACAAATAACATTAAAACAAGTGACATATTAAATTGTGAAAATAAATAAAAGAAACATTGTAAAAACAGAAAATTGTGAACCAAAATATTTAATAAAACAAAAACAACAAAAAATTAAATAAACCTAAAATACAAAAATCAAAATAAAAAAGGTGTTTTTTATTTAAGGAAACATAAGACAAAAAGAACCACAAAAAATCAACCCCCAAACATTTGGTCACTTCGAACCGCAGCATAAAGTGTAGTGTATATAAAACAAAAGCAAAGTTTTTGTTAAAAAATTAATAAAATAAAAATTAATTAAATTAAAAGTGTTTACAAAAAACAAAATTTGCAAAATTGAATAGTGAACAAGCTAACGGGACCCAAATTCTTTGGCGCAGTAGCAGCAGCATCAGCAGACACCCAACAACAACAACAAAGAAAAATTAATCTACAAGCAGTGACACAAAAATCAAAAGACCCAACAACAACAAGTAAGTCAAAGTATACAACACAACAAGAAATAAATATTCTTGCTTGTTGTGTTACTCTTTAATTTTTTTGCCGCTGCAATTTTTTAAAAGAAAAACCCGTGACGTCACTACCCAAATAAATAAAAACCGAGTTACCATTGCGTCCATTTTTGAAAAATACCGGGGAAACAAATCGCTTTGTGGGACTCTTAAAATTTTTTAAATCATTATAATTTTTTCAATACTTGTTGTTGTTATATCGCTAGCAGGTACTTTTTTGACCCAATTTAATAGGTTTTTTCACGATTCTTGTTTATCTAATAAATAATGGCACTCGATAAATTTGTTAATTGTACAAATGACCTTTTGGATTTTGAAAGCGAATATTCAGAATCAAAGGCAGGTGAGGACATTCATAGTTTAGAAGTTCTTCGAGTAGAACTAGACTCACTTTGGCAGCAAATCAAAAGGGCTTATGAAGAGTGTAGGGACAAGAAACCGGAACCTGGCGAACAACCGGTAGACAGGCAGAAGCTTCGCGATCGGTATAAAAAGGCCCTGGCTGCATACAAAACTTGTTTGGCCTCACTTAACGCGGAAATTCTGGCGCTTTCTGCCCCGACCGATGACACGAGTAAGCACGAGCGAGTTTCGTCTGCGGAAAACCCAATTGTAGAAAACAGCGACGTTTTGTCTATTCGGCTGCCACCTTGCGACATAGATACGTTTTTAGGTGATTTTATGACGTGGCCAACCTTCCGCGACCTTTTTACTGCCCTATATTTAAATAATTCACGACTCAGTAAAATTGAAAAATTATTTCATTTGCTTCAAAAAACTGGAGGTGACGCTAGGAACATAGTTTCAAATGCCCCATTAACCAACGAAGGCTTCGATATAGCCTGGAAAAATCTTGTTCTTCAATACGAGAACAATCGGATTCAGGTCAACGAACAATTGAAAATTTTATTTGACCTTCCGAAAGTTACCGAAGATTCAGGCCAATCTATTCAGACACTACAACGAACCGTTAATGGCTGCATTCAAACTTTAAATGCTTTAAGGGTAGAAACTGGCACTTGGGACCCCTTCCTGGTATATCTTTGCTCGACCAAGCTCCCCCGAACACTTTTGAAGGAATTTGAAAACTCTCTTCAAGAAATAACAAAGGTTCCATCGTGGGAACAATTTAACACTTTTTTGACTCACCATTCTAAGACTTTAGAGTCAATTGCGGCCATCACACAACCTAAACCCTATCAACCAAAAAAGGAAAGTTCCAAACCGTTCACTAAACAAAAACAGGTTCACAGTTTTCATACAAACGCGACTCAAACCAATAACGAGTCGAAAACTCAGAAACGTTTTCCAGCAAAGGGGGGACAAAAAGACTCTACGCACAATTGTCAACATTGTAAAGAGCCTCACCCATTACGATCCTGCCCTAAATTTTTAGAAAAAAATGTGAATGACCGAATTCACATAGCAAAAGTCACAAATTCATGTTTTAATTGTTTGTCAATAAATCATGGTGTCAAGGACTGCGCAAGCAAATATAGTTGTAGGCTGTGCAAACAAAAACATAACACTTTGTTGCACAAGGCAACGGTGACCCAGCCTATAAGTTTACCACCAAATAACACTGACGAGCAAGCTAGTACAAGTGCTGCAGCGCAAGCCCAATACATACAGTCCACTTCTAGATCAGGTATTCCTAATCTGACTTCCTTGACCCTGCGGGGAAATCAGTCCTCGACACAGCTAATAGACAAAGAAACTTTGTTATTTACTGCAATAGTACAAATCGAAACTAGAGGCGCAAGATACCAGGCAAGAGCAATCATCGACCCTGGATCCCAATCCACGTTTATATCGGACAAATTAAAAAAACCGATTAAACTTACCTACAAAACGTAATATAGTACACGTTTCCGGCTTGAGTCAGACAGTTTCTGAAACTTCGACCAAAGCCTGTTTGTTTAACCTTTGCTCCAGGGTGGACACATCGTTTAAGTTAGAGGTATGGGCACCAGTTTTGAAGACCCTTCCATCCAATTTACCGCCCCAAACGTTAAACGCAGAACAATTCGCAGAGGCTGCAAAACTAGAACTTGCAGACCCACACTTTCATCAAAGTCGACCCATCGACCTACTAATAGGCCTCGACTTAGGCCCCTCAATATATAGTATGGAAACACCGATGCGGTCCATTGGATCCCTTTTGGCACAAAAAACAGTATTTGGCTGGATTGTGGGGGGACCAATTTGTACAACAACTTCACCTAGAAAAACGATAGCGTTACTAAACACATCGTCCCTGGACCGAATCCTCACACGCTTTTGGGAGGTGGAGGAGACCCCAAAAAAGGTTTTGAGGTCAGAAGAGGACACGCAGTGTGAAAATCACTACAAGTCTACAACCCGTAGAAGTGATTCGGGTAGATATATTGTCACCCTACCCTTTAAAAATGGCGAAGAAATAGGCGTATCTAGAAATATTGCCATGGCCCAATTTTTGAGAATGGAGCGCATGCTTAGCCAAAAGCCAGATCTTAAAACACAATACGACCAAGTTATTGTAGAATACCTCGAGCTAGGACATATGAGGAAAATTTCTCCCCTGGAAATTAATAAATACCCAAATTATTACCTGCCGCATCACGCAGTAATAAAACCCGAAAAGTTGACTTCGAAGATTAGAGTAGTTTTCAACGCATCGAGCCCGTCTTCAAATAAGAGAAGTTTGAATGACATTTTGTATCCAGGACCCATACTTCAACAAGACTTAGTGCTCATAATATTGAAGTGGAGATTCTTCCGTTTTGTGTACAACGCAGATGTCACAAAAATGTATCGCCAGATACTCATTGACCCTACACAAACAAAATATCAAAGGATATTGTTTAGAAAATCTGAGGCTGATCCTATTGAGGATTACGAACTCCCCACAGTGACGTTTGGAGTTAATTGCGCGCCCTTTCTTGCCATAAGAACCCTTCTTCAACTAGCCGAAGATATAGGGACAACTCACCCCCTGGCGTCAAACATCTTACAACACAACATGTACGTAGATGACGTTTTAGCTGGTGGCCACACATTAAACGAAGCCATCAAATCACGAAAAGAACTTACAACTGTTCTAAAATCTGCCGGTTTCGATCTGATGAAATGGACCTCAAATGATCCACGAGTAATTCAAGATTTGCCAAATGAGACCCTACTACCGCTCGACTGGTTAAACTTATCCGAGAACGCCGGAACCAAGACACTCGGGATAAAATGGAACATTTCCTCAGACTCTTTTACATTCACTGCCCCAGGTGTTGAATTGAAAGAAAATTACACAAAAAGGGAAGTTTTATCTACAATTGCCAAATTCTTTGACCCTTGCGGATGGATAGCTCCAGTAATTGTTGATGCCAAGTTAATCATGCAACAGATTTGGTTAGATAAAGTCGACTGGGATGAAAACCTAAAACCCTTGACTTGCCTCAAATGGCAAAAATTCGTGAAAAACTGCTCTGCAATAAATGCCCTAAAAATTCCTCGTTGGATCCAGTACAGCCCTAATTTAAATGTTGAAATACATGGCTTTAGCGACGCCTCAGAAAAGGCTTATTCTGCGACTCTTTACGTCCGAATACAGTCTGAAAATTCTATATTTACATATTTACTGGCCTCTAAGACTCGTGTTGCTCCCATTAAACAAATATCGCTACCACGTTTGGAGCTTTGTGGATCAGTTTTACTGGCAAATTTAGCCTCAGGAATCCTGCCGAATCTTCAAGCTACGCAAATCGACACATATTTTTGGACCGACTCAACAATAGTACTGGCCTGGTTAAAGAAACCCCCCTGCACGTGGAACACCTTTGTTGGAAATCGTGTCTCAGAAATTGTAGATAAAGTCGGCAATAGTCATTGGCAACATGTCGACTCAAAAGAAAACCCTGCAGATATAGCCAGCCGGGGATGTACGCCCCAAGAATTAGAAACCCACAACTTATGGTGGTTTGGACCTTCATGGCTAAAATTACCCAAAGATAAATGGCCAAAATCCAGAAGTCCAGATGACACCAATTTAGAAGCAAAAACTGTGAAGACGTTAACTACTACTACTCATGAGGACCCATTGAACCGTTTCTCCAATTTGTCGCGCGCTCATAGAGTATTGGCTTATGTCCTACGTTTCTGGAGAAATACTGGTGTAAACAGAACCCACCTTCGGATATCTTCAAACGAAGTTACGCCAGAAGAAATAAAAGATGTCAAAACACGACTCATTATTTTGACGCAAAAACAACACTTCCCAGACGAATATAAGCAGTTGAAGCTCAAACAAAGGATTTCGTCTTCTAGCAGTATTTTGACCCTCAACCCGTTCATGGACCAACTAGGCGTCATCCGAGCCAACGGACGTCTGGTTCAATCACCAGCGCTCACATATAACGAACGACATCCAATATTGTTGCCGTACAACTCTAAGTTCACCAGATTGCTGACCGAATTCACTCATAAAATCACTATTCATGGTGGAAACCAACTTATGGTCCGAGTACTTCGTACGGAATTTTGGATTTTTCGTTTGAGGCCCTTAGTAAAAATGGTGATTAATAATTGTAAAACTTGTGTTTTGTACAAAAAACACACTTTGAGTCAGATCATGGCTTCCTTACCACCAGAGCGCACTACACTTTCTCGCCCTTTCACCACAACTGGAGTCGACTACGCTGGACCCTTCAACATTCGCAACTTTACTGGTCGAGCCTGCCTTATCACAAAAGGGTACGTCTGCATATTTGTATGCTTTGCCACTAAAGCTGTTCACTTAGAGCCAGTAAGTGATTTATCGACCCAAGCCTTCCTAGCTGCCTTTTCCCGTTTTATTGGAAGACGTGGATGTCCAGCAATCGTATACTCGGACAACGGCACGAACTTTGTCGGAGCAGCAGAACTCATCAAAAAAGATCGTCTAGAATTTATAAAAACTCTTCAGTCCCAAGTTACACACAACTATAGCCATCAAAATATCATTTGGAAATTTATACCCCCTGGTGCCCCACATATGGGCGGACTCTGGGAAGCCGGTGTAAAGTCATTTAAAACCCACCTAAAGAAAATGATACCTGATATGAAATTCACCTTTGAAGAGTTGTCAACAATTCTCACCCGCATAGAATCGTGTTTAAACTCTAGACCCTTAAGTCCTGCTAGCGATGACCCAAATGACCTTAACCCATTGACCCCTGGACACTTCCTTATTGGAACTCCATTATTGACCCCAGCCGAACCTGATGTAAGCAGCGAAAACCTGACCCTCATCAACCGCTGGAAACGCCTAAAGGTCATCTACCATTCATTTTGCCAAAGATGGAAATCCGAATACCTGGCCGAACTGCATCGCAGGTACAAGTGGAAGTCTCAGAGGGATGACGTTAAAGTCAACGACTTGGTGGTCATCAAAAACAACAATTTGCCCCCCAATGAATGGCAAATGGGCCGAATCACGAAGACCCATATTGGTACTGATCAACACTGTAGAGTTGTCGACATCCAGACAAAAAATGGGATCGTTACCAGACCCATTACAAAAATTGTGGTTTTGTTTTAAAATATACTTAACATTCTTTAAAAGAAAATTTTCCCAACTAATGTTTCACTGAATTCCTACTTACAGGTATGGCATCCCACAAAACAATTCTAAGTTTCTCATCAACAGATTTGATTGCCGTCAACATATTCAACCCCACACGACCCGCAAACTTGAATCGAAGTGAGATCCTAGATGCCATATCTGCCAAAAATCATCACAACACCTTGTTTACATTGTAACCTGGTTTGCGGACCTATGTTTACCTGCACCAAGTCATGGGGGCCGGAATGTTTAATGATGACTCGTCCCAAACGCAGCACCCTGTAAAATACTAACGGTCCTTAAATTGTTATTTACATATTTATTTTACATTTCGTCATTACATTATTTTCCTTGTACTCAATTTCACTTGCAAGATCATTTTTACAATAATTAAAACTCACTTTAATTTCGACCTTTGTACAAATAACATTAAAACAAGTGACATATTAAATTGTGAAAATAAATAAAAGAAACATTGTAAAAACAGAAAATTGTGAACCAAAATATTTAATAAAACAAAAACAACAAAAAATTAAATAAACCTAAAATACAAAAATCAAAATAAAAAAGGTGTTTTTTATTTAAGGAAACATAAGACAAAAAGAACCACAAAAAATCAACCCCCAAACAAGTACATTTAGTATATTTTTTTAACTTATACCAAACGCATTTTCAAAAAATTACAAAACTAACCGAGCTAACTTTTCAAAACCTTTTGGCAGATTTGCTCTACTAGAAGTCTACTTTCATTTCGTGTCGCAAGTGTTGCAGCTGGGTTTTTATGTTGCACAGTGTAATTTTAGATTTTTATGTTTGAAACACAACAACATTTTTTTTTTTAATTATTATACTACTACATATTACGATATTTTGGCAATATGACTTTTTACAATAACGTGTGAATACCCATATTATTTTACAAACAAAACAGTTTTCCTCTTAGTGTATTCCTTTTTCTGCTTACAGCCAACACACACAATCCAAGTCAAAGTGTAACAGTTGTAGCACAAAGTAAAAAATACAGAAACAAGCAAATAAACATTTGCACAATGGGGTTAATGTTTTCAATGAAAAATTAACAAAAATAGCTGTATATTATCAATAAAGTTTTTCTAACAAAGGTCATGTTGAATTTTTAATATCAACAGGATGTTTCTCAGCCCATTATCTTAAACACACAGGACTTTATCTAAATTTGCAATCATGTGTGTATGTATGTTTTAAAACTTATTATGTCAGTGTGCGTTTTTGGTGTGCAAATTTTTTGAAATGTAGTGGTTTGTTTAGCTGGGTCGACTTTTGTTTTCTTTTAACACAACATTCGCTCGTTCATGCAAATTTAAACAGAAAAAAGTTTTTTCTACTTTTATTTTTTTTACAAACAACAACATCGAAAAGGGACATAAAAAGTTAAAGCCACTGGGGTGGTATTAAAAATTATGTTTGCTCTATTTGATTAAACTAAATTGGCCATGTTGTTATTGTTCTTGTTGCTGTAAGTGGCATTAAAAGCCACTTCTGGTATTAAAACCCGAAGGTTTGCGAGTTGCTATGATGAAAGGTTCGGTTAGTTGGTTAGCTGAATGACTGACATGCTGACTGATTGGATGGTGGACAAAATCCATAAGAGTGTGTATTTTTTCTAAAACACATGAAAGAGAATGAAAACAGTTAAAAAAAAACTCTTAAAACTTCTGTCTTCTTGTCAAAGAAAAGCACAAAGGCTGTAAATTATTTCAAACTATTGCTTTAATTACACTTTCTTTTTTTAAAAGTGTTTGGCAAAATGATTAAATTAGTTGAAAATAAAATAAATGAAATTAAAATTGACCAAATCAAGTTTTTAAACTTTTCGAAAGTTCGTTAGACTTTATTCGAATTTTGGGAAAATGCTAAAAACATATAGCGCCCGATTTAATGGAGCAAATTGGTTGAACTTTTTGATTCTGAAGTGCTATGCCAATCTTGATTAACACCTCAACATTTAAAAATTTTAAAACCAATCGAAATATAGAAAAATAATAGATATAATTTTGGAACAAACACGTTTTGCTACGAATTTTCCAAAGAAACGAGTTTTGCTACAATCCATATGGGATCGAACTAGTTTTGCAACACACTAGAGCCCTAACAAAAATTAACCATGGAACCTTGGTATATTTTAAAACTTATATTAATTTATTGGCCATCAATTTATTATTAAAGAAGGAGATTTCTTAAGTTCACCTCAGGCAATTGGCGCTGGAGTTCCACAAGGCAGCATCCTGGACCCTCTTTTATACATAATTTATACTTCGGACATGCCAACAAACAACTACACCAAAACTTCAGCATTTGCAGACGATACAGCTTTTCTAAGCGTCCACGAAAACAGTTATGAAGCATCTCGTTATTTACATGATCATATATATTTCAACTAGAAATATGGCTAAGACAATGGAGAATAATGGTAAATGAGCAAAAATGCGTACATATAACATTCACATTGCGGCGGGAATCATGCCCCCCTATTACAATCAATAATCAAATAATTCCTCAACATTCGCATTTAAAATATCTCGGTATACATGTGAATCGGCGATTAACGTGGAAATGCCATGTAGAGGCAAAATTAACTCAAATGAAACTAAAAGTCATTTAAATTCATTGGCTTGTTGGAAGAAACTCTGCCCTTAGTCTCTATTGCAAACTTCTACTTTACAACTCTATCTTAAAGCCTATCTGGTGCTACGGTATTCAACTACGGGGCACCGCCTCGGCCTCTAATATCGAAAAAATTCAAAGGCGTCAAAATAAACTTCTTCGAATAATCACAGCCGCTCCCTGGTACATTAAAAACTCAAACATTCATAAGGATCTCAATGTGCCATCAGTGGAAACTATGATTACAAAATATACAGTAAAATATTTAAAAAGGCTTGAACAACACCCAAATCCACTAGCTCGAAATATTCTAAATCATGGCGGCCACACTCGCTTAAGAAGAAGAGACACTGCAGCACTTACCCAACTAGAAGAGCGATAAACACAGAACCCGTGATGAAGAAAATTTTTGTCTGGCACTGGCAGGGCATAAATAAAGAATTACAATAAGATTTGATTAATTATTGTAAGTTCATATTTAATATGTGAAGATTCAATAAATAAACAATGAAAAAAAAAATATATTAATTTATTAAAATTATGCGAACTGTGCAAAAAATGCAACAATAGTTCTGTAGGTGAGAGATTAATTACACCAATTCACATCTTTTTCAAAATACATTTTTATACTGTCGGAATCAGAAGTTTTATCTCTATCGATGTGTGAAGTCCTCTCTAATGTAGTTTTCGAGATAGAAAATTTGAAAACAACACCAAGTCCAACTTACTTCGATTTAAAGTGCATCAAGTGTACTCAGCACTCAGAGGCAAAGAACATCAATAATCCTTTTGTAAATGGTGAACTGAGGTCTTTGGTTTCTAATAAAGATAAATTAAAACACTAGTATTGTTGTAAGTTTTGTATTATTTTTAGGAAATAGCATTCCTGTCGTTGTTGGACTTGGTACTGTTTGTCAGAAGGGATTGAGCAGTAGCAGTACCATCATGGAAGGTAAAGAACAGCAAGTCAAATTGAATAAGTAAAGGTATTTCCTTTCCGTTATCAATATTATTATTGTCCAAGAAAATATAAAATTGTAAGCCTTTATTTTTGCTCCAATTTTTCTCAAAGTGAGAAGATAAAAGTATTCTCAAATCAGTTTCCCCCCACATCCATTTTGGAAATAAAATTAATAATGGAGAAATTGTAGTAACGAGAAGATAAGACTATACAGAGGTATGTGGACAAAGAACAATATAAGGAGAGCCGTAATTTGCACATGTGGAAACAATGATTTTCAGGAATTATTGACTAGCCCTAAAGACGGATCCTCGAGCCTATATGTATTTGTATATCGAATAAACCACATATTTACAATTAGAAATTCATGGATAAACTTGTAACCTATGCCGCAAAGTTTCACCCGAAAATCATTGGATGCGATATCAATGCATTCATTAGCAGTTAACTTGGAGTAGCATTCAACAAACGTATTGGGTAGTATTCTTTTGAAATGTTTTTTCCAGCTAGATTTGGTATTGTGTTATGTTGGGAATATCCAAACATTTAGAATCGGCACTGTTAAAGAACATAGAGCCTAACCCACACCGCGAGAAACTGGACCAATAAACATTTCTAGAGATATTCCCAGCTGTGGCGAGTATAATAAACACACCAGTAGCTTAAAATTTGGATGCAATAGCCTGCGATGCTGCAATGTGCCGGTTACGAACATTAAGTGCCGTTTCACACACGTCAAGATTGACTCGTCAAGTCTTGAGCGTTTAGGAGAGAAGGGATAAGAGTATGCAAAAAACTATTTTAACAAAATTATGCAAAAACATGCTGCAAAGGGTCAAATATGCAAAAATATGCACTAACAAATCGATGCCAAATTTAATAAAAAGCTCTAAAACGTATAAATATATGCCTTCATTGGTCGCACATCGAAGGAAAAACATGCAACTGCATATTTATGGTTTCCCGCTTATAATTTTTACCCGTTAACATAATTTAGGGTTTTTTTACTACCCTCTGTGAAAAAACATTGTGTAACTTCATTGTGGTAAAATTAAAACTACCCAAAATGGATGACAGGGAAGAACCCAATCACGCGAAAAGACCAAGACCTGCAAATGTGGGCGACGATTTCAAGCTAATTGCTGCAGAACGTAAGCAGGCATACGATGGTCTTAATGAAAAGTTTTCCTTGCTAGTTGAAGAAAATATTAAACTACCAAAAACTATCGTGGACTTGTTGGGCAAATTTGATTCCCAATTTTCGGGTGATGATAACCTCACAAGCGAAGAGGATATGGTTGCCGATGGACCAGTCCTAAATGATGCTAAAGGAAGCAAAAAGCAGAAGAAAAACAGGGGAATAAAGAAAATTCAAAAATAACAAACACCAAGCCAAGGGTGTACGTGATATTAATGAGGGGGCTGCTGGTCATGCTGCAACTTCCAACAAATGTGCCATATCGGAGAACAGAAGTGCTAATGTTGCTCCTGAAAATCAACCCATGTGAACCAAGGAAAGTGAAGTTTCTGGTTGCAGATATTTTCTATAAAATGTTTTTAAGCAGTTTTATTTGCAGAACACGAAAAATTTTTAAAACAAAATATCACTTGTAATTTATGTTTATGAAAAAACTGAAAGTCGTTGAGCGTCGCAGATCTTGTAAGAGAGGTCTTTTTATGTCTACCAGGGTTGTCAAATTTTTTTGAGCTCCAAACGTCAATTTTGTTCAGTTTTTGTAACATTTTATTTATTTTTTTAAATTAAATTATGCATACAAAAAAAAAGCTGGTTCAAAATCACCAAAAACTGAAAAAAAATACAAAAAAGTCTCTGAAAGTTAATTTTGTTTAGTTTCTGTTATTTTTTTTTTTAATGACATAAAATGGAGTTCATATATTCAGTTAAAACAAAAACTTAAATAAGGTAGACAAGTCTAAAAGATCGTACACTTAAGGCTCATCGATTTCATTACATACTATTAAAATAAATAGTGACAGAATATAAAATTCAATTTAAATAATAACAAAACAAAAATCATGAGAAAAAGGTTCCTTGATTTTTTTCAAAATAATAAAGATAAAAAAAAAATGACAAACTGTTAAAAAATCGCTGAAATAATATAAATGGAAAATAGCCAAGTAAATCGCCAGCTATATCAAAAATCACCAAAAAAAAGTCGACAGTCAAAACCGCTACGTTTGGCGAGAAAATGCTGTATCTGTAGCTATGATGCCTACTATAAACTTTTGAAATGATAGGCACTTCAGAATAACAAAAAAAAAAAAAAAAGGGTTTTCTGAAGCTCCTTAATGTGTTTTGATTTTTCTAATAAAAATTGAGTCTTATGGCGTTTTCTTTTCTGAGTAAAATTCTGCATTTATTCTGCCTTTTACATTTTTTATGTTATTTTCTGAAAACATGTGTTATTTTAAAAGTACCCAGCGTTCTTTTCTGATAATGTTCCCTTTAAAATTAAAAAAAATGATACATGTGCAGCACTACATCCAGGCGAATTGTTTTATGCCGAAATTTGGGTTCTTTTGTAAACGTAAAATATGCAACACTTCTTAAAAATTGGGGAGCATTAAAAAATGTTGTCAAGTTACATGTAACACTTATGCAACACTTTTTGTTTAGAAAAGAAAACGCCATTAAACATATTTCAAATTAAATTTGTTTAGATGCCTAAAAATGCTTTTGAAGCGAATAAAAAAATATTATTTTTAAATTCTCTTGTCACCATGTATTTACATAAGAGTGACTAAAAAAGTTATTGTTGTACCCCAATAAAAACTAACTGTGACATGGGTTATGAAGATTCGAAAAATATATTGGCTCTAGCATAATCTCACGTGGGCTAAACTGCACCAATAAAGGGTCCAAAAATAGTATTTTTCATGAAAAATGCGGTTTCAAATGAACGTGTTTCCTAAACGAGGTACACTTTTTGGAGTTAAACAACTGGTTTTAAATGATGTCGAAGTTAATTTAAAAAAAGGAAGACAGTGCTGTTAAGGGTTAATTTTTGACTAAAATTCCAAGCGGTGGTTAACACCTTTCTAACCAGGTATGGGAAAAGAAAATTGGACAAAAAATTGTTAAGTTATTTAAATTTTCTATAAAATCGGATTGAAAAGCATCGAAAAACTCACATAATCATCTCGCTACCTCGAGTCTCTGGATAGATTTTTAAAATGTTTTAAAGTAGAATCAAATAATTCCTAAGTATCTGTTATATTTGGTCATTCATTGGACAAAAAAAATTACCGAACTTTTTATTCATGAAAAATACAATTTTTGGACTTTTTTTTCGAAGTTTAGCTCACGGGAGATTTTTGCAATTATTGACATAGAAATCTAAACCCTTTTAAATCTTCAAGTATACCGTAGTATTATGGGTATAGAATCGTAGTATTCTGAGTATAGATAGAATCACTTTTTAAGTGATTTAACGATGTCCATCCGTCCGTCTCGCTGGTTGGCTGTTCATGTAAATTTTGTGCACAAAGCACAAGTTGGTTGCACTTTTGTAGATAATTTGATAAATTTGGTAAATACTTCTTAATTGTAATAAGAAAGAAGCCTACGGTGAGAATCGGTCTATAATTTCACATAGCCCCATATAAACTTCTTTCCGAAAAAGATTCATTGTGCCATGAACCATCTAATTATGTTCGTATTAAGATAAAATTTTCCCCAAAATATTTTACTACAAATTGAATTTTTTTTTGGTATCGGTTGACATTTGACTATCCGTAAATAACTTTAAAGTCTAACGTTTGGCGACCGTCCCTAAAACCTTTTTAGACAACAATCTAAAGTAGGTGGTGCATCTAGATAGTCAGCCTGATTACAAAAGTTGTTTTCGAGGCCGTAGCGGTTAGAAATGTGTGTCGTTATCACGGCAACGAGGTTCTATGAAATAACTCCCACGAAATAAGTCCCACTTTTAAAAACAAAATAAGTCCCACAAAAAATTGCTGTTTTGAAAGTGGGAGTTATATCGTTTTTAAAAGTGGGACTTATTTCGTCAATTGATGGGACTAATTTCGTTACGCGTTTTTATTTTAAGTGGGACTTATTTCGGTTTGAGTGGGAATAAATTCGTTTTGTAAAGTGGGATTTATTTCATACCCCTAAATTTATATTTTGGTGTGCGATAGAGCCATGAAATATAAGGCCATTATGGCTTTATTTCTCATTTTTTTCTTATGCAAAAAGTTATATATTGGACATTTCGTAAAAGGGACAACTATAATTTTTTGTCCTTATCTCTCATGGCTCTCCTTTTTTTGTTATTAATTACTTTATACTTACCAGGGATGATAAATGACATTTTCTGAATTGTACTTAATTAAGTAAAAAATTTTACTTTTTTGACCTAAATTGTACTAAAAATATTTTTTACTAGTTTTATCATTAAAATAACAGAAAATGTACAAACGTATGTACATTAAAATTCACTTGTACTATACTTTTATACATACGTATTTGAAATACACCTTTGGAAATTAACAAAAAACATTAAGTTAATACGTAATAAGGAATTAAAACGATGCTTTTTTATCTGGTTTTTTTAAAGTTGATAGTGGAACAGGGTATTTTTTATATTCCTCTAACTCCCACTGGAGCTTAGGGCGCCAAAGTAGAACAGGGTATAAATACTTTTTAACCCAGTAATAAGACCAAAAGAAATTGTCTAATGGCCCTTGTGCGACCTCTACACGTTGTAACTGGTCGTACTATTGAGTTGAATAGACCAGTTGATCGTTCGCAGCATATGTACAATTTTTTAACCAACGTTTCAGTAAGCTTTATTAAGAAATTATTTTTATAAAGTCAACATGAGTACTGATTTTTAAGCACAAGTGGCGATAAATGGAGTGGAGTAAGAAGAGGAGCAAGAAAAGAAATTAAATAATAGTTCCGGCAGTTTTTGTATTCTTTACTAAAATTGTGCATTGGAATTTCGTATTAGTTTTTTAAAATATTGTTTGCTTTGCACGCTGCTGCTTTCAAAACGTTAGAATGAAAATTAAAAACAAATGAAAAAATCGCCATCAGACGCACCAATTTGAAAACTCAAATCAAACTTATTTGTTATTCAACCGATGACAAACCGCACCTCTAACGTAACAAATGGTTGTACAACTTGATCGAATTGTACAACAAGTCGCAACATGTAGCGCCACACTATACCCCGTTTCCCAATACTTTGAGAAATCTAGCTTAAAAGTTTTCGTTTATTTATAGCAACAATATTGATCAGACTGTAGTATATATTTTGTCTGAATTAAATTCGATGCAATATTCGCTTTGTTTTTATCATATTTTGCTACAAAAAATTCCTTTCCAAATTCGCCGACGAATGTTGTGTAGACAATATGTCTTTGGCAATTATTCTGATATTTGGAAATTTTTAAATTGTACTAAATATGTCATTGGAGTACTTTATCATCCCTGATTCGTAATATCCATTCCATTAAGAAGCCTTCTGCAAGCTTGCATACGATTTTTCTTTATTATTCCTCTGCTTTATATTATTCGACGTGTTTTTTTCGAAGAGCCAAATACTTCTTATTTGAAATCGCATTAAACAGTGAAAAAGTGGGACTTATTTCGTTTATGAAAGTGGGACTTAATGCATTTAAGAAATATATTATTCAAGAGGGAGTTTTTTCATTTTGAGTGGGACTTATTTCGTGGAAGTTATTTCATTTTTTTAAGCAATTTTTGGTGGGACTTATTTCGTTTTTAAAAGTGGGACTTATTTCGTGGGAGCTATTTCATAGACCCGACAACGACAGTATGAAACACAAAAAAAGCTTGTCGTTTTTATGTCGTTAACGTCAATAACACTGGCTTACAAATTTTTAATTTGGAAAAATACCAAGAAAGCCACATGCCTAGATACATAAGTTAATTGGGACCTCTTGAACACGAAAAACGCTGTAAATTTTTTTTCCTAAGTACCGTTTTTTAGATAACGGTACTTTTGTGTTTTTCGGTGTATGGTCCCACTCCAACCCTTGTGGAGCCCAACCGAAAAGTCTGATCGAAATAAATGGCACATTGTTGGAAAGGTATTTGAATGCCTTTTCCGTCGATATGCTATCTGATAAGAAATGGCTAAGTTATGGCACAAAATTTGCCTGTTTTTTACGGTTTTTTCAAAATTTTTAATTTTTATTTCGTTGTTTTTCTACGTTATAGTAAATATTTGGAATGTTTTATTTTTTTAACCAAATAGTATATTTCATTACCAACATTTTAAGCGTAATTTGAAAAGGCTGTAGGAAAAATCGCCCAAAGAAAAATGGCAAAAAAAAAAAAAAAAAAATAAAAAATCGCCCAAACAAATTGCATGTAAAATTGGGCCTAAATTTATATAAAAAATTACTCGAATTTTTTGGGCTATTTTTCGTAATTGTTGGGTGATTTTTCGGTATTATAAATTTGGTGATTTTTTATTATGAAAAATCACCCAAAAATGTTGTATGAAAAAAGGCCCATTTTTTTGGGCAATTTTTCATTTTTAAAATTTCGTCAACTAAAGCTACCTAATGCTTCTCTGCACAGCAGGCCTTCGGCCGGGAGTTAGGCTTTTATCCTCTATGGTATAACAAACACCGGCTTCGCTAACTAAAGCTTCTCTCTATTGGGCGATTCTTCATTTGGGGGATTTTTCATTATTTTTTTGGGCCATTTTTCTTTGGGCGATTTTTCCTACAGCTTAGATCAATAACAAGAAGTGAGTACGTTCGTAAATCAATGTCTACTGACGCAATAAATCTATCAAAAGCAGAATGTGCCGTGCAACAGTTGTTAATAAAGAACATAAATTCAAAATAAGGTGCAGGCAGTTAATTTAAATTGTCAATCGACAAGTCTTAAAAATAGGAGATATCCAAAAATATCGCTCCTTTATTGCAGCAAAGTTATATCTACAAAAAAAAATCGAGCTTTCCAAAATGCGATTAAAGTTTTCAAAATTTACCGATTTAAAGATATATTTTGCTATAACTTCGGTTTAGTTTGAGATAAAATGCCGATTTTTTGTTACGAGAAAGAAAGAAGGAACACTTTGCTTAGTTAACTCAAAATAAAAAAAAAGTTATAAGATATGTTTATAAGATGATAAACATAAATTTGTGTAATTTTGTGACGGCTTATATAACCGGAAGGTGCTAGGAAACCGAAATAAAAAAAACTATGGGAACTCGTGTAAGATACTACAACATACAATTTTAAAAACACATTGTCCTAAAGATTACAGGTGGATCTTGTAAGAAGAAGTCCGTTTGATGCTTGACATACATTTGTTTGATTTGTTTATTGTTTATAAAAAAGACAAATTACTTCGAACTGTGAATTAGAAATATGCAACAACTCTAAACTTTTGCACTTTAAACTATTTGTCTAATCTCGGTAAAAAGTGAACGAAATTTTTCGGAAACATGGTAATAAATAAATAAAATAAGAAATATACTCTTTGCCGACTTTCTAAACGTATTGAGTGTGTCTTAATGTTATTTCCTAAGCTGTTAAAAAATGTTAATATATTTATTTAAAATATTTTATTAATTTACTTTTTGGTCTCATAACTTGAGTACCACAATTTTTTTTTTGTTTTTATTATTGTTTTATGAATTAAATTGTTATGTTTATGTTATATTTTTATCTTGTATCTAGACCATAATGATACGAAATTTACATATAAAATCGTAAGGTAATAATTCAAGTTCCTCTTTCAACCTTTAATTAATTTTTGTAGTATTTAGGCATTTCTTTTACTTACTTTGTAAACAAATTCCCTTACGCTTATTAAAAAAAAAGTTTTTTTCATTAATTTAAAACAAATTTACTTTGTATTATTTATATGGAGCGGGATCCCGGGAAATTAAAAAATTTCCCGTTTTCCCGGGAATCGAAAAACTCCGGGAAAAAACTCTAGCTAGTAGCTAACCCAGTGCGCTTCACTGTCGTCATTAAAAGAAAACAAGTAATTTTTTATTAATACAGATCTCGTGCATTTTTTACGAAGCGATTTATGTATATCAAGTTTGAATACTTGCTAGGGTATTAATTTAATCGGGTTTTAGCTTAAATCGGTTTATTGCTCGATTAATTAAGCGAGGTTTTGGTTCAATCGGTTAATTTTGTTTTTGGTCGGATAACCGAATAATAAAGTTTTTGTCACAAATTAAGAATTTAAATAAATACAAATGCATAAATTACACTGTACAACAAAATCAAATTTTTTCCAAAATTACAACGTCCGGCCTATAAATTTTGATAGAGGAGACAAAAAAAGGCACGTGTACCGGCGTTTTGAAAGTTTACATCTTAATTTTATTTGAGTGGGGGTTAAAGTTTTCCAGCTCTGGCACATTCTTATTGTTAATCGGCATCAGAAAAGTATACATATGTTATTGAAGTCGTTGTTATGTAATTAATGAAAATTCCTATCCAAATTTGCTATCGAAGGTAAAATAATAGAGATAATAGTGATTTTCACTTAAATTTTAACTATTTTTTTCATGCTAAATTTTTGGGGTACTTTAAAATAAAATTCTTAATAAATGCGAAATTAACCTTCAGCTCTTTTTTGTTGTGTCTTATTTCTGACTTTGCTGATTACATTTTATACCTAAAATGTAAGGGTCACATAGTTTCTTATGCCGATTAACAATAAGAAAGTGCCGGAGCTGGGAAGCTTTAACCCCCCTTCAAATAAAATTCAGATGTAAACTTTCAAAACACCGATACACGTGTCTTTTTATTTGTCTCCTCTATCAAAATTTATAGGCCGGACCTTGTAATTTTTTTTTTGTGTTGTACAGTGTTATTTATTATTTGGAGAAACAAAAAACAATAACATAACAAACATAACAATTCTTGAACTAAAACAAGCAACAAAAAAAAAATAATTCATAAATATGTAATACATATCAGTTATTACCCAATAAAAAATTTTGCTTCACACAAAGCAGGTTTGTAAGAGAAAAATGTAAGAGTTTCGCTTACCATCTCGCTTTTGGAAGTCATGAATCTTATATGACGAGTTCCCACTTTGAAGCAATACATTTTTGACTCAAAATGCGCTTTATTCAACGCATAAAAAAACTGGTGAACGTAGCTGTCAGCTTTACACATTGAATTTTTCTAACAGTTATTTTTAATACTCTCCCTTAAAAACCTGTTTCGTAGTAAGCGAATTCCGTGGCATTTGAAACATTATTTTTTTTTATGAAACTTTTTAAGAGTTCCTTCACTAACTTTACTGCATCTCTGTATGTCTTAATGCGTAGCGTATAATTGTGCGCTTATAACTTTAAAAGTACCATTAGTGCTTTGTAAAATGATGCAATTTTTTATTGGGTAGTAATGTGAGGTAATTTTAACAGTTATTTTAATAATTTAAGGAGATTTTATAAAATAATCTTTTAGAAAATTAATTTGGTTTAAATGTTTGGGATTTAAGCGATACTTTGTTTTAGTTTTGATAGAATTTGGCTTGGAAATTTCTTTTTTCACTTATCATAGATATTGAAGAAATCCCAAATATTCCATTAGAGTCCTGTTTTATTTTTTTTTTAAATTTTTCTGTTCAAAGTTTGATATGAGAAGAAACAAATAACTAGACACATACATATAAAAAGTACGCGAAAAAAGGTGTTGGCAACCCATTAACCCAGTTTTCGCCACATTCCTGAGGATCGGTGTTGAAGATAAAAAACATTGAAAATAAGATTAAGGTGCTTTTAGTCACCGGTCGGCAAAAAAGGGTGAAAATGAAGATCACTAAACACCTTCTTTGTTTGTATGAAAAATATTTTCTAAAAACATAACTTTTGTGTATGAGGCGAAACAAATAATTAAAAACACAAAAAAATATGTTATAATACTACAAAAACTTATAAATTTTGTTACCCAAATATTCGTGAGGATGTCAAAGTTGATCGTACTCAATTTAAAGTTGCCGAGATTAACAAATTGTAATACATATTCTTTAATTGGGCGTGGCAACTCGCTCACTTGCAATTTCAAAATATAGCCTATGTTTCCCTCCAGACATACAGAAAGACGCTGTGAAAATCGCTTCGGTCGGTTAGCCGTCTATAGACTTCAATCAAACATAGAGACATACAAACACATTCATTTTTATATATGTAGATTGAAAGATTATTTCACTTTGGTAAAAATTAATTTTACATTTTACATAATTTTAAAATGTTCTTGGTTATTTCGAAATACGTGGAAGTCTAACACGTGTAAAATTGTATGTAGGCTTGTAAGCAGATTAAAAAATTTAATAATAATTTAATTGTTCCCACCCGCCTATTAACAAAATATTTGTAAATTAAAAATATCATCTATTGAATAAAGAAGACAACTTCCAAAACATTCCAAATTACTTAAAAAAATGGTCATTTAACCAGTTTTTATTATTTCCTTAATTGTTGCTGCTGCTACAATGCTTGTTACAAAAAACCCTAAAAGCCAATTTGTAACTATAATAAGCAAAGTGAAACTCTTTTCTTCGCTAAATATTTACACAGCTTAAGCAAAAAACTTTAAGTAACAGCATTATGGTCGTAATTTAAACAAATTTCAATTAGAAATGATGTGGAAATTATTTCAACTAAATAAATTTTTGCTTACACATTTCCTTTAAAACAGAAATGCAAAGCTTTTTTTTTTTTTTTAAAGAAACTGAAATTCGATTACACTGGTCGCCAAAAAACAGAAAAAGCCTTGTTACGTGATGTTAATAGACTTAAGCGTGCTGAATCTTAATCTGTACCCACGTTCTGTAAGTTTGGCGAGAACTTCTGGCATCGAGACGATGTGAAAAGTGAGAAAAAAGTGTGTCTGTAATAACGAAAACTATCAACAAAGACTACGTCGTTACATTGTAAATGCCATAATATTCGACTCAAGGCCGATGTGAAATTGCAGAACGCAGAACGATGAGAACGCCAGTCACGCCACACCTATCGATGACGGCGACGAAAATGTACTAAAATTTAAAAATTTTCAACGACGGCGGCAAAAATACAACCGTCGGTTATAAATTTTAGTTGACGAAACGATATGTATGACTGGCGATGACTTGATCTGAGGAAATCTGTACTTATCATACTTTAGCTTTTTGGGTCTACAACTGATACTTCTTTTAATATTTGGTAATATTACATCTAGAAAAATAAAATTAAACATGCACTGTCCTGAGCGGATGAAAATCCATAAGAGGAAACTTTTTGTTACTTTTTTGTAATTTAACTGCTACTTTTTTAATTTTCTTAATTGTTGCACCCAGAAAAATAAAATTAAGCATGCAATGTCCTAAGTGAATACGTATCTGTAAGAGGGGCATTTTGGTACCTTTTGTTCTTTAACTGGAACTTTTTGTGTTTCTGTTAATATTAGACCTAGAAACATTAAATTTAACATGCAAGGTCCTGAGTGATTAAGAATCTGCAAGAGGGATTTTTTGGTACTTTGTCGTTCTCTAACAAGTTCTAACTTAGGATAGGGTTCAGGAGCGGTAAACCACTTATATTTAGAAAATATTATTTTCGTTTGAGAATATATCTATTAAAGCAATAGTTTCCGTACTCAAAGAAAAACAAAGTGATATTAACGTGAGTTGTTCACCCACTATTCCGCCTCCAGTCTATCTCTCCGCTCGACGGTCACCTGACCGAATGCGATAGTAACTTTTGTGTTTGCTACGCTTTATAGACTAAAAAGTTGAATCGATTTTGATGAAGTTGGAAATAAAGGTTTTTTATTTTTTTAAAACTGGGACCAAGAGAGGGATATACGGCCCTACCTCTCTAAAAATATCTAAGCAAATTTGATGAAATTTGGATAGATAGATCAGCGTAAATAAAACACACAGGGTTTATATGTTTTTCAAAGCTAGAAGTATGAAGGGACATATGGGCAATTTCGGCTTATCCGAAACTTTCTTATCGTTTTTGTTAAAATTTTAAACTTACATATATGAATCGATCTAAACACGATAAAATAAACGATAATTAAAGTTAACAAAAGTTTATTAAGAATAAATAATTTTGTCCGTCACATAATTTTTTGTTCTTATTGCACCATGGTGAAGGGTATATAAGATTCGGCACAGCCGAATATAGCACTCTTACTTGTTAAATGTTTAAATCAGCCATAAAAAACAAATATATTTAATAAACCAAACAAGTATCCATAATTTGGAATAAAAAGTAAAAAACAACAAAAATGTGAAATACTTTAACCAACAAATTGAAAAATTAAATTGTTTATAATAACACAAAAAACACAAAAAAAAACTGACGTATATTTTTATAATAACTAATTTTTTAAAATTGCATTGTCTTTAAATTATTAATTTTATATTTATATGAATGTTGTTGTAAGTTTAGAGTTAATTTTTTTTCCTTCTTTCTTTGCAAAATTAGTATTTTTTTTCCTTTTATTAATAAAAATAATTTTCATTGACTCACCAATACAAATCCATCGATGACATCAGCGCTGTTGTCTTGAAGCCTTTGATGAAGCTTAGTAGTTTAAGTAGGGTATTTAAAGTTTATATTAACCAAAAGACAAAAATTTGCATATCATTTTTAAGTAGTGCGCCAACAATGTGTATGTTTATGTATATAAAAAGTTAAGTGTTATATTGTATGAGTGTCGGTGTGATATCGGGTAAGTGTGTATTAAAATTTCAATCTAAAATTAAGTTCTACATTTTTTCCGTTAATAAGTTAAAACATATTGACGTTAATTAGTTAAACTTAAGTTTACGATAAATATTTAAGATTACGTTATTTGTTTAAGATTCAATTTACGTTAATTATTTAAGAGTTTGGTTTAAAAAAAAAACTAGAATAAAAAAAAACAAAAATTAGTTGTTTTTTTTTATTTCATTTCATATTGCAATTTCCTAGCAGTTTGTTATGTAAGTAACTAATAAATTGTTTAAATAGTAAAATTACCACGCAATATGCGTGTTGTAGGGTATGTCAACTCTGTTATTGACGCCGAATTAACCAACTAGACTTTATGACCCATACGGGGTACAAACACCCAACACTACACTATCCAGGCAAACTCCAAAATGAACAATTAATTCTATTTTCAAGGATAACAAGGATAATTCGGATATGTGTCCCGTGTTCTCCACTTCACTTTCGTTTTTATTTCCTCTTTCCCCGGTTAGCTTCAACTCTAGTCAACCAAAACAAAGATTTTAGACCCGAATTGCAAACGCAAAGCTCAAATAATTACCTTCCAAGTGAATATTTTAAGATAAAAATAACCAATTTGATTTCCTCATAAGTAAAACTTTAATAATGCACTTCGACGTTTAAATTATAGCAAAAAAAAAAATGTTTCTATACCAAATGTATTTTTTCCTTGCGTACACCAAAATTACAAACGTAAATAAAAATGTTCTTACATAAAATTCTAATACCGTGTTCAGATATACCTTTTTTATTGAGTCAATATTCGGTTAATTGACATAATTACACGGTGCTACAGTGTAAAAAAACTTGGAAAACGACATAGCGTGGGTTATTGGTCTTGTTGAGTACATAAAAAATTGTGTCAAAAAAATTCAGAAACACCCTCAAATTCAGAAGTTATTTTAAAAAAACCGTTTTCAGTGATGTTCGTCAACTTATCGACCTGTAACTGAGTCAGTTCTTGTCCGATTTTAATTTTTTAACGGGTTTGGAAAGAAAACTAATTACTCTTTAAAATGACGTGCATTTTTTATACATTTGTAAGTTATAACAATTGTTTTTGTTAAGAATATCTACAAAAAGAAACGAAAATTATAAACTTTTTTGATTTTAGGTGCTTTTCATTGCTTATTTTATTATGAAAGCTTATAAAAATTTATATTAACGTATGAAGAAAATTTAGTTCTTAACAAAACATGGTTTTAATTTTTCAAATCGGATAAAAATTGTATAAGTAATTCAACTTTTCATTAACACCTGTTTTTAGTATTTTCTCCCACCGCGCAAAACATATGAATAAAAAAAACAATTAACTATACAAGCAAATTTGTCAACTGAATACTTTGTTTGTTGTAATTTTACAGTTACGTTTTTGGTATTAAATAATGTGTGGTTTACAGAACACGAATTCAAAATTTTGTTTTTGTTTTAAATGTAAGTTGAACGGACGAATAAGGCGCTCGTGTTCTGTAAACCACATATTAATAAGTTATTGTTAATCTGTCTTAATAAAAAAAAAGAACTGGAAGATAATACAGATGAATAGGTTTTAGTATGCCCTATTTTTTTAAATCATTAAAAAAGTTTAGAATGTTTTTATATTCAATTTTTAGTTATATGTATATTAGACTGGTCGCATCTTGTATGGGATTTTTTTTTTTTTTAAATTTAAATGTTTGCGCTGCTTTAAATATGAGGTTTGGTGTAAGAAATCAAGTCCTAATTTTTCAGCTCAATCCGACGGTGCCTAGTCGTGCCAAGTGGGGCCCAAAGTTCCCCATATGATGAAAAAAACATCTATTCAATCAGATACTAGTTGAAAAGCCGGTCCCAAAGACAGAAAATCAAAAATCTGGCTTCGTTACGATCTTTTAACAAATTTTTAATTGTGTGTAATTTTTTTCTGCAGTGTGTGATAAGCGTAATAATTTTTGTTATGTTTGCGGTTTATTCGCTGACAAAAAACATCGCTTTGATCTGAAGAAAAATAAAGCCTTGGTAAATGCCTTCAATACAGTTTTTAACTGCTCATACAGTTCTAGCAAATGTTGTGAACCCGAAAGTATTTGTACAAGCTGTTCCAGTATGATTAAGAAAACTAAGTCTGAAAAGTTTATAAGCCAGCCATTAAAATTATCTTTCCCAATGATTTAGCATCATAAAATAATCCATAAACCACAAGACTGTTATTTTTGCCAAACAAGCATCACTGGTTATCAATATAAAAATCGTGATAGCATTAAGTATGCTAATGTGTTAACTGTTACTAAGCCAGTATTAAGTGTCATTAAATGTAATGAAACTTTACATAAACAAAGTGATGATGAATCTGAAAACGAGGAATGTGATATGGAATATTTACCAAAATCGGCTGAGCCACATTTTGTGCAAATGCATATTTTTGCGATCTTGTGCGAGATTTAAAACTTTAGTAACTTTTGCAAATATAAACCGATTTAAAACAACTCTTGTTGAATTTGAAAAATTAGGAAAAAAAATAAAAAAAATTAGATAATTTTGAGAAAAACTCACCTAATTTTTTGGAATATATTTTTTATGAATACATTTCATAAAAGTTTGAAAACGGTTTTTGTATGTCCTCACCTAGGCCTACAACCCCCACTAGGTCGCTTTTCAAGTTCTGACAAAAAGTGTTTTTTGTAGCAGTGTGTTATCTTTCTGTTCACATATACACAATTTAGCGTACTCAATTTATATTACTACTACATACAACATTCAACGTAAACAAAAATGTACATGCATAAGAAAAATGTAAACAAGTGTTAACATCTTTAAGGAATAAACATCTGGCTTTTGCGACGACCCAATGGATGGGCATTTGTTTTGTTGTAATTTCAGTTTCCAAATGTCAAAACACTGTTTAGTAAGTTGTGTTTTGCTTAATAAACACACTTGTTACAGTGTCGCATTTTAATTTTACTCAATATTTATAACAATTTCGTATTAATTGAGCAATAACTAAATTGCAATTTTATATGGATAATTGAGCTCAATAATGTCGTTTATTGCGTACAACTCAATTAAGGTGCATATCTGAACACGGTATAAGGGGAAAAAACTAAATTATTGAAAATGTTCAATCGAGGTAATATTGTATTCAATCAGGTTTGTAAAAGCAAAGTGGATAAATTGCTTCATATGAGACCTCACAATATATATACATATATATATCAATATCGCGTAACTGAAGAACAATCTTAGCTAGAGTCTTCAAACGTGGTTAAAGCCACTATTATAGTGAACTATAAATGTTTAAATAATAATCGGCGGGGAAGAGGAAGAAAGAGCAGTACCTCCCATAAAACGAAATTATTAAATTCCAAATATCTGAAGACAAAGCTTTATAGGATCCACTCTTATGGTAAACTACACCTTTCAAAATAAAAATTAAGGGGTTAGGTGCAGGAGGGCAATCAATAATATAAATATAAGTAAAAGAGCGTATGAAATTGTGTTCCCTATAGACTTCTAACATGGCTCTTAACATAGGCAATTAATATTTTATAATTTTTAAGTGGGGTGGTACCTCTCATACAATGAAAATAAAGATTTCTTCATAGTTGGAGTACTATTACAGTGAAGGTGCTCCAATTTTTTACAAATAGCTTAGATAAAAATACACAACATCTTCCCATACGAACACATGCGATTTCTGTATACATATCAGTAGAGCGGGTTCTGTAAAGGCAATCAAATTTGGTACAAGATGCTTTGTTATCAATACACGAGATCTGTTTTAAAAAAATTTACTAATTGTATTTCAATGGGGTAGCAAAGCGCACCGGGTTAAGCTAGCTCTTTATAAAAACAGACGTCAGCATTAAAATTGGTTGCGGCTTAGACCTGTATTAAATTATTGACCGACCATCAGAAAGTGTTATGCTATTTATTTCAATTTCAAATTTACCTGAGTGGGCTTTATATTGGGCCTATACTAAATTATGGAAGGCTCATCACGAAATTTATTAGTGTGATTTCTAGTCCTATAAAACTGTGAAGTATTAAATTTTATTCTGATAGCATTATTAATTACGGTTTTAGGCGTACTAAATTGTTTTTCCAATTGATGCCAAACAGGCTTGCCAGTTTTGCACTTTTAGTAGGAGATTTAGCACAAATTTTTTTCTGATTTAGCACAAAGAATTTCGAAAAAAGTAAAAACTGCTAATTTGTATAACTATTTAGCATTTTTATCACTTTTTTTAAGTCCCAAAGCTAATTAAAAACTCACATAATCAATTCCAGCAAAGTATAAATTCTTTAAGTGTATCAAGAAAAATACATAGTACATAGTAGGTATACCTGTAACTTTTTAAAATTTTTGCCAATAGGAAAAATGGCATAGCAAGTCGAATAGAGCATAAAAAGTATTGAGATCCATTATATATATTTTTTCGAAATCGCATAAAAGTTTCTGCACCAAACGAATTACTTTTTTTAAAAGATCATATTGCCATTTGTTTTATCATTAAATTTGGATAAATGTAATTTGTGAAAAAAGTGATATAAGTGTATATATGTATTGCCAAAGCTTTTAAATACCTTAAACACTTAATTATTTTCCCTAGAATAAACTTAGAGCAATGCCAGCACTCAGAAATGCTCGTTTTTTTGTTTTTCTTTCTTATTCTGGAATATCGATTGCAATTATTTGTAAATTTGTATGTGATGCTTAAAACGAAGTCTGGTTTTCTGATCATACTTTCAACAAAAATAATTTCGCTACAATACAAAAATCATTTTCGGGCTTTAGAAAAGCAAATGAATGTTTTCTTAAGCGGCTCATACACTAGCAATAAAATTTTTCAATTTAACGTATTGTAAAATTATATCGCCAGTGTGTATGTGACGAAAGACTTTTGATTTTTATTGCACAACGAAAAGAAAGTGAAATGTGTTGGCAACATTGTACAATGCTGTTTATGTTATTCCTATAAGTTATGTCACCTTTTTATTCAATAAATGAAATCATTGTGCGACTTATTGTATAATTATAGGACAAAATGGAAATAATGGCAAATTTATGGGCCGCTTTAGACATTAAGTCAAAAAACCATCAGCTATTCAGGAAGTAACCTCCTATTTTACCAAATACCTATTGGATAGGACTTGTTGAGAACTAGAATGAAAACAGGACTGTTATGTTCAGTTACACACTTTAAACATATCGAAAAATCGGTTCATCTGAAAAGTACACAGACAAAAAATATCTCAAAAAAAATTTCAACTACACAGTTTGTTAAAAATAAAATTTTAGGTCAACAAACTTTTTATTTAATTAAATGAATAAATTTATCAAAGTAACACTTTGCAAAATAGCACTCAATAGAACAAATTTAATAATAACATAATTAAATATTTCTTTATATTCAATAAAAAAAAATATTTGAATCAAAGTAAAGACAAATTTTTACAACTCTTGTCCATTTTTTATTAGCTCATAATTCTTATTTGTTTACAGTTTTATTTGAATAATATCCTTAGTTTTTCCTTTGGCCTTTGGAAAAAGGTTTCCTGATGATATGGCCTAAGCAACCAGCAAATTGCGCATAGGAACTAGCTTATCGCCCCAACAATAAATTTTATAATATTTGATATTGATAAATAAAAACTAGATAAACATTTTGTTTTTATTTATTAAACATTTCCAACAATTTATTTTTACAAATCACGTACACATTTTGTTAAAAATAATTATTTTGGGCAACAACTTTTTTTATTGGCTCAATAAACTTGGTTGTTGACTAAAAATTCAATAACTATACCTACAAACTTTTTTATCAATACCGCAAAAATCGTCATCGCAGAAAATTCAAAAAAGTTTTTTTAATTAAATATGCAATTTCCAATTCAAATATGAAATTTATTTTTCTCTGTGTACCAAAATGAGTTGGTATATGAGGAAGATGAAAATTACATAATTGAGACTTTAAATAGCTGTATTAACTTTACGTAAAATATATTATATTGTTACATTGAAATAAGTGTTAGTATTGAATAAAATGAATATGTAAATAAAATTTAAATGTAATTTTTTATTATATATATATTAGTTCCTTTAAACTCCTACAAGGAGCATTTATTACTTAGTTATATTCATAAAAATCAATGTTACAAAACTAGATTTCTACTGTAGAAAAATTTAGCACTGATAATTTGAATTCTTTTGGCAAATTCAGAAAAGTTATCTTCAGATAAACGAAAGTTAACTTTTCCTAAGTACAATTTATCTGAAAATTATTTAAAAAAAACTAAAACTATTTGACGTTCTTTTCATAAAATTTCTAGATTTGTTGTTTTCGCGTTACATATTTTTATTTTTTATATTCTCTTTTTGGTTTGTAAATGGTATTTAAATTATGTATCTGAACACATACTTATACTTATATACATACATATGTAAGTATGTATGTTTATTTAATTAAAAACAAAAAGATAAACTCACTGTTTATTGTTGGTGTTTTGTTTTGGCTTTGGTATTGTTACAAGTTGGACTTTGAGTGTTTATAATTCTTATTCGCTTTAGGGTTTTATTTGTATAATATTTTTGGCCTTTCTAAAATCTTTCGAAAAGGTTTCCTGATGAGCTGGCCTAAGCAACCAGTGAAATGCGCATAGAAGCTAGCTTTCCCTCAACAATAAATTTCAGTGTATTTATCAAATGTGAAAAACTGGGAATTTAGCATTTTATACGGAAATCGTATTAATAATAAATTTTGTATTCCCGAAAATAACTTTGATAACAAATTAACCTTGTTGTTAAAAAAAAAGTTCCAGACGATTTATGACAGAAAAAGTGTTTACAAATTCGATGAAATTTGTAAAAAAATATGTTTATTTATTTATTTAATTTAACAACAACAAAAATTAAAAATATATTTGTTTAATTACACTGCTATACAGTCATTTTGCGGCAGGCATACTTGAAGTCGATTTTGTATAAGACGAGTGTGCTGATAACGGGAAAAATAACAGAATTGTCCAATTGACTCCAGTTTTTGAGATAAACGCTTCTAACATTTTCCATAAAATGCTTCAATAAATGGGTCAAAAGATTTATTTAAAATTTATTTTTATTGTTTATCTTTACAAAAATACACAAAAATAATAGTTTGGGGTACCTTTAACTAGAATAAATAAATGAAGATCATAAAAAACTTTTTCTTTGGGATTTTCTCTTATAAACGTAAGTGAAAACAAATCAATGAACCACAATGTTTATAGGGTATTTCAATTATTTCTTAGTTCCGTTTATCTCAATAACCAGAGTGAATCAAAAATAAATAAGCTTGCAGCGTGAAGGTCTAATATGAGTATTAACAAAAACCATTAACAAAATCCCTGCCGCAGATTTTTTTGTATAGCAGTGTTATCTATTTCAACAAAACAGAAACATTGTTTTTATAACGCCAATATTTTTTACGAAATAAGTAAGAAGTATGAAAAGTTAAAGAAGAAGTAAGAAAATATGTATAGTTGGTCGAGCCCGACCATATGATACCCTCTACCACAGACAAATTTTCAAGACCCATGGGCAATCATGAATCTGGCAACACAAAATTATTTTATGTGTTGCCGTTCTTTAAATTCGAATATTATTAAGATATCTACATGTATATCAGATTTTTTCATCTTAAAGTGATTTTAGGGAGGGGCTTTATATTGGTTTTGGATACACCAGCACGAATTTCACATGTCATAGTAGATGTTATCATGCGCCAAAAATTATACTAATACAAACATTTGCAAGTAAATAATTGTATATGTATAAAGCCTTTCTCTCGGGAGTTTAGGTCAAATATGGACCGATGACTTTCATACATTTATTAATCAAAAACATGCGCATAAAACATGCATATAAATGTTAAAATAAAATTCTTAAGAAAATGGAAAAATATGCTTGTTTTTTTAAAAGAGGTTATTCAATTAGACCTGTTTTTCACAGATCACGTGTGACCAGAGCTGCCACGGCCAAAAAAATTTAAACTAAAATTTAAACTTAAAATGCCTTTTGTTAATTAAAAAAACATTAAAATGCATTGTAAAACAACTTATAATTAAAAAATAAATGTAATTCTATTACATATTTGTAAAAAATTAAAACTTGGTGTTTTGATTTTTATTATATTTTATTTAATAGTATAAAAGTTCATTAGGATTTAGTAAGATTTATAATTCAAGAGTTTTTATATTTCACGATAGTTCCAAAGATTTAAAGGTTTATATAAAATAACGTTCAAGTAATTAAAGGATAATTATTTTTTAAAAAATTAGCATTAATTTTTAACAACTTTTAAAACACAACTTTTAGTAATTTACTACTTTAAAACATTTGTAATATGCAACTTGAGAATACGACTTTTTTTCACGACAACTTTATGACAACTGCTCTGAAAAAATGCTTCTTCTTGGCCTCTTAATTTAGCATCTGTAAGTCAACCACTGATGATAGCATTGATAAACTTAAGTGTAGAATTGTAGCGCTTTACATATAGGAAAAAATAACGAGAAACCTTATTCATAAAAGATATTTCTGTTTAATAAGAGTAAAACCCGATAAAATTTTTTGTATAGGGCCATTTGTATTTTAGTTATAAAAAACAAAAAAAGAAATATTAAATGATTTACGCTTTTAAAATGTCAGTAGTAGGGCTGTTAAATGTTGAGATATCTCGTCAAACATGGTGATTTCTTAATCCTTTCGGTGATGTATATTTTTTTGTTTGGCAATATGGCGATTCTTTTCGTAAAATTGGAAATGGTTAGCGATATGTAAAATACATTTTTGTAATTTTTTTATACCCTTCACCGAAGGTAAGAGGGTATATATAACTTTGTCATTCCGTTTGTATTCTGGGTCTTTATGAAAAGCGAAGTTCAAATCCGGTTGCCCATCTGTCCGTGTGTATGTTGAAATTGGTTTTCCGAAAACCCCAGAAATGATGTGGACTAGGTTGATGCATTTTTATGTCACATATACTCCGTTTAAGCTTGCTATTGAAATTCAGCCATATCGGTCCAAAAATGACGGAGATATGAGCAAAAAACCCCGACTACCTCTAAATTTTTCCAAAATTCACTTGTTGTTGTTGTATTTTTTTTATTTCTGTATATCTTGAGAACGGCAAGAGGCAAAGTTTCCAAATTAGGTACACACAGTTAGGTTGCCAATACACACCATCCTACAAAATGTGGGCGGGATTGGAGAAGTGGGCGTGGTACCTCCCGTACAAACAAAATTAAAAATTGTATACAAACCTAAATTTTAGGGCTGCCATATGCCCTATGGATATGACTTATATAACAAATTTTAAGTATATTTTATAAAAGCCCCGGGAAAATCGGTTCAGATACAAAAAAGTTATGACCAAAATTAAATTTTTAAATACCCTCTTTCGGGAACCATAGATCTCCCCGAGCCCAAGCTTTATAGCTAAAGTAAATGGTAAATTTCTTCTTCAACACGTCGGTATATAAATCTGTCAAATCGGTTAAAAAATGGCTGAGTTATAACCAAAATACTGAAATCCCAAAATTACTCTTTTTTTTTTTTTATTTATAATTAACTTTGTTAAAATATATATTTACAAGTTTATATAAATGTTTATATATAAATATAACTTAAGTAAATGGTAAAATTCTTCCTTAACACGTCGTCATATAAAACTATCAAATCGGTTAGACAATGGGTAATTTATGAGCAAAATACTCAAAAAATGGGCTAAAAAACTTGTTGTTGTTGTATTTATTTTATTTCTGTATATCTTGAAAACGGCTAGAGCCAAAGTTTCCAAATAAGGTACAAGCATCTCGGTTATTAAAACACAACATCCGACATAATGTGGGCGTTTACATAACTTTTTGTTCTTATTGCACCATGGTGAAGGGTATATAAGATTCGGCATAGCCGAATATAGCACTCTTACTTGTTTAATTTAACAACGTTTATTCAACGAAATTTTCATTAATAATTTGTTTTGTAAACCTTTATTAAGTTTTAAAATTTTTTATGAATACAGTCATTAATCTGCAATATTTGTTAATAACTACTTTATCGACCAAAAAATAAAACACACGACTATACAAAATAAAAAACATGTCGTCAATATGACATGAATCATTTGAACGCCAATTCATGTTTAGAGAAGAAAAAGGAAGAATCATGTTAATAAGACATGAGCCGTATGAACTCAGATTTACTTTATGTCAACATACATTTTTTAGACCGATAAAGTGCCCGTTAACGATTTTGGGTTTCTCAATATACCAACAAAAAACATTGTGTTAAGTTGGCAAAACCTCTCAAAATGCATATAAAAGTTGGGAGTCAGCTGATTGAATTTATCTGTACGGCAAATACATAAAAGAAAAATAAATAGTTGGCAGATGAGGGCAACACCGGCTTCGCTGACTAAAGCTTCTTTGTATATCCATTTGTCAGCCGGTTGCAAGGATTTTCTTCTGGCACGGAGCCAAAAACTGGACTACATGACACAGAAATAAATAAATAATTAAAAAGTACAATACAACACAAGCACCGAATTAAAGTCAAACCTAACGATTGATCATAATTAGCCCGTGAGGAAAACAAAAAAACTCAATAATAATAATATTTACATATTTTTATTTTCAATCACTCAATATTGCACTGCACCAAATCCCATTGACATTTTAAATCTGTTAACGAATCCTCCTCTGCAATTAAACCCCGAACATGACGGTTTCTGGAATCGTACTTATTGCTAGCGCACATTAAAAGGTTATTTTGAGATATTAAAACTCGATCATCGTCATTGAACCAAATACGCCAAGTGTGAAATTTAGGTGTATTTTCTAGACCCCAGGTACTAACTGTACGCGTGTCCGGCCTCATATAGTAATATCTGTGAGTTGTAGAACTCTTTAGAAATACTTTAATTTTTGTATGATCAGCTTCATCTAATTCTTGAATTTCAGCCTTAATAAAGGCCAAATTATTTATTGTACTACTGTCGTGCCACAGCCAAACTTGGTAACTCAAACTCTTCGGTTTTCCTTTTTCGCGTAGAGTGACGGATAGTGCTGAGGATGTATACATGAAAGTCCCATAGTGAGCATTCCTAAAACAGGAGTACGACTTAAAAAATAAAGCATTTAAATTACTAGGCAGTGCTGGTATTATATGTTCTGCATTTGTTATTAAGCTCTGATCTATGCTTTTGTACTTATAATCGTTTCTCATTCTGTACAACATATAAGTGAATTTTGGTAAAAACATTTTTTTATGATTCGTGAGGATAACACTTTCGTAAATTTGCAATTGATAACGGATCGTAGTGCTAAATAATTTCCAATGATTTTGCTCATAAGACTCCCACAAGTTTTCAGCAAGTAAATCAAAATTTTGTATTGAAATAGCTTTAGTCATGCTGTAAATTAGTTGATTAAAATTTGGATTTAGAGAAGAGTCCAGCTCTTGTCTAAACTTGCGAAGTTTTTGTAGATCCTCTAATTCGGTTAAAACTTTCGGTTCTGTATTTATTCCTGGCATAGGCTCATCGAAACTGTTGCCATAAGCTGGCACTAGTTGCAGCAAATAAATGAATATAACGGTAAAACCTATTTTGGTTGTTTCCATTTTTAAAACACTAACTTAACTGAAGTCGATATTGTAATGCGCAGCTTTTATATTAAAAAAAAAAACAAAACAAAAAAAAATCTCGTAACCATTAGGGGTAAATGTTTATCTAACTATATAATCTAAAGCCATATGATTTGAGCCACATGATAGAATGTGCCAAAACTTTAGCTTTATCCAAATTAAATGTAAATGGGTGTTCAATGTACGCAATTGTTATTTTAATTTACTTTCCGCAGCTGATATTAAGACAATGTCAAGAAAATTCTATATATGTATACAAAAATAAATATACTTTTGTAAGTTTGTTTGGTTGCTTGTTTGTACCTTCCCGGCTAGCAATTTCAATCGTATTGGAATCGTGTTGGAATCGTTTAAGATATGTGAAGAATATTTCTTTGAAATTCTATGTAAAGAATCTTTTAAAAAGTATGTCATGAATCGTATGAGACTTATATTGGAATTATCTTGCAACTCGTAAAAAGCTAAGCCGTATAGCTGAGCTACCTAAATAAATGCGCCAAACGTTTTTTCATTTTAAAAATTCTTATTTTCATACAATTTATGTATACGAGATAAACCTTTTGAACGAGAATTAAACACCACCCAGTTGGAAAGTCTTAATGAATATAAAAACTGGGACTGAACGATGTTTTGCGTACAGTTTGACACAAAATTTTGCCAGAGAATACAGTTCTGATATCAAATAAGAACGGCGCACAGTGAGACAACGCCGGCATTAAATACAAGGAGTCATTGTAGAGCTCTAAATTGTTGCACAGGTTAATTTTGAGACAATTCCAGTTAAAAAAAAAATTAAAAAAACCGCCCACTTTTACGCCCACCTCCCAAACAATCGAAATTTGTAAAATGCCGTATTGTCCGTAATACTTTAAGTATAACTTTAAATTTTGGTATACTTGAATGCTATATTGTTACATATACTATCGGATAAAATTTTGAACTTTGGCCCACTTTTACCCCCACCACCCATACAACCTCATCATAAAAAAAGCCATATTTTCTAAAATATTTTAGGTACAACCTTCAAATTTGATATTACTGTAATTTATAACATTTAAAATATTTCATGCAAAAATTACAATAACACGCCCACTATTTCGCCCACCTCCCATTGAAATGCAATAAAAAAGAACAATTTTTTTTTCATTCTATCAATAATTTTTTAACATCATCATGGTCTTCTAATTTTTTCAATTTCATTCTCATTCTAAATGAATTAATATAAGGATCTGATGATATTTGCAAATAGCGCATTACATCTTCATTCGTAGAAATACGTGAATTTTTACGAGAATGGAATAGCCTACAGTTTCTATACTCCTTATTCATTGCTTCTTGCGCTTCTTCGGATAACATTCCTGTAGCAAAAAAAAAAGTTAATTTTAAATAAAATTTAAAAAAATACTTTCAAAAAAAAAATTGCAAACAAACCTATTGGCAATACAGCCTCAGATACCATTTTGCTGCCGTGAATGAGAACTTTATGGACAGTGATAGGCATGTAATACCAGCCATAAAGATCTACATACAATTTTGCAGTGTCCATGCAATACGTATGGAATTTACCAACATCTATATTTTTACTAGTATTTATAGTATTTAATATAATTTGTAATCAGTGAATTAAGTCTACATTTACCAGTTATGTCAGCGGTTATTTCTGGATTTTCAAAAAATCTTCTAGAGACATTACCATCATTGGTTGTTCCCATGCCTTGTTTCACCATCGACTTTTAAACCCAGAACTAATTTGAAATTTTTTTTTATTTCTGTTTTAACCGCTTCTTTCTGTTCTTTTGTGTCTTTATTTGTCCTCAATAATATTAAAAACAACAACAATTTAATATAATATTACAGTTATTACGTATAGCGACTGAATGTGTGCGTTGCGTATTTTTTGTAGTTTTTTGTATTTTTAAAGTTCTTTTGCAAATTTTTGCTGCATGTTCTTAACTTTAAATGCAAGCTGAGACTTCAATCTTTCATTTGATATAAGTCTGCACCTAGGGCGAGGGGCTGCTCTATATTTCCTAGTCCATTGAAAATGCAAAATGTTCAATTTTTACACCACAATTCTGTTGTTAAGAAATTTTTTTTTGTATTTTTTTTTTTAAATTAATTTTTTCATCTACTCATTCACAACAACTAAATTAATTAAAAAAATTAAAAAATAAAATTATAAAAAAAAAATTATGTATTTTTTTATTCTTTTGAATATTACATATTGAACTAACATATTTCAAGCGCGTTGGCATCCCTCAATTTTGACTTGCTCTAGACCAAAAAATAATGAAGTTATGAGGCTGAAATTTCATGGAATTGTTACTCATACTGTGAAAATTTCATCCAAATTGGACGACACGCCAAAAACCATTTTTTGCCGCGGTTACTCACTGTGCGGCGCACACTGGGGATTTCGCGGAAAAAAGTCAAATTGTCAACATAGTCTTCAAGCAATATGCAGTGATATGTTGCAATTTTAGACTAAATGGTACAATCAAATCAAACAGATTTACTCCGATCTGACTGCCAGTTTTTTTTTATATCCGTCTCAAACTCAGAACTTGTGTGTTTTACCGAACCAACTTAATTTTAACCTAAGAATTTAAATACGAATATTATTTTACTATGTGAGCTAACGTTTTTCTTTTTTTTTCTATTTAAAGTAGTATATTTCAGTATACTAAAATTGAAAAAAAAAATCTGCAGAGACTTAAGTTTTTTTTTTTTTTTTGTATTTTTATGGACATATAACAAAAATCCCATTTTTCTCCAAACATTTGGACCTGGAATTTTTTCTTTACTTTTCCTCAGTTTGAAATCACACCGAATACATTGTCTTATATCTGTTTTAACATTATTAATCAATTTCAAGTGCCACCAGGTGCCACCTCTCAAGTTTTTGCATTACACAGTACAACATTTTTCAGCTGATTGATTCGGGACTCAATTCTGATAAGGCTCTTTTGTTTAACATAACTCGAGAACCACTAGTCGGATTTTGCTGAAAAAAATTTAGAAAAATCAAGAATTACAATTACTTTCATCTGTTTACATAACATTTTGCTACATAAGCAACAGTTTCGCAGTTATAAATAAATGTATGAAGAAAAAAAATATTTTTTGCCCAAAAAATTTAAATTTTTTATTTTTAATTCATAAAAAATCCAAAACAGTAAAAAAAAGTTTCAAGTTTTATTACTTTCACGTAAAGTCGCATAACCTATGAAAAAAATGAGACATAAATCATGAAAATCGATGAACGCGTTTCGTTTTTATTCACAATTAAGTGAAGGTATGCATTTCAAAAATTTGCTCGAGATATGCACAAAATTCTTTGCAAAAACATTTATGACTTTTTTTATGATTCTCAGAAACAAAAGGTTATTTGATTTTTATGATTGCGGTAGCAAAGTAATAAGCGGTAATAAATGTGCGTGGAAAATTGAAAGGAAAAAAGGTAAGTGCACTTTTTTAATTATTTGGGTTTTTTTCGTTGGCTACCACATTTATGAGTGGTCATGTTTTAGAACGTTTCGAAAAATTTTAAACGCACACGAAACAGGTATATAGACTCCCTTAAAAGATGCGCGAATTCATAAGTACCTTTCAGTAAAATGTTGAAACTTACGTAGTATTTATGGGTGTTCACTGATCGATTTTTGTCATTCAACAAGTGCTGGCGAACGCGAAATTATTTAATTATAACTGAAACAAAGGACCAAGAGTTTTACGGCAATGGAAAGTTTTTCTATTTCTCATGGGGTTTTATGCTCGAAGCTTCTGGAATTTGACAAAGACAGAACAAAATTAAAACAGTTTTTGCAACAATTGCACGTTGGCTTAAACGATACTAGAGCATGTGAAATTTTGGATACAATATATAAAAACTTTTACTATAACTTCAAACAAAGATGGCAGGATTCTAACCGTACGAAGTCGCGATTTGAAAAAAAAAATGCAAATTGGCTTGAAGGCACATTTACAATTAAGTTTACTGAGGCTGAATGTTCTACCAGTTCTGCACTTGGTCGGCCACGCAAATCGTTTGAGGAGTGCTGTGATCGCGCCAAACGATACAAAAGGGATGAAGTACGTTCTATGTTTCCTTAAGAAGTAATTGATTTTTCATCTAGTATTTCAAAAACCAACCACAAAATTTGTACATTAAAAACTTTGGGGATGTTTACAAAGCTTGAACTTACAAAAGAAAAATACGAGTATCTAATGCATTGGTTACAAAATGAAGGATATAACATACTCGTACCATACAAACAACTCACGAAAGAAAAAACTAACAGTTATCCTCTAGAAATTTCTATCACTGAAAGTTCAGGCAGTGTACCTCTGCAAAATCTGTTGGATCATACTGCTAAAAGAGTCCTAGAGACCAAATCATGGTAACATCAGATCCCATGATCTCACACTTGACTCCTTCATTTAGCCAGAAAAAGCATAGTGATATAAGCGACGAAGTTAAGGCTCTTTTAGAATAATAAATTAAAAAGTAGATTTAAAATAAATAATAAATTAAAAATTAAAAAAATCATTTAAATTTTTTGTTAGTTAGGGCTTTTTACATTGTAGGTAACGATATACATTT
Source organism: Pollenia labialis (assembly GCA_949318255.1). Classification (NCBI taxonomy): domain Eukaryota; kingdom Metazoa; phylum Arthropoda; class Insecta; order Diptera; family Polleniidae; genus Pollenia; species Pollenia labialis. Next base: position 86,874,962 of record OX439140.1, read on the forward strand.
GTCTAGCTTTCTTTATTTTGATTACTTTTGTATATAACTATATAAATAAAACTAAGTTTGTGATGAAATTAAAAATAGATTTAAAATAAATAATGAATTAAAAAAATCATTTACATTTTTTTTGTTAGTTAGGGCTTTTTACATTGTAGGTAACGATATATATTTCTCTAACTTTCTTTATTTTGATTACTTTTGTGTATTACTATATAAATAAAACTAAATTTGTAATGAAATCATTATATTTTTTGAAAAATATACTTTTTTCCTCACCTCCATACAAAAATCCCCAGTGTGCGGCGTCGTAGAAAGCAGTCGTAAAATAAAATATATTTTATTTAGACAACTTTTTTCCACATTCTCTCTTTTTTTCAACTTTCCTCGCATTTTCTTTTTCCCTTTCAACAATAAACATATGCTATCTGCAAGAAGACCTTCATATTGTGAGCACAGCCTAACACCATACATCCTTGTGTAGACCGCAAACGCATACATATAATTTTTTTCAAACACTTTGTGAAGAAATAATGTTTAACATAAACTGTCAAATTTGATTTTAATTTCTTTAAATAAAAAAAAAGGGTGTAAATTCTAGATTTAAAAATTAAAGAAGTAAGTTCCTAATGTTTTTTACATAAATAAATCGAAAATTGCGCTATATAATTTTTATTACTGCAGTAAATGTCAAAATTATAATATCTTTAATGTAGACAGCAATTTCTTGTAAATATTAATTACCGGCAATTTATGTTGCAATAATTGTTAGACCATTTTCGTTGACAATTATGGCTAACATAAAACGTCAAATTTGGTTGTCAATTTAAAAAAAGAAAAAAAAAAATGGAAGCAAATTGTGTGGGAAAGAAAATAATTTTTGTGAAATGGTAGCAAATTTAAATTGAAGTAAATTAAAGAATTAAAATAACACTTAATTAAAATAGATAAAATTATATTTATAAATATAATTTTTTTCCTATTCGATCTTTATTATTTAAATTTATATTAATTTGGTTAAGGTTTATTTCTTTTTTTTATATAAAAATATTAATTTTATTTTAACAAAAAAAAAAAATTTAATAAAAATTAATAGTTTTACATAAAACAACACCTCAAGCATAAGGAAATTAATATATGTACATTTAAATAATAAAGTGGAATTAGAAAGACTTTGTATTATTAAAAATTATTTTTGCATGATGGCGTGAGCACTGCACCTTCTTCCTTGATTTTTTTCTAATTATGAGTTAACATAGATACGTTTTCCCATGCTATGGTAAATAAGCTTAGCAATAAGAAAAATTGCTCTGTTATTCTGCCGACGATTAAATACTGTAAAGCAAAAAAAAAAAAAAAAAATTTACCGACGTTATTCCGCGTTGTTCATCCAGTTATTTTTAACTACAGCAAGTACTAAGCTTTGCTTTTTTGTAAACCTAGCCAAATAAGCAAATATGGAATATCACGTTGAATTCACTATATCAAAGCTACTGTTTCGATTTGTATGTGTAATTCGGTACACATCCATGTATAATTTACGAATTCTTCCTTGGCAACACTGATGTATAGACACTCCGTATTCAGAAACGATTATTAACAAACTTTTATTAAGTAAAATTTTCATACAAAATTTGTTCTGTAAACCTTTTTTAAATTAAAAATTATGCTCCAAAACAGGCACCATACTTTTATACATTTTGCAATCAAAGAAAAATAAGAACAAACGCAAGAAATGAGAGAGAATTTTTGTAGTTACTGCCGACATTTTTAGTATGGTCTTTAGGATTTTTGCATGATAATTTTGTTTCATTATTTATTTGACAGATCGCTAGGTTGGTTTGTTAAAATAAAATTTTCATGTTCAAAAAACTTAGTAATTGCCAAATGATTCATACAAAGAAATGCAAATGGCTCATTCGATGATGATTGGACGAAAGATAAACAAAGTGTTACATTGTTGTTTTTGTACTCTTGAACATATTCGTTTAGGACTTGCATGGTAAACATTCCAAGTTTAAAAGACGAGTGTGGAAGAATATGTTTAAAAAAGTAATAAATAGAAAAAGTAGATTTTCCAGTAATTGTAACTCGTCAGATCATCATTAGAAGATTATTTTAGGAGTTGTATATTAAACACAATCGTCTAAGAAGCAGCAGCGTGTGCTAGCTGGGTTCCAGGCGCACTAAAATCTGTACCGAATTTTATCAATAACCTTTATATAAATAAAAAACAGACTTAGTTTTACGATTTGTGCAAAGGATATCAAACAGGTATATAAAAAAAGATTTCAACATTTTTAAAAGAAGCTGTTGCAATAGAAATGTTAGACAAAATTTAAAGTATATGTATTCTCAAAATGGGCTTAGACCGCCTTCACAATCGGCAAACTAGTTGCGCAAGCCTTTTGCACAAATCTTGGTTTGTTGATGCCAGAGCAAAGGACGGGTTGGGATAAGAAATTTGAGTATAGGCTTGGTTGTACTCGGCCAGTTGTTTTGTTCTTTCATTCTTTTTTTTTTGCCTGAAGACGAATATATGTTTTATTTTTGACTTTTTCTTTCATCGATCAGTGAGTTGTTTTATGTTTGTGGTAAAATTTTTGTATTTTTAAAATCATTATTATAACATAAAAAATTGTAAATTGGTCGTGGTGGAACAATTTTTTAATTTGGTTCAGCAGAATTAGTGCATTTTTAATAGTAGATGTTCAGAATATGTGGACTGCGATAAGAAGGCCCAAGCATTTAATCAATTTTTTTTTCAAGTTTCGTTGTTTTAACCATAGTAAAATAAGTACCAGGTATGTTCATTAGGGAGAGTTTTTATTTATTTAATTTTTGACGCTTGTTTTCATTTTTTCCATATTTTCTTTTGTTTGACGTTATATGGGTTTTGAAATTGAGAACAAAATTTCTAATGACTATACCTTATTCTTATTCTACCATGGTTTAAACCAAATTTTACAATTCAAATCCTTTTTAACGTCAAAAATCTGAAAAATTTTAGAAAAAAATGCTACGCACAAGCTCTATATGTTTACATTTGAACTTTAAGTTGTACAAATAAAATGTCGACGAAAGTGGACAAAAAATATAATTAAGAAATGTACTCAGGTATTCAAGGCAAAGTCTTGACAGTAAGAGTTCGAAAAAAACAGAAGAACTGGAAGAAACATGCAAATAAAATAAAAATTAAAATTAATTACATGAAATTTCGAACCACCAATACAATTGGTTAAATATTGATGTTTGACTGTTGGCTGATAGGCACCTCAGTGGTGCAGAGATATCACTGTAAAGAATTCTGATGATGATAAAGTGGTCGAAACGTACATTTAACCCGAGTTCGAGCCCCAGCTCAGCCAAGAGTAAAAATTATCAATACATTTTAATTAATTCCCTGTTGTAAAATTCCTTCCTTCAGTAAAAATAATTTAATGAAAATTAAATTTGATGAACTCAAGCCTAACTAAATATTGAAATTTTAAATTAAAAAAAAAAAAAAAACTTAAATTGCGCAACTAAATTTCTGAGTGTAAACATAAAAGCAATTCCCAGAGAAAATCAAAGAAAATGGAAAACTGACTTGTGCAGCAAACTTGCCGAGTCTAAAAGGGTCCTAAGAGTTAAGTGTTCATTTGACATAAGATAATAATAGAAATATTGGAATACGTTATTAATAAGTTCCGGCAAAGCGGAGCGGGTAATGCTAGTTTACTACGATATCTGTTGTTTTTCTCGTTGCCCAAAAAAAGAATAAAAACAGCTGTGTTTTGATTGTAAATAATAAAAAGATACAAAAAAAAAAGAAAACGTATTGTTGTATTAGGTAAATATATATTTATTATATTCCGCATTTAGTATTTTTGTAAAATTTGTATGCACTAGACCGCCAAAGGGTATTATGCGTTTGTGCAGACGTATATAACACATACAAAACCCTTTTAACGTTGTCGGTCCCTCCAAACAGAGATTTGCCTTTCAAGATTCTTTCCATGATAGAATGTTTGTGCCCATCAAGTAACTTATTATGTTGGTATTTTGATAAAATTTCGTCCAAATGTATTTAATTACAATCTAAGGGCCACTACTACAACTTGCCGTTTGTTAAAGGTAGGATTTTGTCCCACGTATGAAATCTTTTTTTTTTCTTTTACAAGTTGATTAAGTTGCCTTTAACATATTGATTCCTTTAGTTTAAGGCAACTTCATCCTACCGGGAAGGTTAACATAAAGTTAAAATAACAACTTGTTTTACGCCCGAAAAAATCATAGCTTTATGTAACAGTAAGTTATTTTAATGGACCCAAATCATTTCACCGATACAAATACTACTCCCGAAAATAGTTCTCAATGTAAAAATTTCCTTCAAAATGTTGGTATTGACATACAAATTGGCGACAGTAATATTTACGATAGCTACTAAAAATGTTATGCTAGTAGGTCGAATACTACCATATAAAATCCCATCATAAATTCACTTAATGGCAAACCAATCACAAAAAGATAAAGATATTCGTCACAAAGAACTTTTGTATGAATCTTAATCTCACATAATTTTGTTCTAGCGAGTCCATGATGGCCCATGGACCAATACTGTGGAGTATGCTAGTATATGATCTGGCTTGACGAACTATACTCTCTTACTTGCTCAAGGCGAATTCATCCCAGGTAATCTCGGTACTACAACAAGTACAACTCGTACAAAAACCACAAGTAATTTATTTTATAAAATCATTGTACAATGTCAAAAACAGAAATAAAACAAAACAGAAACAAAGATTATAAAAGAGAATAAACAAAATTTTGACATCCAACAGTGATTTTAGCTAATATCAGCAGGGCTTTTAAGACCACCTGTAATAAATTCGCCTTGAACTTGCTTTTGTTTTTTATTTCGATTTTTTTGTTTTTGTTTCCAAAAATATATTAAAAAATATGAAAAAATTTCAAGGTTAAATATAAAACAAATTAAAAGAAAACAAATAGAAACATATTTAAAACGCAATTTAAACACAAAAGTCTTTAATAAATATTAAAATTATAAATAAAAAAAAACAAGTAAATGTTTTATATGGGCAAGTCCCAGAAACAGTTTAACAACAAAATTTTTTTTAATTAACTTACGGCCAATTTCACCAAGTTCAGTTATAATTAAATTTCAGCTAAACTGTTAAAAAAATATTGTTTATTAACAGCCCAATAAAAAACTTTTTAACATTTTGCGAAGCACTAATGGTACATTTAAAAAAATAAGCGCACAATTATGCGGTACGCAAAAAGACATACATAAATGCAGTAAAGTAAGTGAAAGAACTCTCAACAACTTTTACAAAAAAAATAAAATTTCAAGTGCTATGGCTTTCCCTTACCACGAAGCAGGTTTGTAGGGGGAATACTAAAAAATAACTTTCAAAACATTCAGTGCTTAAGGCCGATCGTTACATACAAAAATTTTTATATGCGCTGAATAATGCGCTTTATGTGTCAAAAATGTATTGCTTCAAAGTGGGAACTCGCCATATAAAATTCATGTCTTCCGTTAGCGCAATGGGAAGCGAACCGTTTATGTTTCTTCCTTAGTCCCAATTCACATTATACAATTTTTGTCGTTGCGATTATTGTCGTTTCCTCTTTGAAGTCGGTCTGATGTTTACATTGTACGATTTTTGTCGTTACGACTTTTTCTGTGCAACCGAACTTCAATACATTTTTCGTCAAATGAGGGAACAATGAGAGAACGAATGAGCGAACAAAACGAATGGAAGAGTACACTCGCTTGTGTACCCCTTTTAATTCCTCTCACTCCTCTTTCCTATAAAGTTAGAATCGCAACGGCAAAAATCGTATAATCTGAATGGGGACTTACAAACCTGCTTCGTTGGAAACTCCATTTTTTATTGGGAGGAATTTTAATTATAGTTTTAACTAAACTGGGTTAAATTGGATGTCAGTATTCTTTTTAAATTGATTATTAGAGTAGGCCTTCCAGACACACAGTATCTGCCACTTCGTATTCTGTTGAATTATTTGATACAAAATATACGAGTTCACCATCGCCACATTCAAAAAACGAAAAAGTGTTCGGTTTGTCCACTTTCGTGATCTCATATGAACTTTGTAAGTTCCATTCGATTTAAAAATATTTGGGCAATTTATTTTCAACGCAAACCTTTGTTTGATTGTTCCAACGCTTAACGGCAAATGTATTAATTTTAATATTAGTTGACAGGAAATTCTGCATACTCACTGTGAAGAAACCAGACTTACGGTTTTTGTATCTCACCACAACACGTTGACAATATCGGTACCATATCCGGTACCTACATACCCTTCCGAATAACCTTTCACATCTTTTTCAAAATCATTATTAGGCAATCACTTAATGCTTGGAACTCTCTTTGTTTCCACTGTTTCTAAACTATATATACCACGACTTTTCAGACAGAAAATCAAACCGAGAGCGGTATAAAAGGTGTAGGAACAATTTTGAAGAAATTACAAACGAAATGACAAACTTGTATATACCCTTTTACCTTCGGTGAAGGGTATAAAAAGAGTAATTTTGGGATATCAGTATTTTGGTTATAACTCAGCCATTTTTAACCGATTTGAAACATTTATATACCGACGTGTTTAAGAAGAAATTTACCATTTACTTGGGTTATAAAACTTGGACTCGGAAAGATCTTTGGTTCCCCATAACTTTTTCGTATCTGAACCGATTATTCCGAATTTTTTATAAAATATGTTCTATTAAAAATTTCCGATATTTTGATGTATAAGTGATATCCATATTACATATGGCACCCCTAAAATGTAGGTTTTTATACATTTTTTTAATTTTTTTTGTACGGGAGGTACCACGCCCACTTCTCCAATCCCGCTCACATTTTGTAGGATGGTGTTTATTGACAACCTAAATGTTGTGACGGCTCAAAACTCCTAATTCCTACTTGTTGAAAAACACTGCTACCTATATAACCGGCCGTGCTCAGGGAATGGGGTGGAATCTTTGTTTACAACAAAGTAGGTTAAAGCCAGATCCATAAAATTAAATTTAGGTAGCAAAATACCCTCTAATATTGACCACTAATAAAATGAACTAGCAAAAAAAAATAATAATTTATAAATAAAAATAATATAATAACAAGGTGAAGTTTAGATAAGAGAGTTAAAAGATGGTATACACTCTCGAGGTCATTACCCACCCAACCATGCTATCTTTTAATGTTTAAGATAGCCCAAAATTACCCTTTCTATAATAATCTAAATTTTTCGTGGAATAAAATCAAAATTTAAAAGTCCATTATATGAAGTTACATTTATTCAAGAAGAAAATTTGTAAATATGTGTAAATTTAATCATTTAAACAAAAGAATTATCTTGCTTTGAAGTAATTATAAATTTATAAGAACAAATTATTAATTATTGTCTAATTTTTCTAAGTGAAAAAAAACTGAATTTATAAGCATAAAGAATTAATTATAAAAAAAAATAAATATAACATTTTTACAGAACAATTAAATTATAATCGAAAAAAGGTTAAAAGAAATTTAAAAAAAAAAAAATTATAAAATTAAATATATATGTATATATATTTTCTTTAAGTGAATTAGATTAAATTATACGCTTTACGTATTATTGAATATCAAGTGTAAGTGAAAATTTTAGAATACAAATAAAAGAATTTATTAAAACTCATAAATGTTTGACTCACCATTTAAAATCCATCGATGACATAAGGCCTTGTGTCCTCTGGTATTTGGTAGATATTGATTTTAAAACAATTTATATTCTAAATTATCACTTAGTATATGGCAGGTGTATTGTTTTGGTTGATGAATGACGTTAAAATTTTGGACAATTAATGTAAACAATTTTGAAAAATTCATTTATAAAACATTTTAGTAATTTAGATATCATACAAAAAAAAAAATTAGTTTTTCTTAAAATTACTTAACTGATTTTTAGTGATTAAATTCTCAGTGTAGCTCAATTTTACAAAAATTTCTTCCCATTAAGTTTATATTTTGAAAGTTTCTTCTTCTAATTTGAAATCTTGAATAATATATATTTTTTTCCCAGCTAGATCATGATTTTATTTGTATGCAATTTCTAATATAACATCTTTCAAGTGATGGATCCAATTTTGTTCGCAATTTGATGACCCAAAGAAACAGACAACGTTTTTACAATATAGTCCTTTATTAAAATTTATCCAGTCCTTTGTATAATATCTTTCGGCAAACAGATATAAAATTATCCGTAACTGGAAAAACTTTCCAGTGAGGAAAGGATGTATTTCGTTTTGACCTCCGTGAAAATAATTATATATGTATTTCGTATTTAAAACAAACAAAAATCGGACCTTTAAACTAAAACGACTGTTTTCCTAAACAAATTTTTCTTTTTTTTCTCCAAAAATCAAATTTCTTTTTGACTTACTTTTCAAATATTTCTATTATAAAAATTTTTTTTTTTTAAATTTTCTCTTTTTTTTTTTTTTTTTTTTTAAAAAACAAAGTATAAATTCATGTGCACAGTATTGAAGTATTAATAGCACGACCTCACAATGTATGTACCTAATTTAGAAACTTTGGCTCTTGCCGTTCCCCAGATATACAGCAAAAAGTAATAAAAATACATCAACCACAAGGGATTTTTGGAAAAATTAGTGGTAGTCGTGGTTTTTTACTCATATCTCCGCCATTTGTGGAGCGATCTTTTTGAATTTCAATAGCAAACAATTACGGACCATATGTGACATAAATGTATAATAACCTGGCCCCCATCATATATGGGGTCTTCGGAAAACCCATTTCAACGGACATCGTTAAATCAACTTCGCTTTTCATACGGACCCAGAATATATATACTTTATAGGGTGTAGGATCAATATTGAAGAAATTACAAACGGAATGACAAACTTACATATACCCTTTTATCTTCGGTGAAGGGTATAAAGATATCATAATGAAATTTGGCAGTTATGTAGATTAAGAAGTTCTCAAAAAAGTGCACTTAAAACATCCCCTTTTTTGAATAAAAAAATACTAAAATTCTCAATCTCAATCAAAAGCATTTTCCTTCGAAATGCTTAATAACATCAAAAGTTCAACTTTGACCCAAGATTTCTCAATACCTGCTTAACCGATTTTAATAAAATTAAAAATGTAGGAAAGTTCAAGAAGTCTTCTCTCCAGCAAAAAATTGCAAAGTTAGCAATTGTTCCTTAACATTACTTGACTTAGCACTTTTACGTACCATTGCAAAACAACTAATAGAATATGAAAAATGCAATAAAAACTCTAGTTTTTGTGTACTTTATTGAACTGCATCTACAACTGAATTTTGAAAAAATAATGACTTGGCTTCTTTACAGCTGAAGGTAACGAGATGTTTTTTTTTATTTCCATACACATTTTTCATTAAGTTAATTACGAAAATAAAAATGTGACACTTTTTTAAAATTTAAGTCTTATAGCAAAACAAATTTCTAAAAATTTGTGCTGGTTAAACCAAAAATAGTTTTTAACTAACATTTTGAAAAAAAAACAATTTAAAACAAAAAGTTTGTATTTTTGTATTTAACACATTTTTTTTTTATTTTTAGAGACACTACTATAAAAAGGTAAGTGGGTGAAATATTTAAATTAAAAAAGAATTATTGAATATGGACGAATTCACATAAATTTTGCACCAAACTTTCACGAAAAATGTTAGAAGATTGATTCTAACAGTTCTTTTGCCGCTTTATTAAAAGAAATATACCGATTGTTTCAATGCATGTCCTTGGAAAAACATGGCAGAGGACATGCATTAATGCAATAAATATATTTCTTCTAATAGAATAAATTGTCATCTCGTATTTTTAATTTTGTAATAAACTAGTTTTGCAACTCAACTACTCATATTTAAATAAGCTGTACTAAAAGTGTCAAATAGTTAAATTTTTCAATTACGCTAAAATTTATTTTATTTGTTAAAACTATCTGAAAATAATCAACTAAATATTGTTAAATCACTTTATAAACGTTTATATTGGTGATCGGAATAATAGTCTGTTGGAGTGTTGCTATATGAAGGTGTAACCATTGATGTTGAAGAGTTTTTCGTTTGAGGTGCTTTGACTGGGCGGCGGAGTCTTGAAGTTGTTTCGACAAGAATACGGAAGCGGAGGTCTTAATAACATAATTGTGGTCCTGTTTGTAATGGCCAATTTATTATAATTCATAAGAATTCAATTGGTATTGTGCAGGGAAAGTCTTTTGGTTTGTTTGTAAATCATAATAACATATATTCATTTGTTTTTGTTTGTTTGTTGGTGTGCTTACATTTACATTTAATCTTTGGTAATCGTCAGCTGTTTATTGCAAGAATACTGCCATTCATTGTTTATATTTGCAAGTATGCCTAAAGGTATGCTTTAAAAACTAATGAGTAATAAGCGAACAATAGATCTAACATCACCCGACTACACGGACAATAAAACTTGTAGCAAAAGGCGTTTATATTGTAACAATAATATGTCCTCAGTAAACCAAAATTCCACTCAAGATGTTTTTTCTTGGGAAAAGTTATGCTATCTGTTGGACGACAAATTGAAAGATGTCACAAGAAAAGCTGATTTAATAGACCTTAAAGCGGAAATAGATGAGCTGAAAAAGGAAAATATGCAACTGAAGAATGATCTGAAAAAAGTATCAGCAAGGCTTGAGTTTATTGATCGCAAATCAAGGTCATCAAATGTTGTTGTTTCCGGACTTAGTAATGGTAATGTGAATGGAGCAAAGTCGGAATTTGTTAAGTTATGCACAGACGTTTTAAAAACGAATGTAAATATTATTTCAACTCGTATGATTCCATCACGGAAATCGGTATGCTTCACGTTAGAGTCGAGTACGCAGGCATATAACGTTACTTCTGCTAAAAATAAATTAAAGGGTCGATCTGTATATATACAAAAAGATTACACAGAAGAAGAGCAAAATGTTCGTTATAATCTACGGCAAATTAGCAAAAAAATTTCGAAAAGCAATTCAAATGTCAAAGTAAGGCTTGGTGAATTTTGTATATATTTAAATAACATGAAATATATATGGTCAAAAGGTAAAGTTTTGGCAAATTCTGAGATGGATGCACAGTTTTTAAATGGTTTATTGGCCCAATGTAACTACCCAATGGATGTATGTGTTAGAGAAGCGCATAACAATAGAACTACTACAACGGAAACATCACCTCAATAGCAATTTAACTTATTTAAATTATTATCCTATAATGTAGCTAATTTATCAAAAGCAATAAACTTTGGCACGTTCATATCATATGTTAATAAATTTGATGTATTTTTCTTATTTGAAACTCACGTAATAGCTAGCAAACAATATCTTTTTTCATCTTACTTTCAAAAATTTACTTTACACTGGATTGAAGCGAAGAGAACTCAAGCAGTTGGTCGTGCAAGTGGTGGATGTTTATTTGGTTTTCGGAAAACTCTACAGAAAATATATGAATTCAAATATATAAATATATACAATAACACTGTTATGGTTACTAAATTGGATGGAAATCTTTTCTACTTTATACCCAAATATTTGAATTGTACCAATTGGAATTCTGATATGGAAAGCTTTGAAGAATTTTTACAGGATTTTAATCCTACAAACTTCTGTATAGTTGGTGATCTGAATGCTAGAATTGCAAATGAGCAGGTCTTGGATACAAATTTACTAGAGGGTTTGCCACATATCCGTGAAATTAGATGCTCAAAGGATAATATTTACAATACTCAAGGTAGGAAACTATTAGAAGTCGTTGAAAATGTTGGTGGTATTGTGCTTAATGGAAGAACGGTGAATGATGCATTAGGTGAATTGACCTTTTGTGGTGCGATGGGAAATTCTTTAATTGATTATTGTATTTGTTCTCACAGCTTTCTACAATTCGTTGATAATTTCTCAGTAGCATCTAAGCCTTACTCTGACCATATGCCACTGTATCTTCAAATAAGATCCACAAACAATAACTATGATAGAAGTGATGAACGGTCGCTACAAAAACTACGTTGGCATAATAAACACTTACTAAAATATGCAGAAAACCTTAGAGCACAATCTACTCAGATTAACCTACATACGGATGTCACGGTAGACGAATTAGTACTAGCAGTAACGAGAAAAATCAAACTGGCAAACGTAAAACCTAGCAATAGAAGTATATTCGAGCCTAAGCAAAAATGGTTTGATTGGGCGTGTTGGCGTTACCGTAAATTTATGCTAGTGAAGCTGAAAATCTATAGAATGACTTATACCACTGAAAATAGACGTAGTTATGTTACAGCTAGACATAAATACTTGCGGCTCTGTAATACAAAGAAATTAGAATTATACAGCAAAAACCTTGAGCTACTAAATACAGTTAGATGTTCTAGCGAATGGTGGAAGCTGTCTAAATCACTGATACCATCTAGATACATAGTTAAAGGAATTTTGAATACAAATGACTTTTATTCTCACTTCAGTACTTTACTACAAAATAATGAAACTTTACATGCAATGAGCTGGTCCATGCCGTATTTTACCGATGCTCTGCTAGACTCACCCATTGAATTCTGTGAATTGTATACAGTTATTAAGTCCCTTAAACAAAACAAAGCTCCAGGCCAAGATGGTGTTAGCTATGAGTTCTACAAACATGCCCCCGCATGCTTCTTAACTGAGTTATTAACAATATTTAACAAAATATTTTTACAAGAAACAATTCCATCTAGCTTCAGAAATTCAATCATTGTTCCACTCTTTAAAAAAGGCGATCCAAACTTGCCAACGAATTATCGTGGTTTATCTTTGATCAACACTTTGTGCAAAATTTTTAATACAATTTTGCTAAATAGAATAACAGAATGGACAGAAAACAACAATGTATTGAGCGAATACCAAGCCGGGTTTAGAAAACATTATTCAACCGTTGATAATATTTTTAATTTGATAAGCATAGTAAACTTGAATAAATTGAATGGTAAAAGAACGTATGCTTTCTTTGTCGATTTCTCGTGTGCCTTCGATACGATACCCAGAAATAGCCTGTTTTATAAATTATCATGTCTTGGTATGTCATCTAAGATAATAAGAATATTGCAGAAATCGTATGAGAACACTAAAAGCCAAATATGGGACGGCAATTCCCTCTCGAATTCATTTACTGTCGAACTTGGTGTAAAACAAGGTTGTATTTTAAGCCCACTATTGTTTTCATTATATATTAATGACCTTGTTGATGTGCTGCCAGGTGGAGTTAATGTTGCAGACAATAATATTAAACTTTTGCTTTATGCGGATGATATAGTTATTTTATCGGAATCACCTTCTGAATTGCAAAACATGATCAATGCCTTGCATTCATATTGTACTAAGTGGTGTTTAAAAGTTAATTTAGAAAAGTCTAAAATATTAGTATTTCGCTCAGGAACACGTATGTCTGCGAACTTGAATTGGCAATATGGTACAGAAAACATAGAAATAGTGAACAGTTACAAATATCTTGGGATGACCATCACATATAACCTGTCCTTTAAAAAACATTTAAATAACAAATTAACGGCATCAAAGCTAGCAATAAATTCCACTTGGTCAAAATATATAACAAACCCACAAATATCGATAAAAAATAAGCTAAAAATATTTAACGCAGCCTGTAGATCAATTTTGTTATACGCGGCTCAAATATGGGGATATGAAAAACACGATGTTGTTGAGAAGTTGTTTCGATTTTTTATTAAAAAGATGTTGTACCTTCCCCCCACAACACCCAATTACATGCTACATTTGGAAACTAACCTTGACTCACTATATATTTCGACGTTGAAACTGCACTTTAATTATATAAATAAAGTTTTAAATTTAAGTCAACGGCGACTTCCTCGTATTTTAGCAGAGTGTATTATATCTCGAAATGTGTGTTGGGCAAGAGAATGGTTAAATCTCTGTCAAAATCTACAATTTAACCCAGCTGATTCTAACAGACCTTTATGTACGTATTGGAAACCCATTTTAAAATTACTGCAAACTAAAGAACGTGAAGAGAACTTAACAAATGCAGTTAACTCCCAGCATCACGATCTATACTCGCAACTTAGTTTTGATGTCGCGCCAGCACTAACGACAAATTTTTCGCCCTATATCATTAGTTTGATAATTAAAGCTAGAGGTGGATTGCTCAATTTAAATGCCAGAAGCTTCCGAAATAACACTGCTACTACATGCACAATATGCAACCTTGATGAACCTGAGAATACTTTTCACTTTGTTGGAGTTTGTCCAATTTTTAATGTATATAGGAGAAATTTCTTTGGAAAAATACAACTTAATATAAGCGAAGTACTTAATATTTTGAATGGTCACAATTATGTTGCTTTATACAAATACACCCAAGTATGTTTAAAATATAGAAAACTTCTAACAAATGAATTTGATTTTTGATTTTTTAAATATAAACAAAAGCTTGTAAATACCAATGAATTATATAAATACAATATTATAATGCCAATCGGGCTTACAACGAAAACGTTCAGCCCAATATAGATAAATATCTTAAATGAATTTTTTGTAAATATGTACATATATACAATTTATTTAATCTATTAATAAATAATAAATAATTTAAATAAGCGGTGTGCAACACCTAAACTACGCTATTAAAGATTGCATGGCAACAAAATATTTGTTTTGAAGATACAACAACAAAGCAACACCAGAGCGAAGCAATAGGAGTAAAATTTAGTAAAATATTGATTTGAAAATTTAAGAAAAAAAAGAATTTTATTTAGAAAATAATCGATTTGAAAAGTTTTTTAATTCATCGATATTTTTTTTTTGTTGTATACGCCAAATAGGAATTGAACTCTTGTTATTAAAAATATCGAGCCCTAACCGCGAAAATAACGTAAGCGGCATCATTTTAAATTTTCGTTATTTTCAATATATGAGATTATTGGCAACACTTGCATCATCTCATAAAATGTCATGGTCACATAAGGTACCATAACGATATTATAGTAAGAACAATTTTATCGTAAGCAACAAATTTCATATAAACAATTTTATCGTAAGCAACAAATTTCATACAAAATTTTTATGATCCTTTTTAAATCAATGCCAGTGAGACAAGTGCTGTTGCCAAAAGTTTCTTGACCAAACAATTTGAGTCTAAAGTCTCCTTATGCCGGCCCATGACAAAAATGTTCCATTGACTCCTCTACACAAGTCATTGTACGCACGCAGTGAAAATACATGTTTAAATATGGTCAACTCCAACAAAAGTATTTTTAAAGAAAATTTTAAACATACTATGTTTAGTTTAACCATTTTATTGTCACCGACAACCATAATTTGGTTAAATTAGTCCTCCATCAAGAGGCCACAACCATATTATGGCTGCCTCAAAACATGTTATGGATGAAAATGACAATACATAGTTTGTTTTTAAATTAACAATAGTATTTTCCTCTTTTTTAAGAGAAACCATATGTTAGTTATCATTAAAAATAACATGTTCGGAGGCAACCATAATATGGTTGTGGCTTATTGATGGAGGCCTAATTTAACCATAATATGGTTGTCGGTGACAATAATATGAGTAAGATAGTTATAATATGTTAAAATTTTTCTTTAAAAATAGTTTTGTTGGAGGTGACCATATTTAAAGATGTTTTTTATCTGGGTGCGGAAGCCCTAATCTCGGGGCGTAATTCCCAATAGAAGCATGATGTTACTGCGGTAAGGTATGGACAGCTTTAAAGTCCGCTGAGTCATATTTGACGATGTCTGTCTGTCCGTTGAAATGGGTTTTCCGCAGACCCCAGTTACAATCGGGACTAGGCTTGTTTATTTTTATGTCGCATTTAGTCCGGAATATTTTGCATTTGAAATTCCTGATCGGCCCACAAATGGCTGAGATATAAATAACAAATCACGACTGACTCTAGTTTAACTCATAAACCCGTTGGGTTTAGATTTTTCTGCTTTCTCCTTCGGTAGTTTCATGGCACAGTCTCTGAGTAGCAATTAGATGAAATTTGTTTCCGATTTGGGGTGGTGCCTGCATGCGCCTACGAGTCAACCATATAGTTTCCATGTATGCTTCTGTGGCTTGGGATCAATTTCGCTACGTCCGGCATTCTTGGACAATTTTCGATGTGATAACCATATTCTCCAGGGATACTACGAAGATTTAAACACGATAACACACAAGACAATTGAACTGCAAATCTCTATCGATTTCAATTTTACTTGAGCCTTAAAACTGTACTTCGGTGGTAATATTTTTATCTCTGCCATATGTTTTTATGAAAGTTTCTTTTCCTAAGAGCCGTACTTAAACAAGAACGGAACGTTTTCTTTCTTTAACTTAGCTTTTACGCAGATATGAATATGAATTTATGTAACTATGCATGCGCATTAAACACACCATCATTTTAAATAATGTTAAATGCTTTTGCTTCTATTGAACTAATTTTTGGACATTAAAACATTTTTTTCCCAAAAAAATTTTAAAATTTTCGGAATTAAGGGAACTTAAGTAATGATTTGTGGAAAAACATTAACTAAACTAGAGCGTAAACGTTGTATCACAATCAGTAGTGTTAACTTTCTTGCTTAATAAAATCCACATAGTATAAATAAAAGGAAGAGAAAAAACCTAGATTGACAAAAAGAGCTTAATTGCCATTAATTATTAACAATACCGGCCAATTTCACTATTAAACTTGCTGTCGAAATCGCAGCGTTAACGCCGCGCTATTTAGGGAAGCTTCACACAAATTGTGTGGGCATGAGAATTTTTGACAGCTAGAAAACGCTTTCCGCTCTTGTTTAGATACGGCTGTAAAGTTCAGTCCAAAATATTTCTTAGCGCCTTTAGCGGGTTAAGAGATCCTCAGTTTGGAAACATTCGCGAAACTTAAATTACTCATATAATTTCTATGAAGTCCCATAACTCATTTCGAATTCGCCTCAGCTACAAGTTAAAGTTTTGCTTTACTATTCCTCCCCCTCTCTCTATCCATCTTTCTTCCCTAAAATTCTATAAAATTCTATTAACTAACCTGGCACGTAGTTTGAATCTTTTTTTGCATTTGTATAGAAACATAAAAAGTAAAAAACGAAAGTCGAAAAAAGTTTTTGGGCGATTGCAAAACTAAATTTAGGAGGTTGTTAAAAGTTTAAACTGAACTGTGTGTGTCCCCCCCAAATTGTGAACTGGAAAAACTTTTAATATTTGTCAAACTTATTTGTCCTTGTTTATGTTTCCTTGGATCACTGCGTACGTAGCTCTTTACCCAACACCCCCCCCCCCCCCCCAAATTTAGAAATGATTCGGTGAGTCCTAATGATGATGACGATGATGATGATTGTGTTGTTAGTAGGGTGATCGATCGAATAGTATTCGACCGGTTTTAACCGGTTATTTTAGTTTTGCCCAAGTCGAATATTTTAAAATGTCCATTTTTCGAATATCGAATAAACCGGTTATTTTCGTAAAATAAACCGGTTACTTTATTAATGTGTAATTTATATATGTTTTCCTTACTTTTGTTATAAATGTACCCGTAATTTAAGTATTTTTCTAATTGAATATTTGGCAAACTTAACTTTTTATAAAAAATGTCAAAACAAAATGAAACAAAAGTCAAAAAACATTATGAGCAATGTAAATACAAATCGCTTATATAAGCGTGTGTTCTTGTAACAAAAACCAAAAACAATTCAAAATACTACAAAAAAGTTCAGCTTAAAAAGTAATCAGCAATTTGACAGTATTATAATTACTATATATATATCTTTATAATCTCTGGTGATAATAATAAAGTGACTTAAAAGAAAATGGTACTTAAACGGCCCTAAAATGATAAGTTGCAAAGGTTATTTAACGTCACGACTTGTTAATCACTTTTAATTAGTCTACAAGCTTGACATAAATATACGCCAAGAAAAACTTGGCCCTGTTACAAGTAGTTTTTGAGAGACTTCAAAAATTACTTTGCTAAAATATGCTGCCAATAATGAATGAAAAACTCTTAAGTAGTTCAGCATATCTTCATGCTTAAAACTAAAACATACCGGCGGAATCAACGTTATGGGAAAATTCATCAGTTTTATTTAAATCAAAAATGTCCTGGAATGGTTTAAATTGTGATCGACGAATTCACAGATATTTTATACAAAAAGCAAGTTCATATTACTATTGTTTCTATAATGCTGAAGCGAAAAAAAATTTAAATATATAATCCTGGATAAGAGGTTTTGTTTGTCACTTCTTAAAAATATGACTGAAGTTTACTGATTCATATAGACATGCTTAACCAGCAATAAATTAAAACTCATTTACAATAAATTTGGGAGAATATCTCAAATAATAAATTTATTAAATTCCTATAATTTTTTAAAACCTAAGTTTTTCAAAAATTATACAGCTTTGTTCACACCTATTAAATATTTGACTCCTAACGTAACCACTAGTTTTCTCAAAGAATTTTTTGCTTTTGCAAAACGTTTGGCTAGAGCAAACATTATGTAACGGTTTCTTAACTACATTACACATAAATACAATTATCATCTTATACATGAAGTTTAGCAAATAAATAAATATTGTTTAAAATAAAGCTTAAGTTTAATCAATTTACTGGTCACGCTTTTTATTTTGATTTTATCGTCAAATATTTGTGGTCCGAACATACCTTAAGTCATATCTATGTATTTTTTTGGTTCCTTACCTTCGTAAATCGTTTTGTTTTTATTATAATTAACTTTTTATTACAAAAACTAATTTGATTTTTGTATTTTTATGTATTCGAATTAAAACCGGTTAACCGGTTATTTTAAAAATGCTTAACCGAAAACCGGTTTTTTTAAAATAGCAACTATTCGGAATATTCGAAAACCGGTTATTGAAAAAAGTCGAATAATCGATCACCCTAGTTGTTAGATTTTGAGGTGAATTGTTAAGGGAGATTTTGAGGGCAACATCAAAAAGTAACTTTAGTTGACAAATAAATGAAATGAGATAAAAAATTCTGTTGTTATTTCATGTGTTAGAATTGTTTTAATAAATGGCACTAAAAATGTAATTAAATGAAATTAAATAATATAAAATAAAATACCTTTTTAAAGGCTGGGGTAAACAATTGTTGCCTTAAAATTTCAAGGGAAATCAGATGTTTTTTTTTTTGTTAACTTTAGTTCTAAACTTTGGAAATTCCTTAATTGCAATTCTGGAAATTGTTACTATTTCTGCTTTAAATGTTTAAAAACCAATTCATGGGTTTGATTATTTAATGTATCCGAGTAAACTGTTAAATTCTGCATATGGTGTTTTGACATTTATAAACTTTGAACTTTGTTGGGCACATAAGCTGGACAATTTTTCGAAGGAATAAGTAATTATTAAGATTCATTGAGTTCATGAATTAATAGTTAACCTGTTTTATGAAATTTAAAACTTAATTGTCATAAGGTAAATGAACACTTACGTTACTAGCAGTGAGACTTGCAAGGAGAGACTAAATTGAAAACTTAAAAAATGTTTCTGCCCATTTCTGAAAAAAAAACAATAAATGAACGCGCTACTTGCAGTTCAGGAAGTTAAGGTATCTTTACATGGTATTACATGTATTGCGACATGTCAAAAAACAATGTAGTATGAAAAAGCCTTTTATAATGTAAAATCAAATTGTACTGAACTGAGTAGGATGGAATACGGATACAAACTTTGACAAACGGTCGGTATATGATAATTTTCTTAATCATTTTAAAAACTTCTATATTGAGGTTGTAAAATTGTAACAAAACCAACCACAATCTACTTAGGAAATCTTTATGTTGTTCTTGTAAATACTGTAAAACTTAGCTGCTTAACCCTTTCGCTATATTGTATGCATATGGATACACTCTACTTTGGAGGCATCTGACTATCTCCAGGTCAAAGAATTGGGTTAGATATCGACATGTTATTGTCTTTTAAGATCTTATGATTAATTTTTAATGAAAAACTCTTGTATTTTTACAAAATTGAGAAAAATACAGCATTTAAAAAAAAAACCTTTTTTATATTTAATTTTTTTTTTTGAAAAAACAGTTTTTTATCTTTCAAATAACATACGTATATATATATATATGACCATGTTTAAAAAAAAAACACATCCAACATGAAGAAAAAGGGTTATTTTAACTTGTTGCATTAATAGGTTTTGGTTTTAAGCCGGAAAAAGCTGTGCTGATTTTGTAAACATTGTATGTATCCATATGGATACAAACGCATGTTATGGTGCTGAACAACATGTATGGGCAAATGCAAAAAAAAAGCGAGCGATGTGTATACGTATACAAAAAACAAAGAGCAAAAGAGCATAAAACCAACAAATGCAAACGTAAACAAACCAATACAATGCCACACATGCAAAGCTTTCAATGTAGTGGTGCCCATACCTGTTGAATAATTTACACACAATACACATAAAATAATTTTACGTTTGATGCGGCTGAGTGGGTTTTACATGGGGCCTATTGCAAATTATGGACCGATTATCACGAAATTTATTTGTGTGATTTCTAGTCTTAGAAAGCTGTGATAGCATTTTTTATGACGGTTTTAGGCGTAATAAACTGTTTTCCAGAAGTATGACCCATATGAGTCTAATAGTAAATTATGGTCCGATCTTCACGAAATTTTACAATGTGATTTCCGCTCGAATAGAACGAATTTTTGCAAAATCTTATAACATTCCGTGCATTATTCCACTATTTATGTAAATTTTTTTAAACAAATTTCTTTGCCATAACCGAAAAATATATCCATATGGATACAGTCCAAAAAACACATTTGGGGTCCACTTTTTTCCAATGTGAGTATTGATTGTTGTTGTTAGGGCCAATTATAATAAAAAACCAAAAAATTGGATTTTTTTAGTAACCCAGTAAAAACTTGTAGCGAAAGGGTTAATATCTTTGCTTTGCATTTTGTTTTGAAATAAAATAAAAAACTTAGAGTGAAGGAGAATTGCAAACACTCAAAAAGCATTATTGGCATCGATATCAAAGCTAAAAAAATACCAACAACAAACACTGTGTTTTTTATTTTCTTACATTCTAGCGAAATTTATAAAGCAATTTCCAGATGCCTGTATACCTTCAGGGGTCGTCTATTTATTAAATGCAAATATTTATTAAACAAAATACATTTTCAAAAACATGTGTACCTTACAATATTTTACGTAGTTACATTAAAAGAAACATTATTAACAATTAATATTTAACATAAAGCCTAGTACTCTGTTCAAATTTGTGAAAAATGTTAAGCAACATTAATTATTCCACACGAAAATTTTGACATGCATCAATGATACCTACCATGCGAATTTGTACAATTTAACGTTTTTATTCCGGCAAAGTATGCGACATTGTTTTGCGTATGTAAACAAACCCCACATGTATTTTACTAAAAATTATTTTTTTTTAACAAAAAATTTTATAAAAAAGGAAGTAAATATGGATAAAAAACTGTTACTGGTTGTGCTATTTTAATTTTTTATTTCTTATTTAATAATCAGTTCATACTTTTTTGCGTTTGCTTAAAATTCCACGTGAAATAAGTGCAGCTTACATTATTTCGCAGTTGTAAAAAAAATGTTGCCAGAAACATTTCGGAACTTTGAACAGAGTACTACTCTATCAACATTTTTTTCATAGATATTCCGCACAAGTTTTTTTTTCATACGCGTTTTGACAGCATTTCACGTGAAATGTTGAGCAGAGTACCAGGCTGAAAGCATGAAAAAACACAAAACATGAAATTTTAATTTTAACAAACACTACCTACTTACATATGTATCACAGATTTTTTAATTTATTGCAATGTTATTGGTGTCTTCCTTTACGTTAATTGCTCGCGTGATGTTTTTTTTAATATGCAATCTCTATTTCTAACATTTTAAAGTCTAGGAGTGTAACGTTCTCGAAGTAAGCTGTATGTGTCCTTGTAATTCATTGTTGTGCCAAACCTGTTGCTTCTTTCACCCTCGTAATATCCATTTTATGTTCACCCATTTTTGTTGAATATTACAGTTGTCTTCTATTGCCTTTGCATTTTACTTCGTATACGATTTTATTTTGCTGTTCCTTTCTTATTGGTGCTTTAACCTGAGTAAAAATTGTATTAAGTGTTTTGTTGGGTTTGTAAGCTAAGTTTACTTTATTATCTATTGTTTGTTTTATTTTATACTGTAACATTTCCTTTTTTCCTCCGGCTTTACAGTGTTGCCACCTTGGCTGTTATTTGTTAATCGCCTGTTTGAAATTTCTATTAACGTTTTTATTATTTTGTTGGGGAAATACATTTTTTTTTTATCATATAAACAAGATTTCGTGTGTCGTGCTCAATTTCCAATTTTTATTCTTGATAAAAGCACTGATATTTCAGTGTTTTTTTTACTATCAATTTCAGTGTATTTATCAAGAATAAAAGTTAGGAATTGAGTACGACAAACGAAATCTTGTTAATTGAAAATTGTGTATTCCGAAAAAGTACTTTGATAATATTCTAACATTTTAGTTAGTATAATTGTCTATCTATTAGTTGAAAAAATTTATTCAAATTCTTTATACATACGCAATAAAAAATTGCAATTAGCAACACTGCTTGGTTTTTGTTATTTAGTGCCGGTTCACAGAGAGAAGGGAAAAGAGAATGCCATTTCTTTTTCTCTCTCCTAAAAACCAGAACCGGAACTTACTTTCAAGAAATAGCTTTCTTGAAATTTTCGCTGAAAGCTAGCTGAAAGTTGGACTGAAAGTAAAAAAAAAAAAATGTAAATGTGTTGGGGAAAAATTAATTTTATGTGTAAATGCTGTGTAAGCTATTTGTGGACTGAGATGAGCGAATGAAAATAACCAATTTAATTTCGAGGATATGTGACATAAACATATAACAAACAAGTGCCTATCATATCTGGGGCTTTGGAAATCCCATTTCAACCAACATACGAGCATCATTAGATTAACTTCGCTACTCAAAAGCATTCAGAATAGATACATCCACTGAAAAATTTTTAGTATCAACTGTTTGTAGTTTATTTAAAAATTTTTTTCGTTTAGTCAAAATTAAACCAAAATAAAGTCATTTTAGTACGAAACTTATTTTATAAACTTTTTAGGCATTAAAAAAGACGAATGAATTTCCGGTGATTTAAAATATAAAGCTGTACGTATGAATTTGTTTTTTCGAAACAAAAGTTAAAATCAATCATTTTTAGTGTAGTTTGTGAGTTATTTTTTATCATTTAAAAATAAACTGATTTTTAGCCTGCTTTAACTGAAAACTAAGTTGACCGGGTTTTGAATGAATTTCCAGTTGACGTTGATTTTACCTGCATATTATATTGAGTGTAATATATCTTTTTAGGGTCTAAGAGCAATAATGTACAAATTACAAACGAAATGTCAAAGTCTTTGCAGCTGTGGTGTAGGGTATCAAAAGTACTAAATATATGACTAAGTTGTACAAAAAAGATACTAAAAAAGCACCCTGTTATCAATTTAATCCGCTTTTGTTTTTGGCGAGGGACATTAATTAGATCTAGATTATATAAACGTACCTTAAGTAAAACTTTTTAAAAACAGATTTGTAGGAACCCAATCAGAATCCAAAAGTCTCTTATTTGAGTTAGCGTCAATTAAAGACCTGCTCCGACTTAATTTAAACGTATTATTTCTTGCCACATACAAATAACACAGGGCAACACACCTTTCAAGACTTCTGTCCATTGTGTTTCTTGTGAAAAATAAAAATTATTTGTGAGTAGTGGTAGTACAATAGATAATATCGATAGCCTTAAAATATCGATAGGAAAAATATCCATATCGAAATTATTATTATTTAAAATACAGCTATGAAGACATGTAACATCAGCTAAACACACAAAGTTTTTTTTGCCGCAAGTTTTTACTTGTTATTATGAATTCGCGCTGAATTACAGCAATGAATACTGTGCTTTTTTACTTTTTTTTTTTTGTAATATCGATAGTGAAATCTGAACTATCGATAAATATCGATAGTATCCCAGCAATATTAAGAATACGAATTAAAAAAAAAGTAAAATGAAAAAGTAATGCTATGTTCATACGACGATAGAAACCACTGGTTTCGCTCTCTGAAACTAGATTGCCAAACATGCTGTTCATACGATTTATTCCTGTTTCATTTTGACATTTTTTTTGTGTTGTTAGTGTGATTTTTTTTAAATAGATAACAAAGTAAATAAAACTTAAGAATATATTATTTAATACTTTTATTAATATTAAGGTATTATAATTATCACTTTATTTTATTAAAAATCAATTTTTATTTTGTTTTTTTCTTTGTTTTGATATTTTTTGAGAGCTAGATCAGATAAACTAACGATAAATGTTATCAAAATTGGAGATGATAGTATATTTTTCCTGTTTCGCAGCCTGTTTCAAAATGAAACGACCTGTTTTGCTCTCAAAATTTTGTATGGGAAAACAAGTCGTTTCAATCATGTTTGGGGCGCGAAACAGGAATAAGAGAGCGAAACACGAATATTGCTGTCCGTGTGAACATGGTATAAGAAAGAAGTTTATTGTGTGATCGAGGTGCTACAATCCTCAAAATAAAAGGGGCCAATTATTTCGTCTTTTCAAGAATTAGAGGACTGAACAAACACTATTTCATTTCTCACAGCTTATTTTAATAAATAATGAATTCAAGTATAAAAAGTAAAATAATTTAAGTTATTTATGTGTCACATTGAATTATAATCCACATTTGAAAAACATTTGAGAATTACGTTTGAAAGCTTGTTGAAAATAAAGGCATTTTCAATTTGAAAAAAATTTCCCCTTTTTGTTGAGAATGCTTTGTTTTTCAAATCATTATCAAAAGTTTGATTTCAAAACATTTTCAGTTTGAAATTTAACCTCCGTGTTTGTTGGGTATACACATCGATGTCTATGTAAAAAAAGGCCTAAGTCGATTCTTTGTTTGCTTACAAAAGCACAAGAAAGATTAATGAAATTCGTAAAATTTAAGATATAAAATAAGTTTTAATTAAATTTATTTATAAAAAGATGCAACAAATTTTATACTTTAGCCATATGAAATTTTAAAACAAGATGCATTTGGTATTTATATACCAGCATAAGCAAAAAAGCAACTTTCAGAAAAAATTGGCTCCACGAAAAGCCCCCCAATGAAATAACACCCAAACGAGAAATGAAATATTCCCCGAATTTTTTACATTTTTTTTTGGGAATCATTTCGTTTCACATTTGGGGTTTTCAAATTATGAAATAATCTCCAATGAAATAACACCCAACAAATTTTTAAAATTCGGGGCTTGTTTCATAGCGTGTATAATTGAGGTGTTATTTAATTTTTTATTCGGGGGTTATTTCATTTTTAAAGCTGTTGGTTTTTGGGGGTTATCCTTGCTGAAACTGACTCTTTTATGAATTTTGGGCATAATTTCATTTTTGTTGCTGATGGGGTTTATTTCATTGGGGTTTATTTTATTATCATCATTGGGTGTTATTCACTGTTTTTGGGTGTTATTTCCTATTTTTTGGGATTTATTTCATTGGGGGGCTTTTCGTGGTGCCAAAAAATTTAGTTACGCTTTGTTTATATTTAGCCATCGATATGTAAAATATATTCATATAGAACAGAATAATGTATATCGCACTTGATCATAAAGACGGTATTAGCTCGAAATTTAAAAATATATTTAATGAAAGGCATATGAAAAATAATTTTTAAGCCAGTCGTTTCATTACCAAAAAGTGAACAAATTTGCACAACATTCTTACAGCGAGCAGATATGAATATTAAATGTCGATTTTATTCAAAATGTAAAAAAAACCTTTTTAGTTATACCCTCTTGTTAATTAAGTGCGATATGTAATTATAGCGGTTTGCTCTTATATAAATTAATGCCATACAAAAAGTTTGTTAGAACTTTCAAAAGTAATGTTGATAGAAACATTGAACACACTGGCTCTATAATAACAGACAAATAACACACATTAAAACAGTTTTGAAAACTATAAGGTTTATGTAAAAGTGATTTCGGAGATTTTATTATTATTATTATTATATGTCCTGTGGTTCCTAAAGGGACAAAGGACCACGGAGATAATGATACAAAATTAGTTTAAACAAATTATTTACACTATTTTTAAATGGCATTTCCTATTAAAAATAAACATTTTAGGAATTTCTACGTAAAATACAACTTATTAAATTAAAATTAAGGAAGCTACAAATAGATGTTATTGTAATCGAAAGTCTAAATTTCAAAAAAAAAAATTAATTATAAGCTATTAAGTTTGAAATTTTAGCAAAAAATGTGCTCCTAGAAGAGCAGTTTTTTGCTTTGAAAATGCAAGCTGATTTCTAGCAAACCTGCTGATGGGACGCATAATTTTTATATGGGAAGTTCCCGGTTTGAAGGACTACTTTCTGCAGCCAATAATTTTAACACAATTAAACATGCAATTTGTTTTTTCTTTATATATAACTAAATTGTCAAGCTTGAGTTCTTTTTTTAATTTTATGTAAAACTTTAAACGTGTAATGTAACCAATATTTCGGCATTTCATTGAGTTCCTTCTTCAGGGATTTTTTTCTTTCTTATTTAACTAATTTTAGCAAGCAAATTAAACAATATATTAAAATGACAAACTAAAAAATTTTTCAATTTTTTTAATTTAATAATTTGTGTGCTTGCGAAAAAAAACCTTAATTACCGAGAAAGGCTTGTTGATATTCTTCCTGTTATTGACATGAGTTGTCATACGGTTGTTTATTGTAATTTTGAACGACGGGCAAAGTTTAGAATATATGTAAAATTTTTCGCTTAAAAGTTTCTTTGTTTTTAGTTCGAAAAAAGCAGCTTGTTCCAAATACTACGATGCTAAATGGATAATTAAAGAATTCAATTTAGTATTCGAAAAAAAACAGAACATTATTTAGCGTTCAGCTCACACACTCAGGAACGATATCGATTTTTTTAATTGTTTGCGTAGACCAACAGAACCTTTTATACCGTTCATAACTATTTTCAAGAAAGAGCCAAACATTATATTTATACTGTTCTGTTCTTCGCTAAAAAAACAGAACAATTCTAGTGATACTGAAGACAAACATTTAATTTTAATATTTTATAATGTTTCTTTTTTTACACTGGTACAGAAATGAAGAAACAAAAACCACGACCAGCTTTTGGGTGTATTGTGTATATGCTTTGTTTGTGTATTTTATTTTTGTAAAAAATGTTTGTTTTTTTTGCAAGCGAAAAAGGAGCAATCACAACAGAAGCATACAAACACTTAAGAGCTGAACGGAACACAATGAAGCTTGTGGTAAAAGAAAAACCGAACGAAATTAAATATTCTCATCTTTTGTTGAGTTGGCTAAGAACAGTATTGTTTTTGTGTTCGACAGATGACAAACAGCAAAACATTACATTTTTTTTAATGATTTACTACACAAACACTATAAGCGTTTGAGTTTTCCACAAATCTTCCGAACCGAACACTAATCAGCGACAACGCAACGACAAAGAATTACATTGAAAGCAAAAACAAATTCATAAATATTTTGTAATTTTGTTGTTGCCTCTAACAGAAATTCACATTGGTTTTTAAGATTTCATACGCCTCATTGCTTGTGGCGTTGAAACTTTTAAATTTCGAGCACTTATTTAGATTTTAAAGTCAAGCACACGTACACGACCTTGATGTCAAGCATTTACTCAATGTACTTTGCCATTAATATCTCTTTTAATAAGTTATACTCTTTTATTGGATAATGTACTTTTCTCTAGAGAAGCAGAACTTATATGTTTATGCTTTATTTCATTTTTTAATAAAATGCTTAACCTAAAGAATTTTTGGAGATTGCTACCATTAAAAATCGTTGTGCTAAAATTTGTTTTAAATAGTTCGTCGTTCCAACGAAGAGTGACCTTAATGTTATAAAATGAAGAGTAACCTTTTAGGGTAAGAAGTTCTAACTTAGAACAAGAAAATCCAAAATATAGAAATAATTTTTTGATTTAACATATCGAGTCATTACAGCGACAAAAACAAAATTTTACTGGAGAAGTTTTTTTTTTATTTTTTAAAACGTTTTATGAAGGTTGTCGCATAAGATAAAATGGTTTTCGCTATGAAATCGAAACGTTACATTATGATACCATGACATTTTAGGAGATGATGCAAGTGTTGCCAATAAAGTTATTTATTAACAAAAAACCAAAAGTAAAAGTGATTTCGCTTGAGCTTTTTTTTTGCGATAATCACTCGTTATTTTGTTCGTATTTGGTGCAACTTGCTAAAATAGAGGAACATTTGCCTAAACGAAGCCACAAATATGGAATAAGTAATTTTTGGCTTGGACGAGGTCATGCAAACTGTTCTTGGTTCAAGCCATGTTTAGTAAATATTTCTTTCCGTTTCCCTGCAAAATAGAGAGATCGACCTTAGTCCCATGAAAGATTTAGCATTCAAGCACGGCAATTCTGATCTCCGGAGACAGATACTGAAACACCGTTCCCTTCTGTTCCGTTCTGTCGTTATAACCCAGGACTATATTCATTGCATGGGTCCCTATCTCCTATCAGTGACCCGTTATGACGAATATCACTGTTCCAATCTTGTTCCTACATAAACCAAGTAGCACGCGGGCTTTCCCGGCGTCATAGCCAGACCATAGAGTCCTGGCCGTCAAGCATGTATTCTTACCTTGCGAGTAATCACCTCACGTTTAATGAGTATCCTATGATACCGATCAGGCTATCTAAAGTTTGGTTCCTCAGACAACCACTGTACCCTGGTACCCATACCAGTGTTACTCTAGAATTTTCCGCAATCTTATTTAGAAACAGCCGGCATTCTGCAGTTAACCTGGATGTCGCGAAGACACCAGCCAGAGCTGCAATGGCAGCCTTGCTGTCCGTAAATGTGTATATATCTCTCTATTGACGATAATAGCTCGGCCACTAACTAAAAATGCCGAAATTATATTCTTGCCAATCCAAAATAAACATTTTTTCATTTTACATGTATGAATATGAATTAGTTATGAAAAAAACTTTTTCTACTTGTTTGTTCGATTTCTGTTTGAGGATAATTTTATTTATGGTTTTGAAAGAGTGTTTGTGTTTTAGATTAAACATAAATAAACAAAAATTCATTTGTTTTTCAAAAATGTATCGTAACGACAGTCAAAATAATAACAGCAAAAAATTTCAAGTAATCAAAATCACATGTATACAAATATTTAAAAAACCTTAGATATTATAGTGTAAATCTGATGATAATAACAACTATTAAAATTAACTCAAATAAACAGGAAAGTGTAAATGTAAAAAATTCAACATGTGTGCATATAAGAAATTGGGTGAAAAAGGACGATACAGGAAGAAAGAGAAATAAATGGTTATATCCTGACGAATACATGCACACAAATTCGTATAAACTTTTAACACACATGAAACTTTAATGAATCCATAAATCTCGCAAATAATTTTGTTTTGGTCTATCGAAATGTAAATGAGTTCGAGAGGGGGGTCGAGGTAGTTTAGATTAGTAAAAATTGCAAACTTTTATTAGAAACAATTTCGCAGCAGATGTGCTGATTCGATGATAGGAAAGAGAATAACTTATTTTTAAATCGAAATAAAACTAGTAAAAGTATGATACCCGTCAGCGAGAGTGCGCTTCATATGAGAGCTATTTATTATGAACCATTTTTAAAAATTTCGACCACCCAGTATTATAATTCATTGCAGTTTAGGCGTATTGAAACTATGGCTGTAGAGTCGGTATCGGAGTTGAGGTTGTTGTACCGCTGTCGGAGTCGGATCCGTAGTACCCACAAACGCTATCAACTCCGACTCCAAAATTGTTCTATTTTACATATGTAAATAACTATATAGAAGCTTAATGCGGCATGTGTTAGATAAAAAATATCGCTTTGAAAAGGTACTGCATTACAAAAAGAGTTTAAAGTCAACTAATAACCAGTCTCATATACATTTAGCATCAAGGTTAGAGTAGGAGTTGTAGTCCGAGTTGCATTTACAAAATTTGAACGGTTGGAATCAGAGTCGGAGTTAGAACTATTGTCGAATTGTGCGAGAACCTTTTTTAGAATTATATTAAATTGCCAATTTTAATTCTTGATAAACACACTGAAAGTTACTATCAGATAATAATCTAGTTCCTATGCTAATTTCACTTTTTGCTTAGGCCAAATCATTAGGAAACCTTTTCCCAAAAACTTTAGAACAGCTAAAGATATTTCGTAAACAAAACTGTAGAGTCAATGAAAATTAGATATCAAAGCTTAATCAAAATACCAACAATAAACATTGAGTTTATCCTTTCTTAGATTAGAATTTTGGGCACACATCATCTGGAATAACTTCTTGTTCGATTTCAGCGTCAACTTTTCCACTAAAAAACTCTTTATTTTCTGGAGGCTCAATAAAAAAGGTGCACGACCTTCATCTTCGCTACCAAACTTTTCGATAAAGTACAAAACTTTT
This sequence comes from Pollenia labialis, assembly GCA_949318255.1. Classification (NCBI taxonomy): domain Eukaryota; kingdom Metazoa; phylum Arthropoda; class Insecta; order Diptera; family Polleniidae; genus Pollenia; species Pollenia labialis. Next base: position 86,905,578 of record OX439140.1, read on the forward strand.
TTCTAGAGTCAATTTACTTTTAAATCGTATAAAAAAAAAGTAAAATAAAGCAAACAAATATGTTTTGTTGAAGAACAAAATTTTAAAAATTTTTATGATTAAAAATAACTTATAAACAAATATTATGCAATACTTATTTCTTTATCTAAAAATATCCTAATGATGTTTGTTATTTTATTAGCACAATTTTGTCGCCACGAACATTTTCTTCAGAAGGCATCACTACGCCAGATGATGATTTTGCACTTTTGCCTTGTTTGTTCAATCTTATGTCAAAGATTTGTTTATGTTTACGACAAGTCCACGATTTGTGTTGTTTTTTATTGAAATTTTTGATTATTTGAATTAAAAAAAAAGATATTGATATTATTTCATCACTTTCAGCGGCACGCTTCGATTTTTGTTTAAACTATTGTTTAACGTAAGCTGGGGCTAATTTCCATTTTTGTTGTAATTTTATATTTGTTGCCGAAGCGATGCCACCTGCAATATTTCACCATGTGTGGTAGAGCTATTCAAAACAAATTTCTTTGCATTTTCTGACTCTTTTAGTAAGTGCTGGTTCACACACGTAAAGTTTGCCTCGTCAAGTCTTGAGCTTTTAGGAGAGAAGGGAAAAGAGCATGCCATTTTTTTCCTCAAGAGTCAAACTTGACGTGTGTGAACCGGCACTAACAACTTATTTTTGTGTCCATATGGACACACGGTGACAATTCGGATTAAAATCTTTTCAAAACGAACAATATTTATGGGGTCAAATCTAGATTCTTAGATTTTTTAGAAAATTAGTACTATTTTTTGTTTTCATAAATTTGCCTTAATAAACGTTTGTTAAATTTAGTAATCGTTTATAAATACGGGGGTTAAAGTTTACATTTTAAATATTAGCCAGAGCAGCCATGTTCTGAAACTTTGGTAAGAACTCTCGCATCGAACAGATATGAAACAAAATAAACCATCGTTTCTCGAAAAGTGAGAAAAAGTGTGTCTGTAACTCATCTCGAAAACTATTAAAAGAGATTACGTCGTTACGTTATAACAGTCATAAACGTCCACTCAAGGACGATGTAAAATTGCAGATGCTGATAACGCGATTTTTTAAGTACGACTCGTACTAAAGTAAGAAGAAAAACTTTAATTTAGAACGAGTTTCCTTCTTCTTCACAAAACCTATTTCTTCTTGATTCTCGACGAGCACTGGACAGTCAGTATATAAAAAACAAACGAATGTATTGAAACGGCATTCAAATGCAGGGATTTAGTAACTACACTATCTCCTTAGAAATCTTTGCCGTTTAACACTTACCGCCATTCACGACGGCTGGCAGTCAATAATCAACCACCTTGTACCCTCAAACCACGCTCAAAAAAACTTTCATTAGCTACACTCGTGTGTGGTTTTTCAGACAATTTCAATGTCTGTTCACTTTTCTGTGGCGCCATAGTTCGTTTGTAATCGAAGACATGATTTACGTAACATAAATTTAATAACAAATATTTATTCCATTGGTAATCAACAACAAAGCTTGTGTGTATTTTATATAAGCACTCACTTTATAAAACATACATTGCATACAGTTCACAACAAAATCAAAAATATTCAAACTTGCCGCCAGAAAATTGAGTTTCTAGTGTAAATTACATAAAAACTACATATGTGTGGAAAACCACACATGAGGGTAACTTACGTAATTTCTGAAATATTTCGTTACTAAAAAATAGTTTTTAATCAAAAAACAAAGTCAAGAAGTTTCATTAGTGTTTCTTTATAGTACCTCAAACATTTTTTTGTTTATCGTGTTAAAATGTTTTCTTTTGTGTGGTTTTTTATACAATAATGATTTAAAAAAAGGTTTGACCAATTTTAACTTGGTGGATCGAAATTTGTTCAGCCTGATTAAATATTAACATTTTTATTAGAAACCATTAACAGTTCAATAAAATAACCACAATACTAATAATTAATGTAACTTTATATTTTAATATATGAAGATTCAATCAATAAAAAAATTGGTAAATTACGTCACCAATTTATGTAATTTTTTTTTTTAACCAGAAATAAAATTTTTTTATGGTTGGTTGCTTTACATTTGGGTTCATAGCTTTTTTTCCAACTGAGCTGAACTGCTTGGACAGCCGGACTGCCATGGCCTAATAGACTTCAAAACACTTTACTGTTCAACCTTTAACATTTTTTTTAAATATAAATTATTTAATTTACTTAACTTTATTTTTGAAAAAGCCTCGTAGAATTAAACTAATTAATTGTTAAACGCCGATTGATCTATTAGACGCTATGCAACATCAAACAAATATAAATAGTGGTAACACATTCAAATATTTGTTATGCTTTATTATATCCTCTTTTTAGCTATTGGCGGTCTTGATTTTTCTTTGTTTACAAGAATCTTCACTGCTCTTCAAGGATCAAGCAAAATATGTTTTGTCAAGATCTTTTATTAAGCCCACCCTTAAACCACGTTAATATTTCTCAAATTCGTTTAGAGTTTTCCTTAAACAAAGCTGCATGAAAAGCAAAAAAAAACCTTATCATTGTTTCGTATTGCTGTTTTTTTTTATTTATTTTTATCAAAACTTCTCCCTTAATTAACACCAATTTGGCAACACTGAGGTGCTGTTTTTTTTTAAACAGAAGCCAAACTAATAACACTGTACCAGTCGCAAATTTTAACAAGCTGGTCACACTGCTTGTTAACCTAATTTGAGTACGCGGAATTCAATGTTGATAGCCTTTTCTCAAAGTTAGAGCACGCATTCACAATTAAAAATTAAAGTACAAATGTACCATAAAACGATATTTTCATATACTTTTGGGATCAATTTTTTTTAATTTTTTCGAGAAAAAAATCACTGGTAATCACTGGTAGAAAAAAATAGTATACCAAAAATTGTTTCGGGCCGATTTTTAACTTGCCACGAAAATTTTGTTAAGTACTAAAACATTTATGTTGCCTGGGTTAAAACTTATTATTTATATTTAATTCTCGCATATCACTCTTGCGTTTCTTCTTTTAAACTTTACATTTTCTTAGTAATTTCCTTTAGAGCCTGCTTACAATACTTATCCTTTAAGACCTCTTAAAATAAAAGTTTCACTTCAATTCTTCCACTTGTTTCATGGAACACATGCATTTTATTTTAACTATTTCGTTATAGAAAGCTAATCCATCTTAAAAATGAGCTGACAAATCTCTCTTCTCTTTTTTTTTTTTTAGAAAATTAACGTTTCAAAAATTTTTACAATTGAATGAGTTTAATGATGATTTAAAGACAAACAAAAACTCATTTATACTATTTTTAAAGCGTTTTTTAGTGTCCAAATTGCATTCGACAGCGAAACTACAAATTGTCTTTGTCGTCAATATTTTTTTGGGTAAGATTATTTTTTTACTATCTAATAAATTTCAAAAATAAATAAACATTTTAACTGCAAAAAAAAAAAAAAAATTTAAGAGGATAAGATAACAATGCAAAGCAAAGAATAAGTATGTAATTCCTTGGCGAATGTTAAAAAACGTGTTGTATTTATTTGTGTAACAGTTTTAAATCAGTTATAATAACGATACACAAAGGATAACTAATACACACACATATAATATTGTAGCAATTCACTAAACACATTTTTCCACTCTTCATTTATTCACTCATTCATTCTAAAGTCCTTTGTGCAAAAGCCAGGACGAAGGAAAATGTTAGAAACCAAGAGACAAAGGCACAAAAAAATAAACCAAGTATTGACATAAATTACCGTAAAAATAAAAATTTCTATTGTGCGATATTGTTCATAGTACAAGGGGAAAAACAAATAAAACAAAAAGGAAAAATGTATCCAACAAACAACGATTTAATAAATACAAACGAAATATCCATAATAAAAAACGGCCTTATATCGCGCAAAACCATTTTTATGTTTCAACTTTAGTTGTATACCCTTCCCCACTATGTGCAGTAAATGGGGTATATTAAGTTTGTCTTTCTGTTGGCAATTCGTAAAATAATTTTCAAAGAAATCCTTGAGTATACAACTGTGGAAACCGATTTAAAGGCGTACCTGGCGTATGGTTTAATCTCATGGTGGATCTTAACCACTGGGTATAGCACGGAAACTTGACAAAAAGATAGCAATTTTGAATGTATAATTCGATAAAAATTATATACTTGCCCCTTGATTAGCAACAGCACCAGCTACCACGTGATCAATGCAAATATGTCGCCATAAAAAAAGAAAAGCTGAACCCTTTTGTGTATTCATGCCTTTAAAAAGGCACTCTCCCAGCGAGAGGTGAACAACTTGATGAAAATTCTATCCAAAAAGTTAAGTTTCAACAGAGGCAATCATCCGAAAAGATTTTCCGGGAAAAGCACAATAACGGGGGCTTCAACCAGTAGTCAGAACGGTGCCTTGCACACACCAGGGACTACTAACTACCTTCGCACCATATGGGATGGTTCTCTGGTGACCCTTTGATCTCAATAAATCACGAAGACTTCAGGAGGCCTGCCATTTTGCTTCTTTCTCGGATCCCAGGTATGCATACACCTGACTTGGCCGGGAGGATGTAAAACCAAAAGGTGAAATATCCTTGAGATGATCGCTACAACCCCCAGGGGCCCTTTATGTACAAAGTGTTATCTTCACTAACGGACAACACACTTCAATAGACACACCCTTAGGATTTACACTGTGGCCTGAGCAGTGAGTTGTTTTAAATCGACATCCCCTCTTCCTTAATAGGGACCATCGGTGTCCGGTCATAAAATAAGATTCTAGTTCCCTGAATATTTATCGGTTCATTTAACCATGTCCGTATTTTAAAAACTCGCTTATTCCCGAACGAATGAACAAGAACAATTTACTCGAATGCCCAATTTTTTCTAGTTCTCCTTTGCAGTTTTAGAATAAAATCTAGCCTAAGGCATTTTGTTTGGTATTAAGTTTGCCATTCTGCTTTTAACACTAAACATTTTTCTTTAAAGACCCCTTTTCAGTTGAAAAAAGCCATGTACCGAACGACTCAACCGCAAAGAAGGATTTTAAATGTCAAATTATTTATAGTTTTTCTAGGAGGTTTTGCAACAAAACTTTTAGTTAAAGAGTAAAAGACCAAAATGTGGCCATTATGTAGCCCGTTTCTCTTTACTTAATTACTTAGAAAAAAAAGTCAATCCGCCCCGCCCACTACGGTAAGCAAAAAAACTCACGCCAAACAATTTAGTATGCTTTAATCCTCAAACAAATAATTGTGTCACGAAATTTGCTTTGCGCTAATTTTCTTGATCAAGAATTGTAATGTGATAATCCCATATAAAGTTTACTCTTCCAAAATTTTAATTCTTAGTGAAGAGTATAAAATATTCGACACAGCTGAATAAAAAATTCTGGCTTGATTGTAGTTGGTTTGGTTTTAGGGGTATAGTGAAATGAAGTTAAACACATTTTTTTTTTTTTTAGTTCCTGATGAAGTTGTATGCAGTCAAATTACACTCAGAGGAAGTTTGGGAAGTAAGTATTAACGTAAATTATACAGAACTCTATTTTTAATGTGTCCCTAGAAATATGCTGCATTGTGTTAATGCGTTTATAAATTCCCAGCATTTCATAATTTTTGCTTCTAAAAAGACATATTTTAAGCAGGGCCAGTAAAAACGTGCAGTCGAAGTCAAAAACTGTCGAACAAAAAAAGACAATTTGTATACAACATGTCGCACTTTGAGTTGGTTTGGCAGCGACTTTTTACATTTAATGAACCAGAAGTAAAGCCAACAGTTTATTTTTGACCATTGACAAATGAAGAAGTGGAAGAAATGGCAGTTTTTCTACTTTGACTGCAGTTTTTAAATGTTGATTTTAATCGCATTTTCATTAAGAAAACCTCTTTACCACTAGTTTTAATTTAATTGATTCAGGAGTTTTGCCTGTATTGCACTTATGATCAATTATGTGCGAATAGTCAGGGACGGGAAAGACAGCTTTGGAATTGTATAAACTTTTACCACTGAAAATGTATTTTTTTTTTAATTTTATGTTCGGTTTCCATATGACAGGCGATTGATTGTGTGGTAAAATGAAAAGTTCAAAAAAAAAACTAAAATTAGATTCACTTTTATGATCGAAGTTAAGGGCGTCATTTTGTAAATCACTTCATATAAAATTTTTGGAATTTTCAAAAATTTGTATTGAAATATTTTTCAACACTTTACGTCTTATAAAATACCATTTTTTGCTAAAAATAGTTTTGACTTCAAACATTTCTAAATGTTTTAAGGCTTGTGATCGGAATAAACTTAATTTTAATTCAAAATTATTTGGCATTTGGTAACTTAAATTTATACGTTCGACTACGTGAGTTTCTTTTTTGATAAATTCAAGCTTTAAACTATCTTTTTTGATCTCTTCTCGATATTTTTTTTTTGGTATAAGAAACCAATTTCAAATGTTCATTATATATCGTCTTATTTGATTTAATCTAAACATATGAGTAAAATAAAGTAATTTTCTTAGCTCTTACTTTAAAAAAATATCTCCCGGTAAAGCGGAAATTGAAAACAATTTAACTGTCTCCGGAACGGGAATCTGTTAAAAAAAAAAATCTTTTATATATTTTCCAGTGTATTTCATTAATACTTTAAATGAATTCAAACCAAAAACATACAATTCTTAAGACCGAATTGTACACAATATTTTGGCGGAACTTTAGTTAACATATTATGTCTACACAAAATAATACAATGATACATTTTATTCAAAGCAGAATCCCCTTGTTTGCCACAATAATAATAATCGTTTTAGTCATAGTCCTCGTAACTACAGTTGGTTTTTTCCATTTATACACGGCTAGCAATATGTATAGCATAGCTACATTTCCACTCAACCAAAGGCCTACACAAACACTTGCGTTACCCTCACTCTTCTCTTGCAATTACATTTGCTTTAAACAGGATAAAACATGATTCTTTCAGTGGTTTAAAAGTAAATGGTGTTTCTACAGATGCTGCTTGTTTATACAATTTTCAAGTTTCGTGTTGTTATTATTTTTTTGTCTCTACTGCTTTTTCCCAAAGAAAAAAAATTATCTAGAATTTAAATATTTTAACAAAACGCTAAAATTATATTTACATAAAATACTCTATAATACCAACATTAACCACCAAAAAACAAACAACAAAAGAGAAAAAAATCACACTGACTTCTAACATTGAAATATATATTACAGCATTTGCAAGACATCAAAATACAGACAAAGAAAAATATACAAAAACATCAAACATTAATGTTGTTTAGTGGAAAAGTTGGGTTAGTGGTTGACTGTTTTGCGTTGATAGAGAGCTTGTGCTTTGTCGTTTGGAAGGCTAGTGTCGATAGAGGGTTCGTAAAAAGTTTGGTTTAATAAGTTAATGAAATATTTATGATTTTGCGTCTTCTGGTTTTTTTTTTTTAATTTATTGTATTAAATTATTAAAGAATTATGGCAAAAGTTTTACATTTATTTATTTATTAGAAATCCTAAGGAAGAAAAGAAATAAAATTTATAATTTATGCTGCAAACAAGATTCTATGGTCAATGAATAGCCTGTGATAGAAATAAGTTAAAATTCTCGCTTGTTCTCTACACTCTCAATGCACTTAATTCAAAAATTATAAAATTGTTTTTATCCGAATTTGAAATTGAGGTTGATTAAAGTAAAACTAATCCATAAAGATGGTTTTCCGTTAAGACCGATTTGTTCATCAATTAAATCGCCATCAAGAGAACTCTGTAAGTTTATAGTAAATATTCTTAATAAACTCACGGAAACATCTGAATTTAATATAAGGCATGCAGTGCAATTTAGCAATAGGATTAGTAATACCGCAATAAGTACGATGGAAGATTAATTTCCTTTGACGTAATATCATTATTTCCAAGTATTCCCCTTGATTATGCTATAGATGTTATCAAAACTAAGTGGACTGAAATACAGAAACACACAACGATGTCCAAGGAACTTTTCTTAAAAGTCTTAAAATTTTGTATTAAAGAGAATATGTAGGTATTTCAAATACAAAGATATAATTTACACATCAGTGTAAGGGCCTTCCAATGGGTTCACCAGCTTCACCTATTGTAGCAGACATAGTAATGGAGGAATTACTCAAACATTGCGTTCAACATCTTAAAACTAAGCCCAGGCTACTTACAAAATACGTTGACGACCTCTTTGCGGTTATCGATACAAGTGCAATAGACGACACCCTAGCCGAACTTAATAGTTTTCACCAACAAATCATATTAACAATTGAAGTAGAATAAAATGAAAGATTACCATACTTGGATACACTGATTGTAAGAAAAGACAATAAAATTAAAATAGATTGGTACCAGAAACCGACTTCATCTGGAAGAATTATCAAGTTTTATTCATGCCAGCCCAAAAATATCATCACGAACACAGGGTATTTGATAATGAAAATGTAAAAAGATAAAGGAAATCCTAGGGAAAAACTCATTCCCGCAAAATATTATCAATAGCCTTTTAAGAAATAATAAGAAACAGAAAAACACAACAAGAGCAGAAGTAGAACCGCGAATTTACAAATCAATGACTTATATACCACACATATCAGAAAGAATTGAAAAGTCAGGATTTTTCAATAAAGTAAACTATAAAACGGCTCCAAGATCAGAAAACACACTCAGAAATCTGTTTTCTAACACAAAAACAAAAGTGGATAAAATCGAGAAGTCAAACGTTATATATAAAATAGAGTGCAGCGGTGATGGAAACAACGTAAGCGATCAAGTTTATGTAGGTACTACCAAAATTAAATTAAAGACAAGAATTGCAGGACACAAATCGGATTTAAAATGTAGAAATTATTCACTGACACATAAAACAGCACTTGCAGCCCATTGTGCGGAAAGAAATCACATACCCAAACTGGACGACGCACATAGGGGTTTTTTGCCAATCTAGTGTAATTTTACGATCTCATGGGTCTTATTTTAGGTTTTTTAACTTTCGCCGACGTTAAAAGTTGCATTTGCCAAACAAAAGTATGGGAAAAGTTAAAAAAAAATTGCATTTTTCAGAGGTTGGATTAGTTTTTCTAGGGGGAACCTTTTCCTCCTTGGGCCGATTTTATTTATTTTTGAGGTTTACCTGGCTATGACAATATCACATATTTCAGCCAAGTTTCATCTATGTGGTCCACGTAGCACAGAGCTTTGGGCATATTATAAATAAAAAGAGAAAGGATCAATAGTGCAATCAAGGCGAATTGAGTAGAAGGTGAGGTCAACTCTACAACAACACTGCTTCTGTGGTCGGGTTGTCGAAAATATTGCTAGTAAAAAAATAGGTTTGTTTACATAACAAACTATTTTGTATACAAACTTTGACAAGTCGACCACAGAAAAAAAACACCATATGTTGACTTGACCCCACCTTCTAGTCAATTCGCCTTGAGTGCAATTTTACATGTGAACGCGATTAGTCGTTGTGTGTTTTAATATTGTAACTCGTCTTTTATTGTGAGTTTTTTCCTTTTTTGTTATTACTGTTTGTTATATATTTATTTTTTCTATACAATAATTATTAGTGATAAAGGGTGTTTCTATGATTTATGTTTTTGCTTTAATTTATATTTTTAAGATTCCTGAAGATGCCATCCAAAGGATGGGAAAAATATTGAAAAATAATAAAGAATAAAAGTTATTAAAAATCAATTGTGGCCTCGAGCTTGTTTATTAACATAGGACTGGAAACTTAAAGGCCGAATAAATAATAATAATATATAATATATATTTTTTAAATTTAAAGTAAATATTGACGATTTCATATTTTTTGCAAAAACAACCTGCCTTTTTTACGGTTATATAAAAATGTCTAATAACGGTAGAGATTTTCGTGAAGTTAATTTCTTTAGAACGTTATTTTTTTAAACACAGTATAAAGAAAATAGGATAATTTTTATCGTACAGAAAAATATTTACAGCTTTTTATCTAAAGTACTAAATTAGAAAAAGTAATAAATGCTTTTTGTTCCTCTAAAAAATATCATATATCTCTAAGTTAGAGCTGAAATGTGGTTTATTTCTCTTTTGATTCTTAATGGGATACACTTGGTTTATTAAACGGCAGAGAAAAAAAGTATTCACTCAGTTTTTTTATTTGTCCACCAACAATTTTTTTTACTTTTTTTTCTTAGTTACGGCAACGCTTTTTTAAGATTTATCCAAAGCATTACATTACAGAGCATTAAATAAAGTGTGGGCTCATATTAAAGAAGAATGTCTTTTTTACCCAATACTAACTTAAGAACTGTGGTACTTCTTCAAAATGAATTTTTAATCATTTTTTTCCTAGTACATGAATTAAGTTTAATTTTTTTTGTAAAATTTTATTAAAAATTAGGACAAGTTTAGCGACCTCTAGCAGCGGCGAAACGTACACAGAAAAAATTATTTTTCGAATTCAAACAAAAAATTTGTAGTATCAAAACATTTTTTGTCTGAAATCGGTCCTACAAACAAATTCGCATATTCAAACAATTTATTTGCATTTTGTTTACTAAAAAAAACACTGATTTTTTCAAACAAATAATTTACAGAATCAAACAAAAAGTTTACTGAAATTCATATAAATTTCAAACAAATAATTTTGCTGAATCAAACAAAAATGTTTTGCACAAGCTATCACTGAAGGAGAAGATGAAGATGAAGGCAGAAGCAGAGCGGCGGCTGGCTTTGAGACACATGTTTTGTTGGAATTATTTTTGAACGAAGTCTTGTTTATACACACAATGTTTTTCTTCATCACTCACTGTTGCTGTATCCTTTCCTTGGCTAAAGAAGAAGAAATGTAACAAACAACGGCAGCAGACCGACTCGATATGTTTTTCGTCATCATTTTATTTTTGTATTTGATGTAGGTATTTAAGTAAACAGTTTTCAAAAATTGAATACGGGATTTTGTTTTTCATTCTTTTTTTTCCAACTTTGAAACCAACCAAAAATTTATTTTGTTTCTTATAATGTTGTTGTTGTTTAAAAAAGAATGAAACCATTTTTTTACCTGCTATTTTTTTTGTTTTTTTTACTAATAACCTCGTCGCGCTATTTTATCATCTTTCTTCTTGATGTACTTTTTTAAAGCGTCCAAAAATAAACTGTATGTGTTTTGTGTTGTTGTTCTTATATTTCACATAAAGAAGTGTTGCTCACGATCAAATAAAAAATGCAAAAAACGACAACATTAAAGAGCGTTAAATATTTCATACAAAATTATGAAAAATTGAAACCAATAGCGCGTATATTATATTATTGAAAAGTTGTCAACATTTTTGTTGGTTAAATAAAAATCAAACAAATATATTAATTGAATCAGTAAAAAAATTTGTAGAAATTAAAAAAAATTTTAAACAATCGTTTGTTTGAAAATAATTCGGCAATAATTTTTTCTGTGTATTTAACATAAAAAAAGGTTCTTCCTACATGAAGATACGACTACAGGACAGTAATTTTTTAAAACATTGGAGCAACATTGTAACTTCGACTTCATTTGTCATTGGACAAGTGATGCCATTAGGATACGAAAGATACATACAATAATGGTGAAAGAAAACATTAAGGACGTTTCAACATACAATCCACCAAAATCGATGATTACTAGTAGTGCAAAGTTGTATTGAGGAAATATAAACATCTTTTTAATTATATTCAACATTTTTTATTTTTCGAATTTTTTCTATGAGCTAAATTTCAGTTATGTATTTTATAAAGCTTTTTTGTAATAGTCCTATTCCTTTAATTTTTTTAGGAATGACTTTATACACTACCAGATTATTATATTTTTACAAAAATGATTTTTTTTTGATAACATCAAAAGATAGTAACATATAATTTTAAAGTTTGCTTACTGTATTTTTAAAAATTGCATACGTACCTCATATGAAAATGAATTTATATGATATTATTTCTTTCCAATATTCATTAAATATGAATTAAAAATGTAATGTTTAAAAAAAAAACTGTTATTTTTGGTAATAAACATAAACACAACAACAACAGGTTATTTTATGGAAAAAATTATATGTAATCGTTGTTTTTTGCTCATACCTCAGCGAGTTATGGACCGATCTGGCTGAACTTAAATTAAACAATTTCGCACTAAATGTCACATCATATGCCCCCATCATATCTGGAGTCTTTGGAAAGCCCATTTCAACGGTCAGACGGACATCGTTAAATCAACTTCGCTACTTTTAAGGACCCACAATATATATTTTGTATAGGATCTAACATTAATATTGTAGAAATTTGAAACGGAATAAAAAATCTATATATGCTCCTTCCAATGCACTTTTCGGAGGAGACTTAAATATGGTTGTGGCTGCTTGACGGGGGACTGGTTTAACTAAAATATGGTTGCCGGTAACAATAATACGTTCAAAATTGTTTTGTTGAAGCTAACCATATTATATAACCATATTATTTTTTCTTTGGGTGTGGAATCTCGGCATATAAAATGTATGCCTTCCTAAAGTAACCAAAATTTTTACACTTCTCTCTAAATGTAAACACCATTGTTTTAAGGTATACATTAAAAAGAGTCGACTTTATTTTTGACTATGATTATGGGTTATTGCAAATTATACATAATACTCGAACTTCATATACAAAAACTTTATACATAACAGCCTGTAACAATGGCAAAGTATTTCAAAATTCTTAAAATTCAAAATAAGTCCTAAGATGCACAAATGTTACCTTTTTAACTCCTAAGTAAACACCTAATTTGTGTGGCACAAATTGCCACCAGGGCCTGGCTGGGACTATTTTTTTTTATGGATTTGTATGTCTTTAGAAGGAACATTTTGTTGTCAAATAGAATAATTTTTCAAAAAAAAAAGTAAAGAATGAATTCATATGTGTTGCGTATGCTTTTTGATACGTTTCGTTTTGATTTTATTCACATCAGTCAATGTACAGTAGTTTTGACTTAAGTGCCTTTTGTTTAAGTGCACTTTTAACTTAACTTCAATAATTTTTGTCATTATTCCTTAAAATCCCATACAAATTTCTTTTTAAGTGCACTTTCTATACCTCCACATTTGAGATCAATGCCCAAAATTTTTGGCATTTTAAAAATTTTTTCATACAAAATAATCAAAGTTAGCTGCACGTTAACTTAGCTGCCCAAAATACATATGTTCTGTCATTATTCCTTGAAGTCCTTGTTTACGTGTCTTTTGAATATCATCATATTTTGGGCAGCTTTAAAATATTTTCATATAAAATATCAAAGTTAGCTGCACACATAAAAAATATATGATGGCCACTTTTTCATATAAAAATCCAATTTTGTAAAAATTTATTAATAAAAACGTTTCTTATTCTTCTTTTGAACACTTTACTTTGGCTCCGTTTTTATGCGGGTAATCACGATTGTGTACCTGCACATTAAGGCAGGTAAATACATTAAAGTTAACAGCACTTTTGATTTATCTGCACATAAAATCTTGCAATGAAGATTGTGCAGCTAAGCCAAAATTACTGTATAATACAATTTGCACAACTTTGTCATTTCGGCAATTGTCACGCTGACGGTGTTTAAATTTACACTTTTTTCTCATATTCTTGTAAAAAACACTTAATATAAAAACTTTATAATTACATGAAAAACTGGGAAAAAGTCAAAAAATACCTGGCCAGGTCCAGTTAAGGGTTAATAAAGGTACGTAAATTTAAAAAATAAAAAATTTATTACACACAAAAAATATATATGTATGTATGTAGTTTTACTTTGATAGGGGCAAGGGGCTTTAGACTTTATATAATGTCGGATAGCCAGGCCGCTCTTAGGGCACTTTCTTCTTTGGAGATATAGTCAAGGCTGGTCTTGGACTGTTTTGCGTCCCTGAATGAGTTAAGGAAACACAATGACTTGAATTTGTGTTGGCTTCCCGGCCATGAGGGCCATGCGGGCAATGAAAGGGCTGATTGCTTGGCAAACAGTGGCGCTCGTCGTCCATTTATAGGTCCTGAGCCTTTCTTCGGCCTCCCTGTGGGTCACATCAGGGGGAGGTACCACCAGTTTAAGTTGGGTAATTCATCTGCTCTGCTGCTGTCCCGCCTTGGGGACTTCTAGGCAGAAATTTTTTGGGGGGCATACAGTGGGCCCGACTGATATCTTTGATCTTCCACCGGGCAGGGTAATGGGCTTTATACGCGGCCTAAACTTAACATGGTGAGACATATGGGCTGCACAAAAGATCCTTTGGGTCGGGGTGCACATGGCCTTCACGTGTATACTACTACTACTACTACTACTACTAATTTGATATTTTCAAAACCGACAACCCAACCGAAACCTACCGGGTATAATCATTTTAAAACCGAAACCGCGCATTCACATTTTAATGGGTTTTAGCAAACTCTAAGGTATACATACTCATTTGGGAGAGCATTACAAAGTTACTCGACTTGTTAAAATTGTCTACATTTAAAAAAAAAACAAAAACATTTTAACGCAAAAATGCACATATTTTCGCTCATACAGAAAAAATTAGACAATAGGATTGTACGCCTGTCCGCAAATGAGTTAACCTTTCGTAAATGTACCTTGGGTCTATAATTTTTACTAAAACCTTTCTTACAAGATGTATATTTTCCTCTTTAACTGACAAGAATTATTTTACCTCACTCTGTTTTCTGCCATTTTAAAATTTCACTGCTTCAGTCTATTTTAGTATTTATTTAGTTAAAATATTTTTTTTTTGTAACTTGCTTTCATATGGTACTTAGAGATTTGCATACGTAATAAATAATTCCATTTTTATGTTTCAGGATACAACTGTAGTTGAAATTTCAGGGGGTGATTTTGCTGCCATTAAAAAAAGTTACAACAAAAAATATGTAAAAAATATTGTCTTCTTTATTTTAAATTTTTCTTTCTTTTCATTTAGAGTTAAGTAGTATCATTGAAAGCTTTGAATAAATTATGTACTTTAAAGAAATATGTCGTTGTTGTAGAATATAGAATAAAATATTAGCATAATTTTAGGACTATAGCAAATGTTTGTAGAGCTACGGTTACAATTGTCAAATATTTGAAGAAAAAAACGGGACCCAGATGCAAACTAAATAATGATTTCTTTTATATTCATTTTGATTATAATACCACATCTTAAAAAATACAGATTTTGCTATGTCTACTAGTAAAATAATTTTATTTTATGATATTAAGACCGTGCTAAATCTCACTAACTATTTACAAAAGCAGGGGTTGCGCTTATTTGGTCATATATTTAATAAGTGTGACCGTAGCTTAAGAGCAAATTTCTGTACAATTCTAATAATCTTTTATATAGAAAACATTTTTCTTTGAAATTTTGTAGTCAATAACGTTTGCTAGCCTCTAATAGAGGGTATTAAAAAGTCTGTAGCCAAGATTATAAATTAGTCTTTAGTCGAAATTAAAAATAAGGCCATAGTCGATGATACTATAAATTTTATATAGTTGAGACTTGAAACGAGTTTGGGGCCATGAAAAAAACTAGTATCAAGTTGATACTAAAAACAGTCCATAGTCGATTCTATAAATAGTCCATAGTCAATATTATAAAAAATCTACAGTATACGCAAAGAAAAAACATGGTTGTGGTAAACATATTCTAAAGGCAACACATTTTTAAAATATTCATGATTGTAGTCACCATATCACGATTATTATTGAATCATTTTATGACCAAATATATTTGTTATATCACATCATAATATTTTTCCCTTAGTCATATTATTATCCTGTGAATCATAATAAGTTAAGAAGTAATCATGTTACTATTGTGATAATCATAACAAATTTAGAAGTAATAATTTTATGATACAGTGGTGCTGTCACAACAATAAAAAAATATTAAAATTTTTTTGGAACGATTTTTTGTGAAGTACCACAATTTTTTTAATGTAAATACTAAAATACTACCAATTTATTGTTGTGTCCAACACTGTATTTTTTTTTAATCAGTTTGAATGATACCAAACACATTTTTTCTCTGCGTGTGAAACGCCGGTTAAGTTAGTAAAGGATTTGCATGGCTAAATTACAGCTGAAGAGGAGCAAAAGCAATTTTTACTACGTTTTGTACAAGAACACAGACAGATGTATACTGACTGAAACAGGCAAACCGTAATAAGAACATGTACTGAATTAAACATAAATAATAAAATCGAATAGTGTTTTCACACTTAAGGTTTTACCACAAATTTTGGTTTTAACGATAAAACCAATCATTAAACCAGGTTTTACCATACAAAATAATTTTGTTAAAACCATCTTTAAACCTCTTTTGATTTGGTTTTAAGTAGATTTTATGAAATACAACCATGTTTTAGTTGTACTAAATTCAGTGCTACCAAGTTAAAAAGATTGAAAACAGCTGATAATGTTTAATCCCAGCTAGCATTTTATATCACAATCGAATCTTTTAGGAATGAGCTCATATTTCGATCATAAATGATACTCTTGTTCGTGATGCAATTATCTGATTCTTTTTTGATCAATTTAATGGTAGGTTTTATAATCATTAGTTAGTATTTTTCGTCGCAGTTTTTAATCGTTAATTATAAAGCTTTTAATTATATTTTACAAAATTTTTAAATTTTCATGTTTTGAATGTTTTTTTGGATTTCTTTGTTAAAAGTAACCCCTGATTATTTGAACAAATTTTATTATGAGCCAAACAAATTTTATTGGGCTCTCGAAAAGGAAATAAGAAACTATATTTTTCTCTTTTAATTTGACAAGACGAATGAACAAAAATACAAAATATAAAGAAATAATTATAATAAATAAAATCGTCAATATGTTATAATAATTATTATAATACATTGACGATTTTATCGGTACCAAAAACGAAAAAGACCCTATCTAACATCTGGAAAGTTTTACATGAGAAGCAAAAAAACTATTTAAAATCATAAATTGAGAATCTACTTAAAATGTTTATAATTAATTTTTCATCTATTTTCCTAGTAAAATCCCTTTTCAGCCATTTAGCGTTAATCATTTACGGCCTAATTTATAAAAAATAAAACAGGTTAATAAAGAGTTTATAAATTGGATTTTCATACAAAATCTGTTTCATAAACCCTTTATTAACATGTTTTGTTTTTTATAAATAAGGCAGTTAATCTTTTGCATATTGGGTCATTGGTTTTTTGTTTATAAAATCGCAACTTTTTGTCGAAAGATTCCAAAATTTCCAAATTATGAGTACATTTGTGTTAATGCAATACATCAGAATCAATGATTTTTAATTTTTTGCAATACATCAGAATCAATGATTTTTAATTTTTTGTCAATAAGGTCTTTTGCGTTTTAGGTAACGGTATATGAACTAGCAATCGTTCAAGTGATTAATCAGGATTTAATCATCAAATAGGATCTAAGAAGACTCATTTAGGTAATATTTACAAAATATTATCACCCAAATGCTAGCTGGGATGGCGCTCAAAAATAAATAAATTTAAAAAAATAAAATACGTCAAACCGATGAAATATTCTAAAATTAATTATTTATACAAAAATGTTTGATTTCCAAGCATTCAATTCATTCACTTCTTTTAGAAATTTTCTTATTCCTACTAGAAATTAATTTTATTTTGGAGAAAATAATTAGCCAAACTGTGATTTAAAACCTGATTTAATAAAACTTGTAATGTGAACGCAAAATCAGCTGTTAATAGATTTAATGTTAAAATCAGGTTTTAACTTTAGGTGTGAAAACACTATAAGACTTAAAAATTAATGTTTATTTTATTGACAATTAAGACAACTATAACTTGTCTTAATTGTCTTAGGCAGGAACAGTAAGGTACCAGCACGGGGGCGAGGAAGGGGCGTGGTTGTAAGTTTTCAGAAAACACAGATGTTAGCAAATGTTTATTCAATAAATTTGTATGATATAAGTAGAATTAATAAACGGTTTAAAATTCCAAGCTTATTGTAAGACTTTCGTACTGACGGGTAAACGTTATCCTATCGCAATAATATTTCATATTTCGGTTACTCGGATCAAAAGAAAAAGAATGGAGGTTATTCATATCTGAATTCGAAAACGAATTTTCCCCATACAAACCAGGGATAGTTACACATACATATATAAACAACATATTATCCCAGGTGGCCAGTTGACCTACATAAAATAAACGAATTAGCACAAACCAGTAAAAACGAAAAATGGAAAACATAAGGTTTATGCTTCACTCTAAATTAAAGGATTGCTTATTAACGTCAAATATATGATATGGAACAGAAATAAAAATTGCAAATAATCTAATAAATTGTATGAAATTAATAAGCATAAATTTACGACATTGTCTTTCTTTGTATAGTGCACGATTTTCGCGACACTTGTTCGAAAATGTTCGTTGACGATTTGTTCTCGCTATCCCTCACATGTCATGCAGGAATTAACATTGTAGTGCGTCTGTCATACTTGAATGTCCTCAAGAATTTGAAGAGAACATTTTTACAAGTTTTGAAGCCGAGAACCACTTTGGTTGCAGCGAAAACATTAGGAAAAACAAACAAAGACAATGTCACAAGCAAGTTACATGCACGTTTGTGACCGAAGGTTCCGTAAAGCAACCATTTTGACGGACATGCACAACAGTGTTGCCAAAACTTGGTGACCAAAAATGGCTAAATTTACGGAAAAATGGCTAAAAATGGCTTAAAGTTTTTTTTGAAAATAAAACCACATCAAAATTCAATAACAAACCCGAAAAATTTAATTAAAAGTGTGTACGATGAAATTGTAAGTTAAGACCAATAAAAATAATCGTAAATTAATATTTTGATAGATATTTAAAAAAATAAATCATCGATAAATTCGATGTCGCTATTGTTCATCTCATAGGAATCACTCGTGCCTATTAGTTTTAAATAATTTGAAGGTAAATCATAAATCATAATTTCGGCAACATTTACCCAACCCCGACTATATGATACCCTACACCACATTGGAACCCATGTACCAAATTTTATCAAATAATCTCCGAAATTGCGACCTGTACTTTGCGCACAAGGTGTAAATGGAAGCCCAGCAAGCCGGACAAACATGATTAATTCGATTCAGAAAGTGATTCTGAGTCAATCGGTATGCGTAAAGGTGGGCTTAGGACCAATATTTAAAGGTGTTACAAACATCAGCACTACTATTGTGGTGTTGGTATAAATGTTTTATTGTTATGGTAAAAAATATTTACCTAATTGATAAAATCGAATTAACGGTTGCTAAATGTAACTTTTATCTCAAATTATTTTTAACGATGATAAATTGGCAAATTTCCATCTCTTCTTTAGCTTTAGACCATGAAAGTGAGACCAACTTTACAGTCAATTCTGAAATTTCTAAAAAAATTTTGCTTCCTTCTGCATCTCTTTATTGCAATACTTGCAAACAGAAACACCGATATTTGTGTTGATCCGTTTTATAAATTCAATATTGGAATAGAGTTCCTTTATTTTGTAAGATGTTGTAAAAGTTGTGATTTAAATTAAAGGCGTTTTAATTGTTAAAAATATTTATTTTACTTTTATAAATTTTTATAATTCCATAAAAATTATTCTTTTTAAAAAAAACTGCAAACATTTTTATGGCTAATGGCTAAACTCATTTTTTAATGGCTTAATCTAGCCACTAAATGGCTAATTTGGCAACACTGATGCACAATTATATGGGATTTGAAAAGTTGACAAATCAGCTCTAAAAGACATGTAGGGTATTGTGACCTTTAGTATTGACAAGGCTTTAAATACAAAAGGCAATCCTAGTATTTAAATTTGAAAATAAAATTGCCTTTTGTAATTTTAAATATACATTTTTATTGGAACACTTAACGTATGAGTGATTTTTTTATTCCATTTATCAACAAGTATGCGTAGCAATATATCAAAATAAGTTGTTTTTCAACTTCGAGATATAAATCCCCAACTATTTTTATTGTTTTGGGATCATATTTGGCTACTTTAAGTGCCCTGATTTCACTGATATGTGAAGTACGGGGTGGGTTTTCAATCGAACCATTTTCAACCGAATACGAATTCTGCGCTGTAATTTTTTTTTTTAACTAATGATAGGCCATTTTTTATCTTTAATAGGAACATTTAGCAAGCCAATCTTTTACAAATAAAAACAAAATTGGGTTGTTCAATTGGAGATAACAAATTGTAAAGCGAACAGCGTAAGAATAAAATATTTCTTTTTTAAAATGGCAAAAAACGGCTAAACATTTTGCCGCCAAATTTCATATACAATGTTGATATTCCGCTTGGCAATAAAATATTTGGTTTGGCAACAAAATGAGAAAAACTAAAACAAGGGAAAATGACAAATTTAGGGGTTTTTTGATATTTTTTTATATAACTCAAAAACTAAGCATTGGATCATAAAGCGGAATATAAAAATTTTGATATTTATGCCATAAACGGCCATTTTCACGAAGTTCGGTTAAAACTAACTTTCAATTAAAGATCCGGTTACCAATATGTTTTGACAGCTATAACCGATAGTTAATTATAACCGAACTTGGTGAAAATGGCCGTAATGTGTATATAAAAATTCGTAGCAAAATCTTAAGACATTTTTTGTGTTATTGACAAAACAAACCAGCTTTAGCCACTTTTTGCTTTTCCAAAGGAATTTATGAAATCGCGACACAATGAAATGATTTAAATTTTGTCATTGTCGACATTGAACAAGTTTTTTAAATAATTTCATATAAAATAAAAAACATAGATCAGAGTTAAACATATCATAGCACAATTGTGCTAAAGCAATCACACATATACTCTTAAGCTCGATTCACCCATGTGGTCCGAACAATATTTTTGTCCGGACAAAATTTGACGACTTACTTTTGAGAGAGAGAGATATTATTTTGTTCGGCAAGTTTTTTCTTAAATTGGTTTAATGTTAATTCTTGTTCCGAACAAAATGAACTGAGATGCCACTTTTTTCAATTTGTACGTAAAAGTTGAATAAAGCTGCTACATATGTGGTGTTATTACAATTTTAAAAGGGCAAATGGGGTTTTTGCAATGCAATTAAAAATAATGAAATTAATTTTCTTTTTTCGTCCATTTTCTTTAACACACTTTTATAAGAAAAAGTTAATAGTTTGCTAATTGTGCTGCAACTTTGTGTAATCGTTAACATCTGTAAACCATATGGTAGCTTTGTTTGTCCGGACAAATTTTCCGAAATGGGGAATCGTTCTGCAGAACACTCTTTGTAAAAAATTATTCTCCGGACAGAAATATTGTTTGGAAAGCAGGGGCGAATCGAGCTTTATGCTCTTGTATTCAGTTCCCGGTGACGTATTCATGGCTACACATGTGCGGATGCTTAAGAATTTTTTTCCAGCTCCTTTCTTGTTGTTTCAGTAATCCTTTTCCAGCAAACATTTTGAAGTCAGAATAACATGTGAAAAATATTTCATAATAAATTTATTTAAATTTATTTGTACAAAGCACCGAAATAAGTTAAGCTCGGCAAACTTAAAAAAGATTTTGTTTATAAGAAACTGTCATAAAAGCATAATAAATCATCAAACTGATATTTGGTATTTTTGTTGACCTATGAACTCATCCTATTTTTCGGTTTCTATTTCTTACTTTTATAACGTATTTATTTCTAACTAATATAACGTATTTATGCAATTAACCTGGATATATAAAAATGTATGTATCTGTTTAATTACCAAAGGGTAAAATATTTCTTAAATAAATTCAATTTGAAATGATTCACTTTGTGTGCCATTTTTAGTTTTGTTTACCGCTGACAAAGATGTTGGTCTATATACCCTGCAAATTATAGGACTAGCCCAAACACGCGTGTAAAATGTAGCCCACAATGGACATAGAGGACTACTCCAAACGTAACCAAAACGTATGAAAAAACATGGTCTATTTAATATTACGAATATTACCCGGCATTGTATAACAAAGGAGTAACCTTAAAACGACTCCATTGAATGCACAAGAGGATTAGTCTTAACTTCGTTTAAAAACGAAAACATGTCGTTTAAAAACGAAGACAAGTCGTCTCCCTACAAAGACTTTTTAACAATGTCATGGTCCATGCTTGCATTACATCGGACCAGTTCATGGAGTAGTCAATTTAATCAAATTGGATCAGGAGGTCCAATATTATTTGCAGGGTATTACAAAAGTACAACGTCACATTTATCAGATAACGGTGCATTTGTGTTTAACGCTGTATATGTCTCTTTCAGCCGTCATCCAAAGTCAAAGGCTGATTTACTTACAATGAGTTATACCTTGTTTGAAAGGCTATTAAATGAGGCGTCGAATAGTGGCAAATTGGAAAAAATTCCAAAGTAAAAAGGCACTAATGCCCGCAATTTCTACAAACAGATATCTAGTCGTGTTCGTACCTAACAACTGTCTTTACCTTTCCGGTACCATTATTTTGGTAATTTCAACGTTAATATTACCTACGTGAATTAACTAATTAAAATCGGTGTTGTGAAATACATAACACTTTAACCCAAAGCTAAGAAATTCGTTTAAAATTTTAAAAAATCGTAGATACCTACACACAGCTAGATATCTATTTGTTGGAATTACGGGCATAAATCTAATAAATCATACACCCATTTATGTGATAATCTTTTGTAAAAATCACCTAAATGACTCTTTAAACATCAGTTGAGCAATCATTGGAGCGATTGCAAAACGATTCAAATGTGATTCATATATTTAAAAAAATTCTTTAATAAAAAATTTTCAATATTTTTAATCAGGCTTAAGTTCATCAAATTTAATTTTCATTAAATTATTTTTATGAAGAAAGGAATTTTACAACATGAAAATTAATTAAAAAAAACCATAAATAGTTCAACAAAATTACCACAATACTAATTATTTTCCTAAATGTTTTGAACTAGAGCGATTGAAAAAGGATTAACATATCAATTGTTCATATGCTTAAAAAGGAATCAGCAAATTGTATCAAAAATTTTTCTTTGATGTGATTCACCGGTAGGGTACCATTTTCTCATAACGAGAATTTAATTTATGATAGAAAAATAAGCTGATATGCGGTTATCACGATTCCTAAAATATTCCATAATGATACAAAATGCTAGCTGGGTATGCTAGTAAATTTAAATGCTACACACAAAAAATATCTCAAGAAAATTTTTAACAACACAGTTTGTTAAAAATAAAATTTTTGGTCAACAAACTTTTTATTTGGTTCAGTGAAAAATTTATCAAAATTGCGCTTTGCAAAATAGCAATCAATAAAACATTTTTTTTATTCATTATTTATTTATTGAATCTTCATATATTAAATATGAGCTGACAATAATTAATCAAATCTTATCCTAATACTTAATTAATGTCCTGAGAGTGCCAGGCAAAAATTTTCTTCATCATGGGCTCTGTTCACATATATAGGTGCTTATCGCTCATCTAAGCGAGTGTGGCCGCCGTGATTTAAAATATTTCGAGCAAGTGGATTTGGGTGTTGTTCAAGCCTTTTTAATTATGTTACTGCATATTTTGTAATAATAGTTTTTACTAATTACATTGAGGTCCTTATGAATGTTTGAGTTTTTAACGCACCAGGGAGCGGCTGTGATTATTCGAAGAAGTTTATTTTTACGCCTTTGAATTTTTTCGATATTAGAGGCCGAGGCAGTGCTCTATAGTTGAGTACCGTATCACCAGATAGGCTTTAGGATAGAGTTGTAAAGTAGAAGCTTGCAATCGATACTTAGAACAGAATTTTTTTCACAAAGCTAATGAATTTAAATGGCTTTTAGTTTCATTTAAGTTAATGAAATCATTAAATGTGTATTCATATTCAATAAAAAATATATTTGAATCAAAGTAAAGGCAGTATTTTAAAGACAGTATTTTTACAACTCTTGTCCATTTTTAATAGCTTTGCTATTGTTGCAAGTAAGACTTGAATGTTTGTAATTCTCTTTCGCTTTACAGTTTTAATTGTATAATATCTTTAGTTTATCCAAGTTCTTTAGAAAATGTTTCTGATGATCTGGCCTAAGCAACCAGTGAAATGCGCATAGGAACTAGCTTTTATCCAATAAAGTTTAGTGTATTCAATCAAAGTTGTTCTTATTCGACCTTTCGAAATTTAAATAAATAAAAATTAATCAAGCTCGATTAATCAAGCACTGGCCTCGAGCATGATTAATTTTTATTTTTTTGTTTAGTGTATTTGTTAAAGAATAAAAATTGGGAATTTCGAACATCACAATAAATAATAAATAAGAAAAGATTCGATATACATTTTGTTTGATTTATTTAAAATTTCCAACAATTTATTTTAACAAATCACGTAAACATTTTGTTAAAAAAAAGTTATTTTGGGCAACAACTTTTTCAATTGACTCAATAAACTTGGTTGTTGACTACAAATTTAATTACTATAGCTACAAACTTTTTATCACCACCGCAAAAATCGTCATCGCAGAAAATTCAAATATATTTTTCAATAAAATATGCGATTTTCGTATTCAAATATGAAAATTATTTTTTCTGTGTAGTGTTTTCGCTTTTATTTTATGGGATTTTAAGGTTTTATTTATATACTTCTGCTTTATCAGTTGTTTCAAAACGACACCGCAAGATGGCGAAAGGTTGTTATTTAAAAAAAAGCATCAAGCACACTAAACAAAATTGTAGAACATTGTTAAGTTATATTTTACGATTTAGAGGGTCTACCTGGCGGTTTTATTTAACATCCAAACAATAACTTTAAGTTTTCGAATAAGCTTAATATGAAAAAGTCGTAGAAAAACTATTGGTTTCGAGGCTTAAAGATACAATTTTCAACAATAAATTAATAAGATAAAATAAATTAATAAATTTTTTTTTTCTTTGCGTGTAGCTTTAATTTTTCCTGCACGCAAAGAAAAAGTCGTAGGCGTAAAACACAATAAGGGTGATTGCTTATATTTAATTGAAATAACAATTATTTGTGTACAACAATATATTGTTACTATAAACATAGAGCAGTTGCCTTGACCATGCCCAACCATATTTTTCTCTGCGTGTGGGATTGATATTTTTCCAATTTCCTCTTTTGAATATCAGTAGTGCAATTCACTAACTTTTAACACTTTGAAAAGTGTTAACTTTAACCACACATTTTGATGTTTGCACTAACCACAATGTGATTCACTAACTTATTTATAACCACGGTAAAAAGTTTTATATTTCTCTCTAGTCAAATTGATATATCGTGGCAACTCTGCCAAGAGAAACATCAAAATAGGATAAAATAACAATGAAGAATAAAAAAAAAAACAAAACAAAAACCTTTTAATTTAGAGATTTTAAATGATATTGTGCAAAGTGCGTAAATAATTACTAATTTTTATTATTATATTAATTATTTTATTTAATTATTTTATAAATTTAATTTAACTAAATTAATTTTTTTAATTTTATTTGATAAAAATATTATAAATAAATGGGATTAATAAATAAGAAGCTCTACGGAAAATTGATGTGTGATAAGAAGTGGATAAATTGTAGGCTTAAGACCTTAAAGCCATATTATTTATCGACTATACAGGTTCTAAGAAAAATAAACACTTTTCTAAGCGGATTTAACCACACCAAAAATGTTGGTGTTAATAAACCACAATTTGTTTTGCTTAAAATAACAGCTGACTGAAACAGCTGGCTTTTAACACCAGCAGATGTCGTTAAAAGTGTTAGTGAATAGCAAAATGGTTAATTTTGTGGTTAACATTTTTAAACGAAACAATTGTGGTTTAAAAAACATTGTGAATCGCACTACAGGACTGGTAGTCATTAAACGAATTTTTGTCTCAAACCCACATTTTAATACTTATTCGAAGACATCACAGTGGTGCGATTAATTACATTTTTTTAACGATAATCATGGCATTAAAATAAATATAACAAATATTTATCGAATAAGCTATTCAGTAAAATTTTTAACGATATTCGATGTCGTTTGAAGTCAGCTGTTACTTCAAGCAATTTTTTTGTCCTTATTTTAGCGACAGTAATTAACTTTGTGCTCATTAAAAAGATAAAGTGTATTTTATGTTTAAAACAGTGTTCGAAAATAAACTGTACATTATTTAACGTTCGGGTCACACACCCAAGAACGACATCTATTTTTTTAGTGATTGTGTAGACGAACACAATCTTAAATACCGTTCGTAACTATCTTCAAGAAAGAATCAAACATTATATAATGTTCTGGGGCGTAATGCTGGCAGTCGTGATCGAGTAGTTTTTCGATTCGAAAGCAATTTTATTTCTTTTTCTTTCTGTAGATACTGAACGAATCGAAATTATTTTTCAGTATTGTGCAGCTCAAAATAATGCTTTACAACACTGAAAAATAATTCCGATTCGTTCAGTATTGACTGCAATAATTGGATATTAAATTGCTTTCGAATCGAGAAAGTACTCGATCACGACTGCCAGAATCAGTCCCCTGTACTTCGTTAAAAAAAAAAACAGAACAATTGTGCTGATACTGTAGACAAACATTGTATTTTAATGTTCTTTAATGTTTCTTTTTTTACATTGATAAAGAAATGAACAAACAAACAATTTTCGCAACGACCGCACCACGATCGGCTTGTGTGTGTATTGTGTATGTGTTTTGTTCGTTTAAAATTATTTTGCTGGCTTTTTGGTTTTTTTTCATATGTGTATTTTGTGTTTGTCAAAAATGTTTGGTTTTTTCTACCAGCTAAAAGGGAAGAAATAATGAAAAACAGGGAAACGTTATTTTTTTAATGATATTCTACACAAACACTATGAGCGTTTGTGTTTTCCATAAATCTACCGAACCGAACACTAACGAGCGATATTTAGTTTTTATTTACAACTATATATACGGTGGCAGCAATACTGCAACAAAACAAAAACCACAGAAACTGCAGATGTTTACGGCTCGAAATGTCACTATTTATAAATAAAATATTATGAATCCAAAAGAAATTGGTTAGAACTGTCAAAGTCAGCAGGCTTTTCGCTGCCACTTGTAGTGGATTCACCCTGATTATAATTCGATTGAATATTAAGTGTTACGCTTCCTTGCTTTAAAATTTGTTTAATTGCAAAATTAAATTGAAGTAAAATTTTATTTTTTCTTATAGTTAAGTGCTTTTTCAAAATTGTCCAGTTATTTTTTCAAAATCCAAGTGAATTTTTTCTATTCTCCAGTTATTTGTCTTTTAGTATCTGGCAATATAACTCGGCTCAGGCAATACTTTTCACCTCTGTTTGCCCAGCGACTTAAATAAAAAATACACAATTTGAAAGGTATTTACTGGTGCACAAGAGCACAATATATATTTTATTAAAATCTGTTCAATATTTTTAGGGCCATTATTACAACCTAATGATAAAGTTGCTGATAGCTAACGTGAACAATAGCTATTTTGAACGATAAAGTGACCAATAAGTTTTTTCCATTATTACAACTGTCCGATAAAATAAAAAGTGTAATTTATATACTGTGGCAACATTGCAGTATATACCGACTACTTTTGTTCGTTTAAAATACATGGTGGCAACGCCTTAGTTTTGCTTGTTTCTTTAATTGAAAGCAAAAGTAAATTTTTTGTGCTTAATTTTTGGTTTTTATGGTAAATTGTTTTTTTTGTGTTTTATTGTGTTAAAAAAATGTCGAAAATAAATAATGAAAGTGAATCTGCCAGAAAAAGGGCAAAAAAAACTGTCATTGAAGTTACCATATCTTCAGCAGAAAATATGGCATCTTCAAGTTCTTAAAGTTCACTTGTAAAGTTACCATGAGGACAAACCTGATGTTAGCTTATCCATATAACCAAAACTATTTATCTGGCAGATGGCATCCTTAAAATAACTATTTGTAAGTTGTAATAATGGCACTTAGAGTTATAAGCGTTCACATTGGATACTAACTCATATGCAAAACACATAAATTAAAATTTTGTTTTTTCCAATTATCAAATAATAAAAAAATAGGGTTGTCGATTATTCAACATTTTCAAGAAACTACATAAATTTCATATGTATATAAATTGGCACAGGCAAACCAGCTAAGAACGCTATCTTTCTTTGTTTGTCAACCACTCACGTGAAACATAACATATGACCCGGAGGTTGGTCCGTCGGAAGAGATGAATGCTCGAAACATGTACATTCATACATACTTATGTATTCTATATTTTCTTCATATTAAAAAAAATTTATGGCCGAATTTCGACCATTAGGCAGACACTTGTATTAACAAAATAAGTAGTTATTCAGTCGAAAAAAAAGTAGAATTACACAAGTACCATTAATCTGCACTCTCTCTTCAGGATTGATATTTGATTCATAACTCGCAAATACTGGCTACTACTGATGAAAGTCGGCAGGGGTTCCCGTGGTCCTAGGTGCTTCAATTTATTTCAAAGGTATGCATTAAAAAAAAAGATGTTGTATTATTTCTATTAAATGGTGAAATAAATATACATGTATCGGTATTGTATTTGCAGTTGGCTTATGATTACTTTCATAGTAGAGCGCCGTTGCTAGTTTCCTTAGGGCACAGATTTCTGACTTTTTTCAGATGGATTGTCAGGAGAAAATAGATAGATTAAAATTTTCCAGACGATGGTAATGTTAAAAAGGTAACACACGACATGTATGTATGTATTTTACAGTGGAACATTTGACAAATGTAAAAAACATAAATTTTGTTGAAATATTCAATCTGACGCTCAGAATGGAAAATTTGTCTTCTATACATTATATCTTTTTAATTTTATTCGATTTTCGACGTTTGTTATTAACACAAAAGTACATTAATCATTTGACTTTTGGTAGACACTGAAAAAGGGTGATATAACAAATTAAATTGTGGCCGCATTTCGCTTAGGGACGGAAAATCTTGATGGTCGTCCAAATTATTGTGTTGGGAAAAATTGCTGATATGTGCAGACTGATAAAGCAAGATCGGCATGCGTCATTCGCGAGATTGAGACATCCTGCGGTATAAGTACATAAAGCATCAATAGGGTATTTTATGACAATCAAGCTGTCAAAAAGATTTTTTTGTTGGATCCCGCATAATTTAACAAAATATCAAAGAGATTCTCGTGCCAATTGGTGTGAAGAAGTGCTTAAGAAATTTAACTGCGGTACATCAAAAGCTGTGCAAAACAACTTCACAGGTGACGAAGCTTGGAGCTATGCCTACAACTGGAAAACAGTATACAATGATATATTTAAAACCAATATTGTTTGTGTGTACTACAAGTGCCCCGGTAGGCTAGCTGGTAGTGAGCTAATCTCCCAGCGCCGGGGTTGCGGGTTCAATTCCCGCCAGAGACTCTGGTTTCTTTCCTGCAGTCAAGCGAAGAGCTTAGCGGGATAAGTTTAGGAAATTAAAATATAAAAACAAAAAAAAAAAAGCAGAGTATTGTTTTCTGCGCCTAAAGGAGTGTATGGATCTTCATTGGGAATACTTCGAATAGCCATTTCCGATAATTAATTATTGTCTTCTTATTGTTAGTTAAAAAATTCCATCGGTGTTATATTTCATCTTAAACGTGCATTCACTGCCTGGAATTCGGTAGATTCCAAAGCAAAGACATCTTTTGAGATCGTTTCTAGCAAGTGACCCTATCAAGAATAAGAAGACCCTGGGTCTTAAGTCCTTCAGGGAATATCTGGCGTATGTAGTTAAGGCGATTTCGAACCAAGACTTCGTTGGCTTAAATTACATTTAAAACAAAAACAAATTATAAAATATTGTTTTTGTTTTGCATTTAAGTTAAGCGAAGCAAGTCTTTATTCGATATTGACGTACAGGCCATTAAACTTTGGCTCGGGAAGGAAGATCTGAAAAAGTCAATTTTACAGGCTGATTTTCTTGTTTGAAGGGAAGTGCGCCTGCTGGCTTTGTCAACAGATGCTGATTGCTCCCAATCCGCAGCAGAAGCTACAAAACCAAAACACGGAGCGAGTGCATTATTCTGCTGAGCTATACACTCAATTCGCTGCCTGTTTGTTGGTTGCATTCACACAGTTGGTAAACGCATTGCTTGACAGCCGGTGTTACGGACACCATGGCAGGTACTCTAGTTAATCCTTCGCATCATTAAGCGCAATATATAAATAGAGATCCTCGTATAAACAAGAAGCAGATATCCTGTATAATAAAGCAAACTGTAAAATTCTAAAATACAAGCAACTGAGATACAAACATTTGGCATTGGAACAGATGAATTAGAAAACAATTTTTCTAATGCTTGCAATTTTAACAAGTTTTTTAAATAAATAAATTTTCAAAATAATTTATATTTAAGTGCGTTTTATATATACAGAAATACAGTAGAAAAAGTGTAAACAAAAGAAATAAAAATTATTTAAGTACGACAAGTACTCAAATGACCATCTCATCAAGAAAATGAGGCCATGATTGGCTTATTAATTACACAGAGATTAGCGAAGAAGAAACAAAAAAAAAAATAAAACTACTTGAAATTGTACTTCCATTTAGTTGATGCCTCTTTGCTGTTTTTAGTTCCTAAAATAATTTTCTGCTTTCCCTTTTTTGCAGTTCTTTTGCATGCATTTTTTATATCCGCCTTTTTCCGTAATATAACGGTTCATTTCGTTTCCTGTGCTTTTTAGAGATTTTTTTTTACTTCAACTCATATATTTTCATTAGTCGGTTAATTTTAGGTTTTTTTATGTTTGCAAAACTGAAATGTTTATTACTTTACCAGTGCAAAAAGGGTCATTAAAAGTTTTTTTTTTTTTTTTTGCAAAATTTTTGTTAAGTATATTTTGTGTAGTGCCCTACACTATGTCGGAAAGCATATACAGCAAAAAAGTCATTAAAAGTAATTTGTAATGAGTTTTTTTTTTAGAATTATAACCTTTTATTGCAATTAAGTTCGTTAATTAATTTGAATTCAAACTAATGTATGTTAGATACATTTTGGTGAAATGCGAGTTTAAGCATTAGCACATGCACTTGCACAAAATGGCTTTAATATAAAAAAAAAATTAAAAGATTAGCAAAGTTTTGTAATTTAAATTTTAAAAAAGTAAATTCAAACAAAAATTTAGTCTGCTATTTAATTTAAAGACCATGAGTTGGTATTGCAAAACGTCTTATTCTATGATGAAACTCTAATGCTTTGTATATTGCATCCTGAGGCTTCACCTAGAACACTGTAGAAATAGGTAAAGTTAAGACCCGATGATCCATTGGGGCACCATGGAGTTTCCCTAAACAGAACTCCTACCTTAGAGACAACTTTAGATTCTGATAAACTTCAAAATGCACTTGAGATTTTTATAAATTTTGCCGAAGACGGTGAATCCCTTTTCGGGATGTCGGCTCTTGGCCAGAGCATGGCAGTTATAGAGGAGGTGTTCCTATGCGCTGTGCATGCGATGTCCCGTGATAACAGACACCAAAAGTAATACGTTTCTTTTGGTCATCTATAGTGAAAGCATGGAACGCCGGTCATCCTTGCAGGTCTTTAGTAGACTGTCAATCAGTGGACGCAGCTCATCTTTTGTTAGAAATATCTATAATCAATCGATGTTGTTCGAGTTTGCAGGAAAACAGGTTTATCTCAACGCCTTAGAACCTGTGCCAGTAGAACCTGTCCGGTAATACCAAGTTTAGCAAGATCAGCATCCTCCTGATGTCAAACTGCTTAGGCATCGCGTTTAGTGATGAATGGCAGGCTTGACCAATACAGAGTAAATATTGACCAAATATTGATACAGCAAACACAGATTTCTTGATCGCAAGTATCTCCGCTTGTAAAACGATACAGTAATCCGGAAGGCTCAGCGAAAAATTTATCTTCAGCTTCCTTGAATGTGCCCTAAAGCTCACTTTTTCTTGTGATTTGGAACCATCTGTGTATTAATTCACGCCTCTCCTTCTACCTGGAACCCTGTGTTTTAAATGTATTTTCGATTTAAAGATCATGAACCAAATCTGGAGAGGCGTTATTAATTCTCCAGTTAACGGGCCACTGAAATATTGCCATGTGCATAGCCTTGCAGTTATCTCCACACCACTGCTGGGTACATTTGAGGTGAATTTCGGAGTTCGTAGCGATCTCTTTCTTCAACAGATCTAAAGGTAAGGTAGAAAAGAAACTATATCCAGTGCTTGTGTTGGAAGAATCCCGGTAATTAATAGCTGGGCCATTAGACAATGTTGTTTATCCCCACTTTGCGTCAATTGCAGGAGTACAAATCGACATTCGCTTTCCTGACACGCTCCATAATAATTTTTCTTAAGCTCAATCTGTCGACTAGAATGATTAAAAGATATTTTGCGTATATTATTTTGTTGTTGTTTAGGCTTCTAGACCGGAACTCGTAAACAGGATTAGTCGAGTCTTTCCCTAGCCTTAGCCCATTTGTAAAGGTGCCTAAGACTGCCGTTTAAAACATCGTTAAAAGAGTCTTGTGTATTCGTGGTAAATGGTAGCGAGATCATTCACTTCTTCTTACAATCTACAAAAGTTCGGGATGCCCTATTCCATTCAACTTAACATATACCTGATACTAAGGCTAATCCCTCTCCTCAGAAGAAGTAAGATGGAGTTTGGTGCACCTTCTTAGGGCCATTGTATCTGACAGTCAATCATACTGTTCCAGGCCCTCATATTCCTTTCCTATCTAAACTCCCTGAATCCGTCTGACTTTAAATGTTAAAAGTTACCTCGCTACTCTTCTCAATATTCCTACCCACCCATTCTGTCATTCTAAAAATCACTGGTATTGTCATTTTGAAATTGATTATTGTAAAATAATTTTTTTTATTCAAGAGTCTAAATAGTGAGGTTGTCAATGGCAAAACCTTATTTTTTTTTGGGATGGCGTTAACCTGTCCTAAGGTGATGTCAAAATGGACAACATTTTTGGGCTGTTTTTCAAAACTCCAATTTAAAATTTAAAAATTTTTCTTCAACAAAATCGATAAAATTAATAAATCACAAAGTACAACAGTATTAATTTTTTTGGAGGCAATAATTGATGTGGTTTTAAAAGAAATTATTCGTAGAAAAAGTGGATTTCGACTTATGTATGTTGATAAGAAATATGGTGCATAAAGAATCTATCACCACAACATTTCGCGAAAAGATTCGCAGAAAAGGGATAATGGGGTTATATGGCGGATATGGTGCATTATTCATCTTAAACCAGTGTTCGAAAATAAACAGTACATTATTTAGCCTTTGGCTCACACACCCAGCAACGATATCTATTTTTTTAGCGTTTGTGTAGACGAACGCAACCCTTAATACCTTTCGTAACTATTTTCAAGAAAGAGCCGAACATTATATAGTGTTCTGTTATTCGATAAAAAGTGACACTGTAGACAAACATTATATTTTAATGTTCTATTGTGTTTCTTTTTTTACATTGATAAAGAAATGAACAGATGTGTATTGTGTATATACGCTTTTAGTGTAAAATTATTTTGCTGGCTTTTTGTTTTTTTACCAGCCAAGCCAAAAGGGACGAACCTTAATAAACCGAACCGAACACAATGCAGTTTGTGGTTTAAACAGGAATAAAAACAGTATTATTTTTGTATTAGAAAGATGACGAAGAGGGAGGGAAACGTTATTTTTTAATGATTTTCTACACAAACACTATGAGCGTTTGTGTTTTCCACAAATCTACCGAACACTAAGGAGCGATGTTTTGAGCGTTTATTTTCGAACACTGCCTTAAACCTTTTAATCTCTAAAGTTTTTGAAATTATTATTTTAATATTTTACTAAAATAGAACGAATTAAATGGGAATGTCTTAAAATTGAAGATTGAAATTTTTTTAAACAAAAAAGCACCTTAACGCGGTCATTTACGTGGGTTCTCGGGTAAACTATGAAGCGGGTTTTTACCATTTAAAATAAACTTTGTTCTTGATCAAAATGGCTCATTTGTGACAATTCTTTTCTTTTGGGAATCGTGTTCAAAATGTCACATGTACTTTGATAAAAAGGTTTGCATAAAACGTTTGGTTCGACTTAAAGACACTGGTCAAATGTTGTCCAGCAGGTGAATTCATTAGTGTGCGTGTGCTGGACGTAATATTCGCCGTCATATTTAACTTTTTTGATCAGTGCATTTGAGCCTTTAGAAAGTGGTGTAAAAGACCAAACACACTTGTCAAAGGCTTGCCCAGCAGGCGAATTCACTCGTGCACGTGTACTGGACATAATATTCGCCGTCATATCTAAGGTCCCTATTTACAACTCAACTCAGTTCAAATCAGACACAACCAGTTTGTTCACCGCAATATTGCAAAGTTGTAAACCATAATACAAAATTAAAAAAATTCAACTCAACAGAGTTGAGTTCAATGTATTGGTTATCGTAAGCTGAGACCTTTTCCATCTTTGTCAGCTGTTTTGCCTGACACGAATCAAGCCAAGTACGAATCAGGCTTATTTTGAATACAATGTTCTGAAGTAAAAACTTTTTTTAGTAAGAACCAAAACAAACAGAAGTCAAGGTCTGAATTATATAAGGTGAGTGAGGAAAAAATTCCCTGCCAACTACTTTATGTTCTTAGAACATGTAGCCGAATTGTCGCATATTTTATGAGTTGTTCAGCCAATGCTCGAATTTAAATTATACTCATCACAGATTATTTTTGATCGTCCGGCCTAATCTGAAATGCTTTTAATATATGGGACCCTTCTGGTCCCATCAAAGAAAAAACATTACCTTGGTGGCATGCATTTTTGGCTTCGGGGTTGATTCGGCTGGCTGGCCTCACCTTACCTACGATTTTTTGCGTTTTCCTTTTTCAGCAGCATTTCGAAAATGTTAAAATGCCTTTCAACATTTTCGGGCTTTAACTTTTGTGTTTATATTATCCAATGTTTTGAAATTTCCTTTGGGAGTGGCTCCGAATGATTTTGCAACACATTGTTGAGTTTGGCCACAATATTCATGAAGTTTTGCCTCCAATTCATTTTCTTTGAACGATCTTTAGTTAACCTGGGTCGTGTTAAAATCAATCTTTCGTACGTTATAATCTTCGGGAAGAAATCGATATGCGTCAGCTGTCGTTTTTATAACCCCACCATTATGGTGGAGCGGGTTTATGTATTTGTGCTGATGAGCGTAACAGATAAAAATATTGGCCCATAACTATAGTCATAAACAAAGCATAGTTTAAGAGTTCTCAAGAAAAATTTTTTTTACAAATATGCTTTTGATCTACTATAGATAAGCAAAAGCATACTTTAAACGTTAAAACCGGTGTTAATTTTTAGTTAAACAGGTTTATGTTACAAGGTATTTGGATGTGGAAAAAAACTTTTATGGAAAGAAAGACAAAATATGTACATAAAGACCCCAATTTTTAATTTTCAATGTCATAATACGATGCAGGAAATTCTCAGAATGCAATCGATGTTATTGCATGCTGGACTTAAGAAGCCATAAACTGTTTAAAAATTTGTTTTTGGAACGCAAATGGCATCCGCCAACCTAAAAATTAATTAGAATATTTTCTTAAAAGTTAACAAATTGATGTCATGATGAAATACAAGAAATACGTTTAAAATTAATTGTTTTATACTTTATGATACCAAAGACCCTCGAGAGAGAGCTTGTGGAGGTTCTGCCATTTTGATAAAAACCCGAGTCAAACAAACGAACATTTGCTTTGAGAAATTAAATAGAAACCTAGTAATTTAATCGTTATATTCCCCACCTAGATTTTCAATATCAGAAAGCCAATATTATAAATATTTTAAATCATTAGGACCCTGTTTCTTAGCCGCTGGCGATTATAACGCTAAACATACCTTCTGGGGGTCACGACTTATAACAAAAAAGGGTCGTGTTTTATTCAACACAGTTTCTAAAATGGACTTAAATGTGGTAGCGAGCGGACAACCAACATATTGGCCTACTGATCAGCAAAAAATTTCAGATGTCATCGATCCATAGAAACGATCCATGTTGAAGCTTCCTTAGAATTATCTTCCGAGCACACACCTACAATAGTTACTATAGTGAACACTAATAGAATTGTCTAAAATATAAAAAATATCTTAGCACCCATTGCACAGAAAATATTCCGCTTAGTACACCGGAATACGTAGATCGCGCTATTATTAATTAACTAAAACTAAAAATATTAAAATATATTCCACAGATGTCGAGCGGCTCTTGACTGAAAAAGAAGAGTTCGAAGAGAGTGGCAATTGCACAGACCTCCTCAACTTAAGAACTTACTAAAAGAGTGTGCAAAAAGGCTACGAAAGTTACTGCAGACTCAGAAAACGGCTTCGCTGGAAAAATATTTTAAGGAACTTGATGCAACTCCGCAATCAGACTACTCATTATGGCCTGCAGCTAGAAATCTCAAAAGGCCAGTTGTCTCTAAGCCACCATTAAGAAACTAAAATGGAAGTTGGGCAAGAAATGATAATGAAAAAGGAAATATGTTTGTTAATCATTTAAAAAACGTATTTACTCCAAATATATTTTGCGATATTGCGGTCCACTTACCAACTGTTGCTGCTAGAGTAGCTGTTCCCCTAAGATTTGAGATAATAGAAATCGAAAAGGCTATTTGTGACATAAACACTAAGAAGGCACCTGGTATTGATAAGATCAGCAATAAAATGCTTATAGAGCTACCTCGCGTTGCAAAGAAAATTATTCTTCTTATTTTTAATGCCTTTAATAATATCCTCAAAAATTTAAGGTTTCCTTAGTCACCATGATACCTAAACCAGGAAAGGATCGCACTAAAGTGGAGTCATATAGGCCTACCAGCTTATTATCAAATATGTCAAAGCTGTTTGAGAAATTAATAGTTTCAAAATTAAAATCTATTTTAAGTGAAAATAGATGCATTCCAAACCATCAATTCGGATTTAGAAGAAAACACAGCACAATTGAACAAACTCATCGAATAGTAAATGTCATAAGAAAAGCATTTGAAGAAAAAAACTATTTCTCAGCCTTCTTCATCGATGTTTCGCAAGCTTTTGGTAAAGGTGGCATGAAGTCTTACTACATAAATTGAAGCAAAATTTACCAGCAAACACACACAAGCTGTTTGAAAGCTGCTTAGTCGGCCGTCAATTTATTATTAAAGATGGAAATTTCTTAAGTTCACCCCAGCCAATTGGCGCTGAAGTCCCACAAGGCAGAATCCTGGGTCCGCTATTATTCTTAATTTATACTTTGGACATGCCAACAAACAACTACACCCAAACTTCAACATTTGCAGACGATACAGCTTTTCTAAGCGTCCACGAAAACCGTCATGAAGCATATCGTTACCTACAGGATCATATGTTTCAACTAGATAGAAATATGGCTAAGACAATGGAGGATAATGGTCACCTTGTGCCAATAAGAATCTATGTGCCAAATGTTATTAAATTATCTCCAAAATTGCGACCTGTACTTTGCGCACAAGGTTACATGGACGGCCAGCCAGCCCGACTGACATCGTGTGACGAGCAAAGTCACCGAGGTTCGTTTTGCCCCACACCAGAGGACTGTTGTTGTAGTTTACATTTATGTTCTTTTATTTTGTTTTATAATCAAATGAATATGTACTTCTTAAGTATAAGTTATAGTTAAGTTATTATTAGTTTGTATTGAATACTTTCAATTGTTAGTTTGAATTTAACGGCTCGGAACAACGCCACCTGGTTGTGAAAGACAGACTTAATACACCACACTACAACACTGGGCAGTCACAGCTGTTTAAATTTCATATGTTGGTTTGTGTGTGTGTGTATGCCTGTGTGTTAAACCAAACAGTATAAAAGGGCGAGCATCGACTGGTACGAGGCAGTCGGTGACGAGATCGACATAAGGTAAGAACTACTAAGGCCAGTGGCGAATTCACAGTCGAAGTAGTTTTTAAATTATTAGATCTCACTCAGTGGCGTACATGGTAGTGTGAGTATTACCTGTTGGTTATTCCGGGCAAATACTCACAACGCCTGCGCTGACGAGAAGTACCACTGGACAACACTCGAGTGGTCAACCTTGTGCCGTCCCAGTGTGCTTCCTCAGCCTTCCCCAGCGTGGTAGCAGAGGCTTTGGTCAACACCCGAGTGGTAAACCTCGTGCTGGCCTCTGGTTCTGCTCCCACTGCACCAGGTGGCGCTACTGAGCAACCGACATAAATTAGTTAAATAAAGCGATACGTATTATAACGTGGTAAGCGAAGCGTCTTATTATTTCGCTCCCCTACGACCCTGGCCACCGCTGAGTCTACCCCAGCCAGTCAGCGGAAACGTGTCGTTACAATCGTTAGATCACCTAAGAAAGTGATTCTGAATCGATCGGTATACTTTAAGGTGGGTCTAGGACCAATATTTTAAGGTGTTACACACATCAGCACAAATGCATAATACCCTCTCCACTATTGTGGAGTGGGTATAAAAATAGTTTTTTTTTAACTATAAAAAAATGACAGGTCAACATTCTACCACAAAATCATGAGAGTTATGAAAAAATTGTGAAAGAACTTAAAATCAACAAAACAGAATTTTACACTTATAAACCAAAAACTGAAAGAGGATTTAAAGTCATATTAAGAGATATGCATCCGTCTATAGATTCTAAAGAACTTCATGCTCTTGGTCACGAAGTAACTAATATCTGGAATGTTGAAAAAAAAGGTTCAAACCAGCAACTTCCACTTTTCGAAATTGAACTGAAGACAAATACAAATAACAAAAAAATATACTCCGTAAAAACGATACAAATAACAAAAAAATATACTCCGTAAAAACGATACTGTGCTGCCGAATAAATTTTGAAACTCCCAAACCAAAGAAGACAATTCCCCAATGTTCAAATTGTCAGCAATACGGACATACAAGATCATACTGCAGGAGAAACCCAACATGTGTAAAATGAGCTGGTAATCACCATTCTAAATCATGTTAACGAAAAAACTGGGCAGATCAAGTAAAAAAAGGCTGCCAAATTTTTAAACAAATTAAAAAAATTCACATACCATCCTTGAGAAACCGAGCAGTACGCCTCTCAAATTACATCGAACCTTCCCTCGAGAATCGCCAAGAACACCGACTACAAAACACCGATGACCACGCCCAACAAAAGCAAAAGGTAATGTAAATATCTTATGCAAATGTAACTAGAAACCCTTTATGCAATTTTCTACCGGAAAATGCTTCTTATTCGCAACCTGCAATGCAAAATGCTCAGCCAATAAGACAAACCTCGGACCCAAATCAAATGAGCGAAATGCTAAATCAATTGATGCAACAGATGTCAAACCTTATAATGAATATAACATTTAGGTTTATTTAAAATGGATTGCCTTTAAATCGCTTTTTGTAATGCAAATTGTTTAGCCCTGCACACGCTAGAGGTAAAATAATTTCTAATAACAAATCAAATAGATATATTAAATACTTATAAAGAATTTTTCAAAAAGTTAAGAAACAGGTTCTTAGGGGATCTAGATTAACTAATAACAATCAAGGGCAGACAACTATATTCCGCAATTTATGATCTTAGCTTAAATGTTACATTCCTGACCTCATGGATTTCTGTGTATCAAAAAGAATGCCACCCAAATATCAGACTTATCATCAGATCATTCGCCGGTAATATTGCATATACAACATAAAATTAGCAACATTGAACAACCATGTAAACTCCACACCAAAAAAACTGATTCGAATCGATATCGTTTCCTTATAAGTGAAAATTCAGTCACACAACTTCTACTTAAAAGCTACGAGGATATTACAGATGCTGTTGAACATCTTGTAAATACAATACAACAATCAGCTTGGAATTCCACTCCTCAGTATAGCTACGTGAACATTCCCAAGTGTTCGATTGAAATTCGAAATGAAAATCCAAAAAAAACGTAAAGCTAGAAAGCGTTGGCAAACAACAAAATCTCCAGGTGATAAAACCATTTTAAATAAACTAACTGCACAACTAAAATGCTACTAAAGAATGAAAAAGATAAAAAAAATTGATTCAGACATGCAAAATTTGGATTGTACAAAATCTACAGATTTTTCGTTATTAAAAACAACTAATAAATTAAAACAGCAGCATAGAGTAAACCATCCAGTTCGCAAAACTGATAATAACTGGACTAAAAGCAACCAGAACATGTTTGCCAATCAATTGAAAGAAGTAGTTACTCCAAACAAGGTTGAAAGTAATGATGATGTTCCCGATTAATTAAAATTTGTTTTAAATGAAACCCACCAACTTGATTTACCGATTAAAAAATTTAGAAAATCTGAAGTTTATTACGTAATCAACAAATTAAAAATAAATAATGATTTAGGATATGATTTAGTTACAGCAAAGGCATTAAAAGAACTGCCAGAAAAAGGTATAACGCTTGTAACCTCTATATATACAACGCTTGCATAACTCACTGCTTTGTACCAATCCAATGGAAAGTTGCACAAATAACAATGATGCAGAAACCTGGAAAGCCAGCCGAGCAACTTACTTCCTATCGTCCAATAAGTTTGCTGACCCCTTCTTTCAAAGGTTCTCGAGTCTTTATTTCTTAAAAGACTGCCACCCATTATTGAATCGAAAGGTCTTATACCAACACGCTAATTTGGATTTCGAAAACAACACGGAACTACAGAACAAGTACATCGTTTAGTTGAAACTATTAATGAAACATTTCAGAAAAAACAGTACTGCACAGCAGTGTTTCTAGACATATCCCAAGCCTTCGATAAAGTGTGGCATGATGGCGTACTATTCAAGCTCAAGAAAATCCTCCCTATATATTTCTATTTATTTACTTAATCCTTCCTACAAAACCGCTTATTTTTTGTTAAAGAAGAAAGTGATATAAGCGATTTAAATACAATATCTGCAGGAGTTCCCCAAGGTAGCATTATGGGACCCACACTTTAACTACTTTACACTTTCGACCTTCCCCAGTCTAAAGGTGTCATCATTGGGACTTTTGCAGATGATGCTGCTGCATTAGCTGTAGACAAAAACCACGAAAACGCATCACTTACTCTTCAAAAATGCCTAAATGATATATCATCATGGCTAAAAATTTGGCGTATAAAAGCAAACGAGTCGAAATCTGTGCAGGTTACATTTACATTAAATCGTCAGACATGCCCTCCTATCAAATTAAAAGACACTGAAATACACCAAAAGGACGAAGCGAAATATCTTGCTATACACCTAGATAAAAAGTTAACGTGGAAAACACATTCAAACTAAACGTAAAGCTTAAGATATCCAACTAAGAAACTTCGGGTTTCTCATTGATGCCCGACTCTCCATTGAAAACAAGCTAGCAATATATAAATGTACTCTAAAACCTATTTGGACCTATGGCATCCGGTTGTGGGACACCGCCTCCACATTGAAATTCTCTAACGTTTTCAATCAAAAACAAGAAGAATTGTTGACGCACCTTGGTATGTAACAAATATTCGACTCCACAAAGATCTTAAAATACCTACCATTAAAGACGAAATAACACCTCAGCTCGCATCCTACAAAAATAGAATTGAACAACATCCAAACCCGTTAGCATCAAACCTCATGAGAAATAACGCAACATTTGTAAGATTAAGGCGCAGGGCTCGTCAAGACGTAATGCGATTTAACTATTTCCTTTTAAAATTGAGATTCACAACTCTTTAAATAACCACAGTAAAACCTTCTTAACATTATGGTGGGATCACTGGATCATTACCATTTAAAATATGTATGAATACATATATGTATATCTAACTCAAATCTAATGATTAATATCAAAAAAAGATAGATTGCATTAATAAAAGAAAATTAAAAATAAGAAAAACTATAAAAAAATAAGACCTAAAGCTCGAATATTTTATTTATTATTGTTTTTTTGATTTTATATAAAATTGTTAATTTTCCTGACGATGCTAACCAAAGTTTAGCGAAATATTGAAAAAATATTAAATATATTTTTTATAAAAGAAAACCTCAAGCTTAATCAATTTAAAATAATTATAAATAGAAAGGTCAAGTAATACTAAACAACATTTAAAGATAATTGTTAATTAAGCTCGAAATAATAATAAATTAAAAATAATTGTTATTTTTGTTTGAAAAAATAAATACTTTTAGGAATACAAAAATTAATTTTTAATAAGATTTCTGTATAACGTGCTAAATTCCCAATTTTTCGTATTTGATAAATACACTTATACCGTGTTCAGATATGCACCTTAATTGGGTTTTACGCAATAAATGTCATTATTGAGCTCCATTATCCATACAAAATTGCAATTTAGTTAATTAATCAATTAATACGAAATTTTTATAAATATTGAGTAAAATTAAAATGCTACACTGTCACAAGTGTGTTAAGTGAGTAAAACTCAACTCACTAAACAAATTGTTTTGACATTTTTAACAACGACACAACAATAAAAACAAAGGTCCATCCATTAGGTCTGCGCAAACACCAGATGCTTAAATTGTTTTTTCTTTAAAGATGTCCAAAGTTGTTTACATTTTGCTTAAGTTAATTGCCACTTTCTAATTGAGTTAGCTAAATTGTGTATGTGTGAACAGAAAGATAATTATGTTAATAAACCGAATATTGACTCAAAAAAAAGGTCCCAGTAAAACAATTTTGGTTTTTTGAAGCACTTAAGAGAAAAAGCGCATAATCGACCGAGAGCTCTTATACAGCAGTAAATGATAAAGAATAAAATATAGAAAAAGATGCTATTTTAGTGCTAACAACGATGATGTTTTAAAGCAAAAAAAAATATAAAAATATATAATGGTTTACGAAAATTATTGAAACAATGCATTAAAGCAATTCAAAGCAAAACATCAATGAATATGATTATAAAGTTAGCCCTTAAAAATCGCATTAGGATAGCTTTGTTTGCGTGTTAAAAAAGCGCTTATTATCAGCAGAAAATAGTCCTCCAATCCGGGAACACTCCATACAAAAACCAGGCATCCCATCAGCAGGTTTGAAGCGATTTGAGGTATTCATTCATACATAAAACCTGCTCCTTTTGGAGCACATTTTTTACTGGGGTATATCTAAACACGGCTATACACTCATTTGATATTGTTACAAGTAGGAATTTAAGTGTTTACACTTCTTATTCGATTTAAGATTTTATTTGTATAATATTTTTAGATTTTCTAAAATCTCTGAAAAAGGTTTCCTGATGATCTGGCCTAAACCAGTGAAACCAGTGAAATCCGCATAGAAGCTCAACAATAAATTTCAGTGTATGTATTTATCAAATATGGGAATTTAGCATGTCATACAGAAATCTTTTTAGTTGTCATTTTTGCTCAAAAAAACCAGGGGCCTAATTTGTGGCAATTGGTCCAACAGACTGTTCCTGGGATATGTGAAAATAGAACAAGTACAAAAATATTTTAGTAACTGACACTAAGAACGTTCATTGAGAATAAATGTGTGACTGGTCAAATGGTGTCAATTGATCCCCTCCAATGAAAACCCCATGTAAAAGTGATAGGTGTTATTCATATAAAGTGTTAGAAATAGAACCGGTATCTACTACCAAATACCTATCACGGGACTACTTTGGTGTCAGTTCGCTTCCCTCTAGGGTAGTGATCGAGTCATTTCTCGATTCAAAAGCAATTTAATATCTAATTATTTCAATCATTACTGAACGAATCGGAATTATTTCTTCGGTTTTGTAAAGCATTAATTTAATGGTGTTTTCTTTTCTACAAAAAAATACCACATTTTAAAAAGTGCATGTATAAAATGTCTTGCCGAACATGTAATATTGCAATTTTTTATTTGAAGAGAACAGAACACAAAATTGGATAGCCCTGTTTTTAACAGCTGACAAAAAGTTTGTTCTTCAATACATAAAAAAATGTGTACATAAATCAAAAAGTGTGTTCGTCAAAATAAAAAAAAAATATACATAAACCTTAATTTGTTAATAAATTGATATTAAATGAATAAATAAATGAACAAAATGAATGACGAAATTCCAATTTCTTTAGTTTGTTTCTCATAAAATATGTAACCAAGAAAATACCTTTGCCAGATTGCCGATTGATTAACACCAAGTTTTTACGATTTCTTGATTTGACGTTTTTTTTTCAAAAATAATTTTATAACACCGAATTCATTTAAATTTTATGCCTCTGATAACCTACCATTAGCAATGTAATGTTTTCTTTTGTTTTTACTATAAAATAATAGAAAAAATGACTATTAAAACTTAAAATTTTTACTGTCCTGATATGAGGCGATTTTTTCCCAACTTCGTCTGGTAACCCTTTATATTTAAACAGATGCCATCTCTTAACAGGGCATTATCAACACTCTCTTTTTATACGGGGCGTAAAGTGCAATGCCTTATGACATTTAAGGATGATTTTTTTTAGAATAAAACACGCTGCCCTTTTAGAGAGCAAAGCATTTTTAAGAAACGAACACCAAATTGCATTTTTTTTAAATAAAATGTGACATTTTCTGTAGAAAAGAAAACACCATAAGTTTCACAATACTGAAAAAATAATTTCGATGCGTTCAATGACGACTTAAATAAAATTGCTTTCGAATCGAGAAAGTACTTGATCACGACTGCCATAATTAGGCCCAAGTTATCATTTGACTTCTATTAAAAAAGGAACAATTTTTGTTCAATGACTAAAAGTATGTTCACATTTAGCAAGTATTTGACGAAACACTTGAAAAAATACGTGATAAGTGGTCATTGATCTACTTTTATTATTTCTTTTAATAATTTTTGTTCATCTATTAAAGAGCGGCTGCATTGAGGGCGTGACCATTGCCTTAGTTAGAATAAATGTT
Source organism: Pollenia labialis (assembly GCA_949318255.1). NCBI lineage: Eukaryota > Metazoa > Arthropoda > Insecta > Diptera > Polleniidae > Pollenia > Pollenia labialis. The sequence goes on from OX439140.1 coordinate 86,950,492, forward strand.
TTAACTCTTAAATACCATTTAGGGTATTCAAGGCACAAACCATTTGCATTAAAAGCAAACTATTTTTATATTTATTCTTGAAGGGTATCTAAGATTCGTGTGAATATCGTTTTCTTACTTAGTTTTTTTGAAAAAAAAACTCCTTCTTTGAAAGCATTTTTCATGTTTATTTATTTAATATTTAGCCGTTTTTTTTTATTATTTTCACCATTAACTTATTTAACCGACTTTCGAATAGATTTTTTTTTTGCAATACAAAACTTTAAGTTGTTTTTAAGCAAACCTTTGCGGTTTATTTGTGCTATTTTTCTGTTTTTTTTTATTGTTTGTTATTTTTTATTATTGTTGCGGATTTTTTTTTGTTTTTTTTAACAAATAAATATAACCGTAAACAATAAAATGGATTTTGTTACTGTTATTTTTAGTTAAGGACTTGCTAAACTTTTGGTTTGTTATTTTTTTTTTTTTTTATTAAAAAAAATTATATTTTCCTATTTTTATTTCAAACTTCTTTTTTATTGCTTGATATTTTAATTGTTAAGTTTTTATTGTTGTTTCTGTATTTAAATGTTAATTATTTCCCATAATAATTGCACAATTGCTTCGTTATGTTTATTTTCGTTTAAACTCTGAAAAAAGATTTTAATTACAATTATAAAACTACTGCAAATAAAAAAAACCGAGGCCGGGTTTTAAGTGGAAATGACGTTTAAATTTAAATATTTGTTTGAATGCCTGGGATAAAAAAAGTTTTTACTGGCATTAAAAATATTAAGCAGGTATGATTTAATTTTGCCATAATCAGAATGAACTAAGAACTAAAGTCTTACATTTGTGGTTAGTAGTTGCGTAAAGTAATGGGCCAGTTCTTACCCTTTTCATTACTATTTGGAAAGCTTTTTTATTTTTTTTTTCATGTATTTTTATTTGCAATCTATTTTACACGAAATATTAAGCAAAATTATTAATAATTAAATATAACTTATTATATCGAGTTCGAATGAACTCAATAAAAACAAAAGTAATACAATTTGCATTAGTGTTAATATACTTACAAGTACTACTTCCTAAAAGGCAAGTCAATCACATGGTGCCTTTTTAATCTTCGAATCTCATTACTGTCATTTAATAGGTTGATCGCTAATATATTAGAATGATAACTAAGCCTTTGCAAGTACCTTTCACTGAAACAGTTATTTTTTTTTCTAATGGAATACCAAGATCGTTGTGAATACACCTGTTATTTAAAAACCATGGAGCATTTGATATTAATCGCAATGTTTTTGACTGATACCTTTGTAATATTTCAATGTTCGAATTGCTAGTAGTTCCCCATAGTTGAACACCGTAAGTCCATACTGGTTTTAGAATTGTTACTTGGAAAACAGCTTAAGGTTTTGGTGATTCTGGACAAGAGTCCTTCTAGCTAAATACCTTAAAATATTAAACGAAATATCGTTGATTAACAAAGATATCAACATATAAGTCCCTTTTATTTTGCAATCTATTGGTGTGTTAAAGATCAACTTTTTAAGCCTCTGATAATAGAAAAATATTATTGCTTACTTTTCCCAATTTATGATCCCCAATTTTACCAAACTCCCATACAAGAGATCTTCGGGAATGAGCTGTATATGGAAAAAATAACTTTAAAGTGTTAGTAACAAGGCAAAGGTTATTGGCGTAACTTTTATTAAAACAAAAATGACTTTATCAAATTTTTTAGTGAAAATTCTCTAATAGACTTATGGCCATTTTCTTTTGTATCGACACACTGTCTGTTACCCAATGTCAACATAAATTTATTAGACCGATTAACTGTCCGTTAACAATTTTGTGTTTCTCAATATACCGACAAAAAACACTGTATTCAAATGGCACCACCTCTCAAAATACATGTAAAAATTTTGAGTCAGCTGATTGAATTTATCTGTACGGCAAATAGAAATAAATAATTGGCAGATGAGTGCTGGTTAGCTTTGCGACAGAATAGAAGCAAATGATGCATTGGGAAAACCAAATTTCTTAAATGGGCAGTTTTTCGTTGGGAAAAAAGATAATCGTGTAATGATTAATGGTGTTTTCTTTTATGACAATAATGTTCCATGTATGCTACCATTCGCGCGGGTTTTTGTTCTATTCTAAAAATATTTGCAAAAATGTGTGAAGTTGTTGTTTTCCTTTCTAAATATGTTGCAAAAATAAATGGCAAATTTGTTCCATTTCTTACCCCCAGTCATAATTGAGTGTGAGATAAAACCCTTTTTTGCATCTGCGTTAAGTACTTTTTATGCAAGCAAGTTTTTTTTATTAATTTTTTTTTGTGTTTGCGTACAGTTTGTGTTATATTGTGATTTTTGGTTACATTGTGATGGATGTAAAAACTTTTTGTTTTTCGTTTGTTTTACTTTTATTTAATAGTTATTTTTATTTAATTATTGAAAATCAGTGTTGTTAACGCTTATTGGTATTCAAAGAAAATTTTATGGTAAAAATTGCTACAAACGTGGTGCATATCGCTTATTAGTACAAACTTTGCTTAAATGTTTATCACGCTAAATACACATTAGTGTGGACCATGTAACCTGATAAATATATTACACAATTATAATGCATTATTATCTTTTAGAAAAGAAAACGCCATAAGTCACCATAAGCATGGTGGTCAGGGTTGCCAGATAAATTTGTGAGAAAATCGTCAGTTTCCTGAGAAAAAATTTAAAAAAATCGTCTTTATCGTTTCGAAAAATCGACAAAAAAACAATCAGACAACTTAAAATTTAGTTTTTTTTAAACCATTTTTGTTTGATATTTATAAAAAAAAAATCCAAACAAAAACATAATTGCTTCATACCCAGCTAGCATTTTCAATCGTTTAAGAGCTACTGAGAATCTCATGAAAAGCGTCTTTGATCGTCGATGACAGCATATTTTTAATCGAAGAAGATTCCTTCCACGGGAAAAACTGATTATCAATCAAAGATAATCTAACGAAACTTTCATGTCAAAAATCGTATGAGACTCATGTAGATATTCTCTTACAACGTGAAATGCTTGGCGTATAATTGCTGAAAATTTGATTTATACTACAGCCGTAAATGGTTCATTCGATGACGAAAGGTAAACAAAGTGTAACATTGTTGTTTTTGTACTCTGAAAATAATCAAAGATATTCTTAAGACTTGCATATTACAGCATATTACAAAAAAAAAAGCAGCACCCGTTTTCTAGTTTTTTAATAGAGCGGCCTGAACGCTTTGCAATTGGAAAAACCGATTTTCACAGCTCGTTAAGTAGTGAAGTTTGCTGCTATTGGTAATTAATAATGACAATTTAGTCAATCTAGCGTTTTTATCTCTATTTTTATTCACTGTTCGAGATGCAACGTTGATGCTCTTGCTTTGGTATGGCATATCAGAGTAAACGCTAAGCGAAAAAAACGTCCCGCCTTCCGCTCTTGATAAGAGACGGCTGTTAAACTTTCCAATATTAAAAACTAAAGTTGTCAGGAAATGTAATGTTTTATTCAGACTTTGGAGACTGAAAAAATCGTCACTTTTTAGAAAAAATCAAAAAATCGGCACTTTTCTAATTTTGGAACAAGAAATCGTCAAATCTGGCAGCCCTCATGGTGGAATAAGCAGGTGGCATCGTCAAAAATTTAAATTATATCACCGTTTACGTTAAAAAAAAAACTTTAAAAAATATCAAAGCGTGCCGCTGAACGTGATGAAATAAATTCCTTTTTAGCCAATTTTTATTTAATTATGGTCAATATCTTATTTATTTTTATTTAAAATTATCAAATACTTAAATAAAATTCAATAATTTCAGAACAAAACGTGGACTTTTTGTAAACATAAACAAAACTTTCATACATCAGACTAGACAAACAATGCAATAGCAAAAAATCGTCATCTGGCGTAGTGCTGCTTCCTTTATTATTTCACCATGACCATAAGGATGAGATTCCCAAAAATCGCTTACACTTGCATAAATATGACACACTTTATAACCCATAGTTGACTTTAACTTTTATGCTGATATGATTCCTTAACTTTCAACAGATACTTAACTGACCATACTTTGCATATTAGTCCGGCTCCCGTTAATACCCTATAAATGTGCTATTAATTTTAATAATTCTATACTTTTGCATAAACATCACCGGTTAATAACGGAGCGCTGTGTTTAGTGTAAGGCCTGAAACGGAATAAAGAAGTTGTAGTAGTAGCTGCTACTGACGAATGCTCTGTAGCGCAACAAAGTTCAAAATTTCGAATTTCGCGCTTCAAATTTAACTGCTACAACTAAGTATTCTGCTGACACTACTTTGAAACTGTCGTTTTTTACTTTTGACAGCTTGCAGCGCTATTCCTAACGTAGTGCTACAGCGACTATTCTGTTCACCACTTAAAGCTGCATATACACGACATGTTTTTACATCTGACTTGTCAAATTTTCCACTGCAAAATACATACATGTCGTGTGTCACCTTTGTACCATTGCTGCTGTAAAAGGCAGATACAAGGTCATCTTACAAAATTTCAATTAGAGCATGCTCTATATACAACAACAAAATACAGAATGTTTCTTTTAGATTTTTTAAAAGAGCTACGATTTTATGAATTTGTTTTTTCGCTAGGCTGTAAGGGCAATAGTGTCTTCGTTTGTTTTTGCCAACACGATGGATTTTAGAGCTTAGAGTTGTTCTCAAATAAGTACATACAATAACTGAGTATTAAACTAGCTTGAATTAAAAACTAACCAGTAAATTTCTATTTAAATACTAGTTGCTTATGTTTTTCGTATCCACCAACTTAAGCAACAACAAAAATTATATGTTGGTTTTTTTTTGTTTTAAATGTATTTTACTTGCAGATTGGTTACTTGTAGTTTTGAGAAACAGGGCCCTGGTAGAAACTAGCATAGGCAGGAATATTATATCTTCCAAGTTGCGAATGTATGTTTGAATCCTTATATAAGTAACTGGTAGGAAGATGCTAGCGATAACAGAGGTTAGACCTTTTTGCATGCCCCAACACCCAACGTGGACATGGTTTGTGTTGACATTAGCCTAAAGTTGCATATTTAAGAATTGAGTCGAATGTTGCGAGTACTTTGGGTTTGTAATATACCATATTGGCCGAATATAGCTCCTTTTCTCGGAAATCGGTTAGAGCTTATAATTTTCTTCCTTATTTATATTAATAAAACTACTCAATGAACGACTCAGTTAAGCAGGTCTTTAGTACATATCGGTCATTTACTTTAATAGTGTGGTAACTCCATTAGCACGATTTGCAGAAATGTGTGCAATAAAATGATTTTGTAAAAATCAATGAATTGTCGCAAATTTACTGTGATATAAATGTTCTGCTTTTCTATTTTTAATTTGGCATTATTGTCATTTTTGCCGTGTGAAACTAAGGCCCCATAAGCTATATATATTCTAGGCTCTTGAGAAATGTTAAGTCGATTTAGCCATGTCCATCTGTCTTTCCGTTGAACTCACGCTTACTTTCGAACGACTCAAAAGAACATTATTGGTGTCAAATTGTTTTTAGTTCCCCAAAGCATTTCGGGATTAAAACTCAGCGAAATCGGTTCAGTTGTATAAGAGCTATGAATCAAACTGTGTAACAACCACCCTAAAAAATGTACTGTCTGTTCGAGAATTTCGAATGTTAACGTACGCATAGAAAATGTATATGAAAAAACTCAGTTTAAAAAATATTTTCCGTATAAAGTTCTATGCGAACGTTTACCTTCTAAATTATTTAACAGGCAGTAATATTTTTGTTGCAAAAACTATTATGAATAGTAGAGGAATGCAGATATTGATATAAGATTTTGTACAAATTTGTTCCATAGCTAACCATAGGCCCCATTTAATTCCCAATCTCGGAAAACACAAAAATCGTTAAAAATAATGCTTTTGTAATAATTTTTTGTCTGTAACAGTTTTATATGACAGATGGTTTAAACGGTAGTTTCGTTGAACTAAACTTAAATGTATATGTAGTTTAAACTCAACACCTATAAACCAGTGTCCCATGTATTATACGTTGTTAAAAACATAACATGTGGCAACACTACGATAAATCTTTTCAATTTCATATGGTCTGTATTGGTAGTTTAACCGCCCAATTTTATGCGTGAAAGATGGTTTATATGTTTGGTGATTTATAGATTTGCTGGTTTAAACACACATTAAACCAAAAAGAGAGTTTAACTTGCTTTGATTTTTTAGCCCTTTAAATCACAAGGTAAAGGTCCATCATTTTTAATAGGCATCATAGAAAACCTACCCACTCTCGAAAAACACGCCTAAAACCGTACTTGATATTATTATAATAAAATTCTTTCAGTCACAGTTTTGTAAGACTATAAATCACTTTGTCTTAATTTGTGAAGATCGACTCATAATTTACCACGGCCTGCAACTCTTACAGAGATACAGAGTTCAGGATATGTACTCTTGGGTTTGTTCTTAAGAACGTTTCTACTCATTAAAAAAGTTTTTTACTAAAAACTCACAAATTAATATTGTTTGATTTTATTTTACTCGATTTAAAGGTTTACCCTCGTATCCATAAACGATTATTAAATTTAAATTTTAAATATAATTTTATTAATACGGACATTAAACTTTAAATTTAAATCGGCTCATTAACTGATTTAAAAGAAAAAAAAATTAAAATTTATATATTATTTTAATTCGTTCTTTTTTTTTTTTTGTTTTGTTTAAACTCTTGTAAAGAACTGCGAATGACATGACTTTTTAATGAACCAAAAAACTAATTACAATCTAATTAATTATACAAGAACACATTTTACGCTGGAAAAAATACACGCGCAATTAAATAAATTTTTATGAGAAAAAACGACATGCAAAAAATTTAAAAATAGAAATTTATAAAATATAAAATTATAAATAAATATTTTTTTTAAAAAGACAGCAAAAATACAAACATTACAATTCTAATTAGCAGAAAGTATTTAAAATTAAGTAAAATATTAACTTAAAAGGCAAATTTAATAAAATATTTTCTTTTTAGCTGCAAGTTAAAAGGCCATTAATCACCAAAAGAGAAGTTTGAAAGTGAAAAGAAAAAAATAAATCACAGAAATTTTAAAAGGAAGAGGAAACAAGAAATTTTTAAAAAAATAATTAAATTTAAAGAAGTTTATAAATTTTATATTTGACATCTCAAACATACAACAGCCGTCTTCCTAATTTAAATAAACTAAATATATGCGAAATAAATTAAGATGTATAGAAATGGTCGAAAGAAATTAGTTTTTTTCATCTCTGATGAATGTGGAAAAGACTCAAGAAAAAGTTAATTGTTTTCGTTATGGTGTGCAAAGTTCTTTTTGAGCATTTCAAGCAATAATTTAAAAATGAAAAAGGATTTCTGAAAAAAATGCTTTTAAGACTTTTATGTGAGCTCTACAAGCAAGAGTGATATATTCGGCTGTACCGAATCTTTTATACCCTCCATCGAGAGTTCGAATATTTCAGGAGTTTCTATAAAATTTCTATAAAATATAAGCAAATGTTTATAAAACCTGACCTCACAGTATTAAAATTCGTTGCCCAATTTAAAGAAAATATCATGATTTTTTTCAGAAATATTATAAGGCGTATTAACCCATTTCCGGCCGCGAAACATAAAAGTAGTCAGATTTCAATGAAATTTGAGTTCGTATTGGGGTTCCTGAATTCAAATCCGTTCACAAAATTGAGCTAGCCCTACTGGTTCCGTCAAAACCCGATGTTCGCAAGCGCGAACGTTGGCCGCTATTCAACATTAATATTTTTTGCATTGTAAATTTAAAAAAATTTTGTTTTTATTGCATAAAACATATTTTCGCACAAGTTTCTTTCAATTTCATAAAATATGTTTATTTAAAATATAAAAAATTATAGTTTTTGTATTTATAAAAAATTACTTTTTATGGCACGCTTCAAAACGTTTTGGATGTAAATATGCATTGCATTTTTTGCCATCCTTTTTATTGGCTTTGTAAAGGTTTTTATTTGCAACGTTTAGTTTTTCCACCTTTCTGTTCAGTAGGAATGTATTTGCAAGCTCGGCTATCCGTCAGTTTAGAGGTAAAATTTCTGGAGAATTCTTCAATCGTTTAGACCATAGCAAAAGTTATTTTGCTGTATCACGAAAGTTTTTTTGTGGCATAGGTTTTTCGTTTTTTTTTCTATTGAAACAAAGAAGTTAAGGACTGAATGAAACAACAAATGCGAGAAAGAACAAGAAATACAACTTGATAAAATGTAAACAAAACAAACAATACTGTCCACGTTTTTTCCCCACAAAAAACCTTCATTAAAGTTAAAAATCGCAAAAAAAGCTAAAAAACCGTTTCTTTCGATCAAAAACTAAAAAAATTGGCAACAGTGCTAACAATTAGTCTGGAAATGTCAATTTTAAGTTAAAAAATTTTATATTTTTTTTGACGTTCTTAGATTATTTATCGATAAAACATGTATATTTGCTTGACATTTCAAGATTTTTTATGATATAATCATACTCTTCCTCATACTCAGTCAGTTTTCCTATGCAAATATATTTGCACTGTTCACCAATATAGAAAATATACAAAAAATAGCAAGTATCATAACAGCTTAAGCAGTACATTTTCACGCGAAGTTTTTTTGTTTTTTCCTCCACATATAACAATTTTAAAAAGTTTTTAAAATTAAAATAAAAAAAAAAAGACTAAATAGCAATTCCATATGAAAGCGATCACCTTTTGGACGACCCCTCTCCGATTTTAAAATAAATAGTCTCAATCGATTGCCCAGCAAAAAATAATGTACCTACATAATTTTTTTTTTTTTTATAGTGACTGGTTTAGTGGTGGTGTACACCACTGTCATGTGACAAAATTGAAGATTTCTTCATAAGGGACCTCATCAAAAAAACTACTAAAGCGATCGCAACGAGTGATAGCTCGTTGGAAAGGTATTGAATCAGGCTTTAATTGGAAAATAAAATTTTCCTAATTTTTCTTAGAAATTTACCTCTAAATTTTCCCATGAAAATTAAATTTTCCGATTTTCCACAGAAACTCCTAAATTTTCCGGCTAATTTTTTTTTTTTTGGATTCCTCATAATTTTTGCTTTAAGAATCAGCAATAAAAAAATGGGCCCCGACTCCTTGTTTGGACAGGAGAAGAGCATTTAAGAGACCACCTTGTTAAAAATACATTCTAAAAATTATTTTACAGTTAAAAATACATTTATGAAGAAAAAATCTTTCTTATTTTGCTGCTTATACTTAATTACAATATTTATTAAAAATTTCAATTGTCTTGGCATCATTATAAAATTAAAGTAACTTTAAATTTAGCACGTCGGCAGACGAAGAGTACCGCTTTACATTAATTGACATATCAGAAATATTTGGTATGAAGCAATGAAACTTTTGCGTTCCAGTTATAGTTTTGACATTATTATATCTGTTTTGAATTCGTCGCTCCATGGCATCGTGTTCTTTTTGAGTGCATAAAACTGTGTTAATGGCAATTTCCTTGCTTTGAATCCACGAAAACAAATGTTGTACATTTAAGATCTGGTCAGTATATGGCCTTTGCAAACTTGCCTTAGTCGCCATGCGTTTTAGGGTTCCCCCTAACGCATCGCATGGGCCCTTACCGTGGGACGTCGCGAAAAAGTTTTTTAAACAACTTTCAATGAGGTCCCTTATGAAGAATTCTTCAATTTTGTCACATGACAGTGGTGTACACCACCACTAAACCAGTCGCTATAAAAAAAAAAAAAATTTGTAGGTACATTATTTTTTGCTGGGCAATCGATTGAGACACTTTATTTTAAAATCGGAGAGGGGTCGTCCAAAAATTTGCCAATTTTGATCGTTTTCATATGGAATTGCTCTATTACAAAAAAGGTTTATAAAAAACATAACTGAAATTTAGCTCATAGAATAAAATTCGAAAAATAAAAAAAATTTTGAATATAATATAAAGTAACCTTCGGAAGGAAATAATTCCCAATTTCTATTTGTTAAAATAAAAAATATAGAAAAATAAAATAAAACAGTAGGTGTTTTTCACACGTTGGCAACCGTTTGGCAGCTCGTTAACAAGAGTTTAGCAAATCGTTAGCCAGAGTTTGGTAAGTCTATTATAACTTTGTGCTAACTTATTGCCAAATTTTCCTTATATTTTATTTTAATATTTTCTAACATTCTTATTACACTGATTGGCATATAAATGTAAGCAAAACAGTGTATATGAGGAATCGAATAATATCGACAAGCTAAATCTAAATATATAATTAGAATTGTTTAGCACTCCAGTGTTGATGCTGTAATTTAAGTTTTCATTAGAACTGTTTACATTTCGGTATTTGTGAATGGGAAACCAAGGTCTTCAAAAAGGCACACACGTGTCAATAACAACAAGAGCTGGGAAAACATGGACCCACCTGAACAATTTTATGTTATTCGGTTAATATTCATGTCAAAGTTCCTTGTGCCGAATATTATTTAGATATCTTCAACTATATGAATCCCATCCAAGATTTATATGGGACCTATGGCGAATTTTGGACCTACCAGGATAACTTCTTGTCATGATGTACATACTAGCTATCGTAAAAGTTTTTATTTCCAATTTTTATGTTAATATCAACATTTATTAGGAAGTTATGGCACTAAAAGCTATTTTCGGGAGTATATGTCAAATATGGACGGGTCAAATAAGGACCGATATCAATTAAAATTTGGTAAGATGATTTTAATTGCAATAAAATAAGTTTGAACCAAATTGAATCTAAATTTCAACATTATAAGCTGGCTTATGGTCACAAAAACCCTATTCCCGAAAGAAGCATGTTTGGGGGATACATTAAAAAAATGTAAAATTGTTGTCCTTATTATATTTTTGAAAATGTTTTAAAACAAAAAATAGTACTCATTTCTAAACACATCCGAAAATTTTGAAAATATAAAAAAAGTTGCTTGGATGACTTAAAGGAAATTTTATTACAAATCATGTATTAGCAAACCAACTTATTTCGGGCGAAATATTAGATGGTCCATAAAAAATAAACGTAATAGAAAAGAAAAAAACTACCAACGGATTTGGATTCAGCACGGTTAAGGCAATTGAACTCACATAACAAAGTTCTTGCTTTCGACTTTGTTTTTGTTTCTTGCCGACCAGTTTAATCATATCACAAAAAATTTCGCACTGCCCAATGTAGCTCTGTTTCTTGTGTTCTTATACCCCACCACAGCTACATGTGATGAGGGTATACATACTTAGCAGCGTTGGAAAATAAACACTAAATATCGCTCCTTAGTGTTCGGTTCCGTAGATTTGTAAAAAACACAACCGCTAATATGTTGAAAATAATAAAAAAAAAGTTTCCCTGTTAATCATCTTTCGAACACAAAAATAATACAGTTCTTATCCAACTCAACAAAAGACAAGAACATTTAATTCCGTTCGGTTTTTTAAACCACAAACTCAATTGTGTTCCGTTAAGTTCATTAGGGTTCGTTCGTTTTTTTTAGTGCTAAGCGTCTTTTTGGCTGACAAAAAAAATAAAACAAAGAATTTTTACAAAAATAAAATACGCATACGAAAAAAAACAAAAAGCCAGCAAAATACTTTTACACAAACAAAACATATACACAACATACAAACAAGCTGTTCGTGCTGCGGTCGTTGCTAAACATTTTTTGTTTGTTCATATCTTTTTCAATGTAAAAAAGGAAACATTATAGAACATAAACATGTAATGTTTTTCTATAGTATCACTATAATAGTTCTGTTTTTTTAACGAAGAAAAAAACATTTTATAATGTTCGGTTCTTTCTTGAAGATAGTTACGAACGGTATTTAGGGTTGGGTTCGTTTACACCATCACTAAAAAAATAGATGTCGTCCTTGAATGTGTGAGCCGAACGCTAAATAATGTCCTGTTTATTTTCGAACACTGATACTAAGTTTTTCATTCCTTGTAAAAGTTGTTTTTAAAATTCATCTAATACCCCTTGGAGTGTAGCTGGGACCGTATGGAAAAACAAGGTTACTCCATTTTTTGAAAACACGAGAAAAACACTTAAAGTTTTAAACATATTTCACTAATTATTTAATATGCATTTTTATTATTATGCATGCGCATTGAACAAAACATAATTTTAAAGAATTTTAAAGACTTCTGGTTCCTTTAACTCATTTTTGGACATTAAAACTGAAAATCAAAGGCAGTTACCTAATTTTTTTTCGAAAAGTGAAGTTATCTAGTTTTTCCAAAAAATATTTTTATTCAACTTATTTTCGTATTTTACTTACTTTACTTACGAACCTTTATTAATAATTTGTGGAACAGCATGAACTATTTGACTCAGCATGTAATTTACCGGGTTTTTTTTTTACAAAAATAGAGTTACCCAGTTTTTCTGAAAAAATATATTTTTTTCGTTTTATTCTGATCAAAAAAGATATAATATGCATAGGAAAAATGCATCTATTATATGCTACTATGGAGTTACCTTGTTTTTTCCAAAAATGCATGGAGTTAAAAAAGAAATAATATCAAAATTTCGATCTGACAGAGTGATAGCAAATGAAACACACTTTCAATTTTCACAAAAAGTGGAGTTACCTAGTTTTTCCATACGGCCACAGATATATTCTGTATACACTTCTGGGTCCTAAAGTAATTCTATGACACACTACACTAAAATTAAGAAGAATTCCTTACAACATAGTTAATTATACACATCTCGTTATCTGTTTGTAGAAATTACGGGTATGAGTGAATTTAGCCATGCCCATCTTATATTATAATTGAACAATTTAATATTATTCGGTTAATCGAATAATTTTAATTTTGTTTAGTTTAGCAATTTAAAACTCAGACCAAAAATTATAATCTTTAACTCAAAAATTTTATTAAGTTAAGTTAAGACACAGCCGAATATAACACTCTGACTTGTTATTTATTAGAAACTTTTGGTTTAAAATTATCTTTAAAATACCTTATTGATTTTAATTTTTTTGTAAAACAAAATAAATAAAATACAAAACACATACATAACATGCGTTATGTTAATTAATTACTGTATTTTAATGTAAACATTATTGTGTTTTAAGTCAAATTTATTAATTTATTATTATCATATTTTTCTTCTCGAATATATTATTGCTAACAAAAATTAATAGAACAAATAAATAATAAACAAGAATAACGTTTAGTCCATCATGTATAACGATGAAATACCCTACTGCAATATTGTATTGAATAATGTAACAGTTATTTGTGTCAGTTGTGTTATTTGTGTATATAAGATCTTTTGCTAGTCCTAAAGAGTTGTTAGTAACGGGGCTGCTGTTAGACTTATAGCATATATTTGGTTCAAATAAAATAAAATATAAATAACAACATAATAAGATGGTTAATTGATACAACGATTTTGTTCCGGAAAAAAGTTTTTATGGTGACTATGTTAAATTATGGACCGATTCTCCACTTTTTTAATGTCAATTATTAAGGTAAATACTCAATTCGATTAAATTGTCTTTAAAATTGTCACCCCTATACATATATATTTTTTTATGCATATGTTACACACATCAGCACAAAGGTACAATATCGTAATGTGGTGTTGTATAGATAAATTAAACAATGATGTTGGCCTCGAAAGAATAATTAATAAAAAAAACAAATATAAATATTATTGCTTTACTTATATTTGTTCTTTTAATTGCGAGTTTTAAATTTTTTTCCAAATCAGATAAAATTAAAAAACTAAAGTTATTATTTACAAACAAACACAGCTGTTTTTATTATTTTTTTAAACAACAACAACAACAGAGCCAGAATGTACTAATAAAGTGGCCTCACAAGCGCAGCTGTTTGCAGCAGAGAAGCAAGCCGTAACGGCGCGGCTGGCGGCTAGCCACTCAGCTGATTTTTTTCGACAAGCCACGCCGCCGCCGATTTACTCGGCTTGTCGACGGCGCAATTGCTAGCTGATTACATTTTTCAGTTTTCTTTTTTTTTTTTTTAAATAAAACAAATATTAAGAACAATTTTGATTTTTAGTTGAACTGTTAATTTTTGATAAAAATGTCTAGACCACAAACTTAATAAATAAGTATATCGTTAACTAAAATGTAAAAAGTCGTAACTAACAAAAATTTCAAAATCGTGTTTTTGATTGGTTATTATTTTTATTATTTTACACTTCTGCGATCTATTAACAAACAACAAAGGGACGTTACTAAAGAGTGTTTGTTTTATAAATGCAAAATTACGTAATGACCCATTTTTTCTATCAAAATATAATCAGGGGTGTGCTGGAAATCGAAAAAGTAAAACGCTAGAAATTGTAAGTTGTTTTTAATACACTTTTAATCTAATTTTTATAATTTTTGTTATAAAATTCTGTGTAATAAAGAAATATTTGTCATAAAATTCTTTTACTACAAAATCTTATTAAAAACGACTTTTAAAATTCTTGCGTTTTACGTTTTCGATTTCCAGCATACCCTTGAATGAAATGGTTTCCTTTTAACATTGTTTGAAGAATTCCATGGACGACTTATCAATGCATGTTTCCGGACATGGATATAGTTTTCATTTTATAAAGTTTTTTGCTTCTCCTCTAAAATTATATTTTTGTGATTTACTCCTTTTTGCATTTTAGCTAACGATATATACATATCTGTGGCATTTTGACAAAACATCTAAAGTAAAATTTCAAAAGTTGAAAAAAATGTTAATCGTACGAATTTTCATTCAAAAAACGTTTTTGTTTACTTTTTTAAAATTTTGTATTATAAACGAAATTTTGGTTTATTTTACTTTTTGATAAAAATGATTTTTTCACAGATTTTTTTTAAAAACTTGTTTGCTATCTTATCTCGGCATAAATGTTTTGTCAAAATTTATTGCACTGAGGAAGGAATTTTACAACTTGGAATTTCCAATAAAATTTATTGATAATTTTTCTTGGCTGAACTGGGATTTGAACCCGGGTTGATTTTGACATGTTTAAACAACCAACACATTCCTCAGAAAATCTTTGAGTTCTACCCACTGCACCACTGCGGTGCCCGCCCAGATTCAGATACCAGCTCAGCCAAGAAAAATTATCAATAAATTTTAATGGAAATTCCAAGTGTAAAATTCCTTCCTCAGTGAAAATAATTTATTGAAAATTAAATTTGATGAACTCAAGCCTAATTAACGAATATCAAGAAATTAAAAATTAAAGCTGCGTTCACAATCAAAAAAACATTTTCACTTGGTGTTCATAAAAGAGCAACAATTTCTTTTGTAAAGTTCAGCTAAAATCAAAATTGTTTATAATTATACTTTTTATATAAAATTGAATTTGAGCATGAGTGGACCACAATTTTAAAAATAATCTTACACAAATTCATTCTCTAAAACTCATACCAATACAATATAAAAACAATACATACATTTTTTTAATGATAAACGTTATTTTTGTTTTATGTGAAACTTTTTTAGAATTAATTAATTCAGAATAATTTTTGTTTAAAGGTGCAGATTTAATTAATCTTTTAATTATTATCACAAATTTTTGTAATTGAAATCAATTTCTATTGGTTTCTTTGTATCAGGTCGAATTCACCACAAGGTGGTGGCAGATAATGACAGTTTGAACCAATTTGTATTGTTTTGTTAGTATTTTGTTAGAGACGGTTGAAATTTCTTAGCATAAATACTTACAATGCAATGGAAAAAAGCTCTGTTGTTTTTGAATTCTTGTAGTATTGCCATCACCTTTAGTTAATTAGCTTTAGAACCTTTTTTCTTTAACATCAAGGCAGCAAGAGTACAATCCGAATTTATGGCAATTACATTCGTATAAAAAACTACATAGCACATGGAAAAGGGAGTACAAAAGTTATTTTAGCTTTCTTTAAAATAAACAATCTAGAAACTTGAAATTTAAAAAGTTCATTTAATTTTACTAGGAAATATTATTAGGAAATTTCAAAAATGTTGCCTGGGAGAGATAAAACGGGCGAAATTTTTTACTCTTGGATCTTTATGTAAAAATTAAAATATTTCAAAAAAATATTTCGGAAACTTAGAAATAGTGGTTCAAGTTTATAATACAATTCAATTTCTTAATGTAAGAGTTTCGTTAAATAGAATATTATTATAGGGGAGAATAAAACAATTCACAGCATTTTCAGATTTTGAGAGTGTATTAAAAAATAGAAAAAATTAGAAAATGATCAACTTTAGAAGGGGTTTACATTTCTGAAAAAATAAGTTTTTTCTATTGCTAAAATTAAATATATATTAAAAAAACCCTTACACATTTACTTTTTTGATTCCCCTTATTTGCTAAGAACATTTAGGAATTATTTATAATTTAAGATACTTTGGGGTTAATGTTCTTTTTTACTTCATTGAGTATAATGTACTTAAAGCCATTATGTACCTTAATCGAAATATGAACCCCTATTTAATAATATTGGTGCGTAGTATAAAGAATTTGTTTCAGTTTGTTATTATATGGCCTCATATTGTTGAGGATGGCCTTTACAATGGGTAAAAATTCCCCAGAACCACATGAACGGTATATCATTTTGACACAAGGATAGTAATCAGCTGTTGATTACGTAGCAAGATAAGGCCACCTGGTGTAAATTCGCCTTGGTAAAATTTTTTTAAATTATTAAATTTCAAAACAAACAATTTAAAATAAAATCAAAAATAAAATATTTGTTTAAATTGTTTAATAAAATATTGTATTATTTTTGACACAACGTTAAAATATTTTACGGTGTTGTAAACGTTTTCAAAATAAGACCACCTTGTATGAATTCGCCTTGAATCTGATTTAGTTTTTTTTCGATATATGTATTACTATGCCTGCTGATTAAAATAATCGAATAAACTGATTGAAATTTTTTTTTGTTGCTATCATAATCATAAAATTTTTTACGAAAACGAATTAAACATTAACGCCCGTATTTATACAAATTTTTTAAATTTAATAAAGGTTTACAAAACAAATTTTGTATGAAAATTTGCCTTAATAAACGTTTGTTAAATTTAATAATCGTTTACAAATACGGGGGTTAATGTTTATTTTTATTTTATTATTGTATGAGCAAAAATGTTATTGTTATATATTATTATACCTATGGTTGTAGGTTAAGGTTATTTAAACATTCTATTGTTAAATCCAACCATATTTTAAGCTTCAAAGGAGGTGAACATTTTATTGTTAAATTTAAAAAAAATAAATAATAGTGACAAAAGTAATGTTAAAAACAAAAACAGTTTGTTTGTGGCTTTTCCGGTGAACATAATATAATTTTTTTAACCATACTTAAATCATGTTTTTTCTCTGCGTGTACTTATGAAAATAAATGAATTGTTGGTATTTTGTTTAAGCTTCGATATCGTTGCACATAAGACTTTTTGAGGGTTTGTAATTCTGTTGCACTCTGCAGTTTTATTTGCTAATAAATTAGGCTTTTCTAATTTTTTTTTGGGAGAATGTTTCCTAATGATCTGGCCTAAGCAACCAGTGAAATGCGCATAGAAACTATCTATATACCCCTGCAATAAATTTCAGTGTTTTTATCAACAATAAAAATTGCGAATTAAGCACGACAAACAAAATCTTATTAATTAAAAATTTTGTATTCCCAAAGTTACTTTGATAATAAACACAAATAGTTGCATTAACCATTAAATGAGCACGAATAATCACAATACGTTTGTGGCGCCAATTGCGAAAGTTTTTTTTTTGGGGTTTTCGAAAATATTTCGAACATTACGCAACAAGTTCGCGGCTTCATACTATGTTTCGCAGAAGGTTTCGTTAAAACAGACATACATAGATTTCCGTTTTGTCTTCGCTTTTTTAAAAAAACAAATTTTTTCTCTCTGTGTGTTCTACGTTTTTCAACGAAAAGCTTTCCACCATCCATCAATCAATCTGTCAACGTTATATAAAATTATGATGCAAAATTTAAATTTAAATATTTTCAAAAAATTAAAAAAAATCATTAATTTGTACCGCATTACAAAAAAAAAAAAAAAAGATTAAATTCGGAACTCAATTTGTTAAAAAACATTTATGATGGCTTTTTGCTGTTTTTTTTATATTTGCAAATTAAAAATATACGAGTGAAATAAGTGAGAGAATAAATTATTCATGAGTGACTGAATGAATGAAGGTAATTGATTGTTTCTTTTATGTTCATCTTGTTGCTTTTGCTGCTACTTATGTTTCTTATGTTGTTGTTTAAAACAACATAAAATTTTATGATTAATTTGCTGTTTAAAATTTATTGCATTTATCTATATAATGTTTATTATTATAATTTTTTTTTCTTACACAAATTTTAAATTTACATAGCAAAATACACCAATACAAACAAACTTTTAACTAGAATATAGACTGCAAGTAACTGTGTGCGTGCGTGTGTACTTTAAATTTATTGTAATTTTATTCCAAACATAATTTTTAATGTATATTTCATTGTTTTTCTTCATTACATTTTTGAATATTCCTTTTCACACTCCTTTAAACTTGTTTTCTTTTGTTCTCTTTTTTTTTAGGTAAGACCAGAAAGTAGATAAAACAAAACAAAAGGGAGTAGAAACAATTTTGGCAAAAGGAGATATTCATGTTTAGCGATTCAATGTTTCCTCGAACAATGGCAACGACGAAGGCATCATAGCCATGAATGTGTTGTTTGTTTAACCTTCAATTGTGACAAGGTAACGTAAATGGCATAAAATATTTTAAAAATTGTTAAAGATGAAGTTTGTTAAAAAAATTAAAGAGATGAAAAGATAAAAATAGCCGGATTTAAATAAATAATATTAAGTGCAACTTCTAGATAATAATACATATAATAACTTGTAGGAACGTTATTCGTTCAAGCCGGGCCATATCATACCCAAAACCAAAATAGATAAAAACAAATTTTCGAGAATTATATGAGGTAAACATTAATGTAAAAGTTCTCTGTACCGAATGTTATTCCTTACAGACTATGCAACTAAAACTATACTTCCATAGGAAAATATATTACAAGGTTAATAATTGGAATAAATATATTAGGGCTATAACCAAATTTTTGGCGTAGTTCCACGGAGTGGCCAAGAATGTTATAGTAATAAAAACACCTGTCTCCCGTCGTTTTGCGAAAAAAAACCTCACGCAGGGAAGCAAATTTCTAAAAGCTTCCAAGAAATTTTGAACCGCAATTAATTTTAAACCGTAGGAAAAGTTTTAAATCTAAAGCAGAGGATAAATTCTAAAATAGCATTAAAGCGATACGTATAGGAATCAGAGAACTGCAAAAATCACTATTTTTCTTGATCTACTCATACGCTTAAATTAACATCAATTCTATGCCTGCAAAACAACGTTCGACGATGGTAATATTGACGACGTTTCGCAAACATTTTATTTGTGCAGGTGTGAGTTTTATGATTGTTCGTGAATTGTTTGCATAAAATACTAATGCGTACTATATAGCAACTGCTGAATACGCATCATAGCAATGATTGCTTGCCTTTTTTTTCTTTGCATATGTTTTTTACTAAAGCAACCATTGACGAACGAATCTAAACATGGTAAACATGGTTAAATGGATTAAAAAACAGCTGCGAATGTGTGTGGCTGAGAAAGTTTGATTGCATGGACGCAAATGAGTGTAGTTTATGGTGTTCATAAAATACGATTTTTTTGCATGCACACAAAGACGGTCTCTGATAGGAATATATATAAATATCAGGTGTTTTTTTTTTTAATATATCCATGAGATAAAAATGGTTATTTTCATACTTTAACCCGATACCTGCGTGAACTTTTTTAACAATCCGAAAAAATTATAATTTTTTTTATTAATAACTTTTAATGTTATTATAACACGACTATACTATGCCGTTTTTGATATTCGAAAAATGTGTGAAAAAGTTATAGCCCTAATATACGTACATAAAACTTATAACATACTCAAAAGAAATAACTTTAAATTATCTTTTTATGTGCAAAATTCAATATGCGATTTAGATTTTTTTTGAAGGCATATATTTAATTTATTAATATAAGGAAATGCTCTCGTCAAAGTGCCATTTAGAGCATAATTAGTACGATGAACTGGAACTTTACATGTGTCGCTTTCCTCAAGTTTCTAGCTGGTATATTGAATGGTATTAAAGCTAACAATTCAGGACAATTAACCTTTGAATTAATTATATCATACGTAGGATATATTGCAATTTTCTACGGTATTCTAAAGTTCTCAAACCAATAAGGAGACATTTAGACTCATAAGGAGCAAACTGGAATTGAGTATGCGAGAATATAGTCCTTATTGTTTGTGTCATAGAACTCTGAATAGCATTAATTGGAATTTCATTAAAATAAATGAACTTTACCCTATTGTTCAATTTTGTACAAAACAAGCATTTTCCTCGAAATGCTTTAAAAACAAATCGTTGCTCTATCCAAGTGAAACGGGGGATATTTCTAAAATTTCTTATTTTTATTTTCTAAGATACTTTAAACAAGTCCCTGGTGGGAAAATTTAATTTTTTTTTAATTATGTCGAATAATAGTTTTTGAAGTTTGAGATATGAATAACACCCCAAAAGTTAATTTTCGTTTTTAACATAATCCGAGAACAAGTTAACGCCAACCAAAAAAAAAACAAAACATAACAAAAGAAATGATTTTTCTATACTTGACTATTTTGAATAAAACAATTTTATGTATAAGAGAAATAAATGTCAAAAATTTCGAATTTCTAGGTCTAGTAATAATTTGCACAAAAGTGGTCTGTGGCATTATTTATTATTGGCCCAGTAAAAAAATTTGGGGTTTTTGAAGCACTTAAGAGAAAAAGCGCATAATCGAGCTCTTCAATAAGAGTGCTCTTATACAGCAGTAAATGATAAAGAATAAAATTTAAAAAGCTGCTATTTTAGTGCTGACAACGAAGAAGGGTTTAAAGCGCAAAAAATAAAAATATATTATGGTTTACGAAAATGATTAAAAAATGCATTTAAACAAGAAAAATCAAAACATAAATGAATATGTTTATAGAGATAGTCTTAAAAAGCACTTTAGGGGTGCTTTGTTTGCATGTTAAAAAAAACGTGTATTGTCAGCAGAAAATAGACATCCAAACCAGGAACACCTCATAAAAAAATCAGGCATGCCATCAGCAGGTTTGAAGCGATTTGAGGTATGAATTCACGCAAAGAAAAAACATGGTTGTGGTAAACATATTCTAAGAGCAACATATTATGATAAGATTCATGATTGTAGTCACCATATTACGATTGTTATTAAATCATATTATGACCAAATATGTTCGTAATATTACATCATAATATTTTTCCCTTAACCATATTGTTATCCTGGTTATCATAAAACGGTCAGAAGTTATAATATTACTGTCATGGTAATCATAATAAGATAAGAAGTAATCATATTGTTGTGATGGTAACCATAATAAGTTTAGAAGTAATCATATTATTGTCATGGCAATCATAATTAGTTTAGAAGTAATCATATTATTGTCATGACAATCATAATAAGTTTAGAAGTCATCATATTATTGTCATGACAATCATAATAAGTTTAGAAGTAATCATATTATTGTCATGACAATCATAATAAGTTTATAAGTAATCATATTATTGTCATGGCAATCATAATAAGTTTAGAAGTAATCATATTATGATGCAAAGTGATATGAACTGTTATACATAAATTTTTTACATCATAATATGATACCACTTTAAACATAATATTTTTATTGGGAAAAAATACTTATGATAAAATAAAAAACATAATATAGTTACTGTAATCTTTTTGTCGTAGGTCGCAATTATTTATAAATTATTTTATGGAGTGTTCATTATTTTTCTCTTAAAATAACACAAAACTTACCAGTAATGGTTAATATTTTGCACCAATATTTCACAAATTTTTCCACCACTTTAAGATTATTAAAATTTTTTAGCAAAGATTTTTTAATTTGTGACACTACAACCCTTTTTTAATGTTTTTTCTTTATTTTTTTTTTAATTTCTTGTTTATTTTAATGGTTATTTTGTTATTTCTTTTTTAATATTTTTCTTTATTTTTTTTTAATTTCTTGTTTATTTTAATGGTTATTTTTTTATTATTTAGCCACTCACTAACAAATAATTCGATATGTTTATGTAAAACACGACACAACTGATACAAAATTATTTTACAAATGGCGATACCAAAATATTATTAGAGTAACGATATTTTGATTGCATCTTAAACTTATTATGATAAATGTATATAAAGTTATCATGTTATGGCTATTAAATATCATGTTATGGCTGTGAGTAATATAATATGTTTTGAAAGTTATCATAATTTAGTTGTTAGAAAAATAATTATTTTTCGGTTAACAATACTCAAATTTATAATTGCGATAAACATTAATATGTTTACAGTAACTATAATAATGCTGATATTTAATAAAAATAACAATAATTTGTGTACACCAACAATATATTGTTACAATAAACACAGTCTGGTTGCCGTAACCATGCCCAACCATATTTTTTCTCTGCGTGTTCATACATAAAACCTGCTCCTTTTGGAGCACATTTTTTACTGGGATGTTAAAGATCTGTCCAATTTAAAGTGATGAAAAAACTTACATGTGCTTTTTTACATACATCTGGCAGCACTGGACATTTTTTTATTTAGTAACAATTCTTTGTATTTAAATATTTACAGATTATTTAAATATATTCACTTTTATTTCCCAACGAAAGTTATTTTTATTAAAAATTCTCTTACACCACTTCAAATAATTCATTAATATCTTGCCAAGAAAAAAAATCGAAGTAAGAACATTTCTTTTACCATGACTCCCGCTAGAGCAATTAGAATTATTACATGAAAATCTTAAGGTGGAAGCCACAAAATAACACTTTGTAGTACAATGTACCCATAATACTCATAACAATATCTCAACTCATGCTCTCCGTTTACCGAAAACGTATGCGAAGCGAAGTTATAAAAGGATACAAGTGTCCCAAGAGTAGTCATGGTAAAATGAATGAGAAAATGTTGTAACTTCAGTAAGTGATTAATGGCAATGACCTGAAGTGTTCTGGGGAATAAGGAGAGAATTTGCACACATACACAATAATTACTTCATACATGTTATTGTAGTACTAAAGTTTTCGTAAGACAAAATATTCATATCATATTGTGTTATTTGGTCACTTAAGCAAATATGAATGATTATATGATAAGTTAATTTTTTTCTTTTCTTCTTTTGTTGTGGATTATCTGTAGGAAAATATATTTCGAGATTGATTAATATAAAGGTTGTATATTAGATAAAACTACTTTTATATTCAAAATTTTGAAACTAACTGATATTTTATTTAAAATGAAAATATTTGAATACTGATGAATTGGTTGACTAGATTAAAATAACGAAATGTTTAACAAGTATACACTACACTACCCCCTTTCCAGTTTAATTAATATTAAACAATATATATTTTTCTCTTTTCCTTGGTAAACGTGCTTCGGTACTTAAGAACTCGTAGAAAGCTGACTTAAGACGATCTTTTGAAACTCTATCCTCTCTCGATCCAATTTGTAGTTTAAAATATTTTTCATGTCGTTCCAAGACTTTGTATGGTCCGCTATATTTCAGATCTAACGCTTTTCGAACTTCTTTTCTCAACCAAACATGAGAGCATGAACTAAGATCCTGGTGTATGAAGGGTACTTAAGTGGAATGATTGTTAATTGTTGTTGGTCGTAGTGAATCTATTGCCTGATTTAAACTTGATAGGAACTCAGATACATTTTCCTCTTTTTTAGATTCCTTAAAGAAATCCCCTGGCAAACGGAGTGTTTCACCATATACAAGTTCTGCCGGTGATGCGTTAATGTCTTCTTTTAAAACGGTTCGTAGGCCAATAAGAACTATTGGTAATGTTTTTGTCCATTTTTGATTACCATGTGCGATAAGGGAGGCTTTTAACGTGCGATTAAACCTTTCAACCAATCCGTTTGATTTTGGATGGAAAGACGTAGTTTGCTTTAATTGTGCACTAACAAGTTTTACAACATCTTTAAACAGTTTGGAATAGAATTGCCTTCCTCTGTCAGTATGCACATTTTCCGGGCATCCAAAACGACAAATCCAGTTTTCAAAAAATGCTTTTGTAACTTTTTCCGCAGTTATATCTTCTAGTGGTACGACTTCTACCTTCCGATGATGGTAGTGGTAGTGAAAAACGTTGAGTCTCCTTTGGAAAAAAGCAAATATCTGCAACCGGATCTGGATGTTATAGTATTGTTGCGTTAACTAATGATGGTTTGCATACTTTGAAATCTTGCTCGGTAAAAATCCAACATTGCTAAGAATCTTCGTAACTCTACTACAGTGTTATGCTTTTTGAAATTAAGTATAGCTTGAATTTTTGATTTCATTGGAGATATGCCATCTGCAGATATTTTAGATCCGATTAAATCTATTACTTCTGCACCAAATATACATTTAGCAGGATTAATTAAAATTCCATATTCACAAAAGCGCTCGAACAGCAAACGAAGATGACTAAGGTGCTCTTCTTTGTTTTTGGATGCGATTAGAACATCGTCTATATAAACGAAAACAAAATCTAATCCTCTGCATACCTCATCCATATAGCGCTGGAAGGTTTGAGCTGCATTTCGGAGTCCAAAAGGCATCTTGAGGAAGTCGAAAAGTCCAAAAGGCGTTATTATAGACGTCTTGGGTACATCTGAAGGATTAACACGTAGTTGATGATATGCTCGAATTAGGTCGAGTTTCGAAAAAATTTTGCATCCTTTTAAGTTATAGTTATAAATGGAATCGAATACTTATCTGGAACAGTTTTTTGATTTAGAAAACGATAGTCGCCGCAGGGACGCCAATCTACATTGTTTTTTTTGAGCCCATATGAAGAAGATTTGACCATTCACTTTTTGATGGTTGTATTATTCCCTGGTCTAACATGAATTGAAATTCTTTCTTTGCAAGTGCTAAACGCTTAGGGTCCAATCTTCTTGCTTTTGCGTTTACATGTCTTCCAGCAGTTTCAATAAAATGAAATGCTTTGGTGCTTTTAACTACGCGTAGGGACAAGTTGATACTCACAACATCAGGAAATTGTTGAAGAAGCTTCTTATATACAGAGCCATCCTTAATAATGTGAGATATCATTGTATATGATGATTTGGTTAGCCGTGCATTCGAAACCATCAAAGTCTTAACATCAATCAATGTACGATAATGGAGATCGGGTAACAGATGGTGATGCTTCAAAAAATCCGAACCAAGAATAGGCCGAGTAACATTGGCAATAATGAAAACCCAACGATATGGTCGTCTTAATCCAAAATTTAACTCAATCAATTTTGTACCATATATTTAAATCACTGTACCATTTGCAGCATATAGTTTGATTGGAGAAATCGAATTTCCTTTTTGATATTTGCCAGAGTTTGGAATTACTGATACGTCAGCGCCAGTGTCAATTAAAAAAGTCCATTTTGTAATACGATCCTTAATTAATAAACGGCTTGTTGAGGAAAAATCTGTTTCAGTAGCCGCTAAATCTGAAACAACTTCTAGTTTTTTGGTGTTAAGTTTGTATACGAACATGGAGGTATACATTTAACAGCTCGAGAATCGAACGATTGTGATACCAGCACTAATCACTGTGTCTGTTACGACTTCTACTACGACGTCGGTGATTATAACCATCTCGAGAAGGACTTCTTCCTCTTACAGATGATACAATTTTATTGACTAAAGCTTCAATATTTTCGGCAAGTTTTTGAAGAACAGTATGACGAGACGATACTGAAGATACCTAAGGACATGCAATGTCCATATTATCCGCTTGTTGGGCCATAGTTGGTAAATGTGCGTAACTTGTTATAAGAATTGAACGTATATTATCTGGAAGTTGATCCAGGAATAATGTTTTAAGAACATTATCACCTATGTTGTTACCTGCTGCGAGGGCTTTCATTGATTTCAAGAAATTTGTTGGTTTTTGATCACCAATAATCAAATCACCTGAGTTTTGCTTCCTCGGAAATGGCAAATGATGAAATGAGCCTTTCTTTAATTGCGTTATATTTGCCCTCTGGAGGTGGTGAAAACAAAATATCCCCAATAAATTTAAGATATATTGGATCTAAGTTTGTAATAACGTAAGAAAACTTTGTTTCCTCTCTTGTTATGTGAGCTAGCGAGAAAATACTTTCAATTTGTATAAACCATAGCTGTGGTTGTTCCGACCAAAATTGAGGCAGCTTTTTAATATTTGTGGAACACTTCCATAAAGTTGAGGCAATACTGATTGTTGTTGTGAGCTAAGAGCAGCAGAATCTCCAATAGAGTCGCGCGTAGGAGAATGTGTCGTAGGCATTTCGGGGTCACCAAAATATAAAGGTTTTATATTAAATAAAACTACTTTAATATTCAAAATTTTAAAACTAACTGATATTTTATTTAAAATGAAAATATTTGAAAACTGATGAATTGGTTTACAAGATTAAAATAACGATATGTTTAACAAGTATACACTATAATTAATATTGGAAGTTTAACATTAAATTAAATGAAGTACGAGTTCTTTATAGGGCTGTGCCGAATCTTTGGAACCCTGCTAAGTACTTAGGAAATCAAGCATCAACATTTTGTATCATGAACAACTACCCAGCCACGTAGGTCTAAACAGACTTAAATATTTTTTCGTGAAAAAAATGACAATGGTCATTAAGTTGAAAATAATTTTAATTTTATTTTATTGACAAAAAAAAAGATTAAAAAATGGTACGTATGTACATGTACAATTTTGAATTACAAACTTTTATTTTGCATAAACTAAAGTTTTAAACATTTGTTCTCGTTTTTTCTCCAAATTTCAAAGTTCTATTTATATCCTGCGACAGATATTTAGACATTTATATTGTTGTTGTATGGGAGGTTCCACACCTAGTTTTACAATTCAGTCCGTTTTTTTTTGACAGATGTTTTGGTTATCAAAACTATTTTGAATTGAATATTTTTAAATTTGTGCTCAAAAAAGTCGCGTAAGTGTCGCCCTATCTTAGCTTTGCTTTAGCCTAGTCCTTTTAAAACCGCAACATCTTAAAATAATGCGCTCACCGAAAATGTTCAGAAGAATATTAACTCCTCAGCCAACTGCAGTTTGTTTATAATTCATTGAATAGATGTTCTCGACGACCCAAGTTATGTTGAACATCTGTCAGTTGACGTTGTTGCATTTTGTGTCCATGCGTCAACATATGACTTTTATGTAGAGGCGTTTGTGGTTTTTCAATTCAGAAAAGGTTACAGACTGGGACTTGTTGGTGAAAACGTGCAAATAGACGATTTTCATTGCCTATGTTGGATTTGGCCATACGTACGCTCTTTCGAACAAACAATTGACGGTTTTTAAAATGTAGCTATTTTCGAACTTTGTGTACCTTCGCTAATTTTTCAATTTCCCAAGTCTTTTTTACAAAAATCTCAGAAAAAAATCGTAACTAAATATTGATGTTAGAGATCATTTAAACCCCTCCGTTAAAGTCTATTAACATTGTTATGCATAACATTCAGTGTAATAAGTCTCTAATTGCATGACAACATTTTAATTATGCCCATTTTTTGCTGCTTCAAACTTTTTTACTAACTTAAATCCTTTAAAAATTTTATTATAACTATAACCAAAATGATCTCAGCAGTTAAACCATAATTTACTATTTGGTGCACAATTTTAAGTCTTCATCTTTGGCTTCGGTGCTCGTTTCCTTCTTTGTCTTAAGGTTTATGGCTATTTCCTTATTTCTTTTCTTTGAACTTAAAGTAGGGAAATAACTGAATTATTAAATTCCTTAAAATAAACAAAACTAAAAAAAAAACTTAAATTAAAAAAAGTGATTTCAAAAGAGGAAGAAGGAACATTGGCTGCTGTTGCTTTAGGCCATAATTGAGAGAAATACTGTAATAGAGAAAGAGAGAAAGAGAGAGGAAATTATGGAAAGAATTTCGATTGTCTTTGCTTATGAGGTTTTTGTTGTTCATGCAACAACCGCATTGTTGCAAATGTCATTGTTAAAGATAAAAAATGCCAATCTGATAAGGAAAGAACTTGTTACTATCTACATCTACCTACCAACATTTTCTTTCAAAACTTTCTATTACTATTAAAGGACTCACTGACTGCATGTTTGGATAAGGGCACACTGGCGTCAAGTGAAAAGAAAGTGGTAATAAATATAGAACTTTTTTGAGTCGATTATAATTATTATATTTAAGATATTCTCAGATGAAGGGTGAAAATGGCCTTAATGTCACTCATGCGCTTCTGCAAAACCTCAATGTCAAGCCTTTTCCCCAAGCCAAAGAAGTTATACTTAAAATTAAGTAAGCCCATTTAAATTGAAAAACGTCGCACAGTGGGAGATTTTGAAAAAAGAGGAAATAATTTTATATTTGAGAAAAGGTTTCAGGTGGCTATTAAATACTTTTATTCGAGTTTTAGTTTTGGATTTCGGGTCTATAGATACATCAGGTTCATAAAGTAATCCACAGGTATTGGAAAAATTAAAAACGATTCAGAGCTCTTAATTTTTATGAATTTTTTCTGTGAAGTTTATCTCATATAGTTAAGGACCTACTAAGTCTAGTGTTTTGCAAAAATAAGGCTCAAAATTATCATGTTTTTTTTTAAATATTTTTTTTTTTTGAATTACCAGCAAGACAGTTAATATTTTATAGGAAGACATATTATACATTAAAGTTCATGGATTTGTCTTTAGATTTCAAAAATTCGACACAAAAAATTACAGATGAACCAAAGTCTTACCACAAAAATCACAGCCCCCACTCAAGCTCTCCATTATCGGCGAAAATTTTTGTTCTATACATTCGAAAAAAACCAGGAATTTATTTTTGGGTTTTGTGACAAAAAATTACTTTTTCGAAATCGACTAAAGCAGTAAGAATTACCATAAAATATTAAAAAATTTCGTTAAAAATTGCATTGCTGGGGGATGACCACATTGAAACTTGTTTTTTCTCTGAGTGTAGAACTGAAATAGAACTAAAGTACAACTGAACTAGAACTGACTATATTGAAACATGTTTTTTCTCTGGGTGTAGAGCTGAGGTGGAACTCAACGAGAAGGAGCTGAACTAGAGCAAAAAAAAAAAAAAAATAAAGGGCATCAGCATGCTTCCTTATTGTTTTTGTTAAATAAATTTAAATTTTGAAATTGCATTTAAAACGATACCTAAGTCTTAATCCGTACGGTCCTTGGTGCTGGTTCCTTATTACATTTAAAAATAAAAATAAAAAATATAAAACAAATC
The DNA here is from genome assembly GCA_949318255.1 of Pollenia labialis. NCBI lineage: Eukaryota > Metazoa > Arthropoda > Insecta > Diptera > Polleniidae > Pollenia > Pollenia labialis. The sequence goes on from OX439140.1 coordinate 86,979,950, forward strand.
ACATTTGCGTTCTTAAGTTTGGCCGTACACAGAAAAAAAATTACGACAGATCAATTGTCATATTGAATACCAAATTCGTCAATACAATTAATTTTTTAATTGAAAAGGCACCAACAACCAAATTTGTAAATATAAAAAATACTTTTGATAATTCAAATTGTTGATATTCAACAAATATTTTTAACAACGAAGTTGTAATATTGAATAAAGTTTTTGTTAACAATTTTATTAAAATTTTAATTACGAATTTGTCTTATTAATAAAATATTTTGTTGAGAACTAGCTTATTGCCTTTTGAAAGAATGAAATGCATCTAAATTATTTTTTTAATTAATTTTTATTGAAATATAAATGAAAAACTACATCATTAATATTTATTTCAGCATACTTATTCAGACGTAGAACTGGATGCGCAATAATGTTCATCTTATTAAAAGGGAATCTTGCCACAATTATAGACTTGTATTTGAAAACTAAAATTAACAAAAGACCCATTAAAATCTCTTAATTTTTTTAACCGCAACTTAACTTACCCCTATGATTGATTCAGTTTTTCAATAATCTGCCTATCTTTTAGCGTTTTAGTGATTAAAACCCAAAATATTTAAAATCATTTTTTTTTGACACAAAATAAAATTTATTTTTTAACTGAAACAAATTGTTAATATGACAATTTACAAACATGTTAATAAAGAAAATTGTTAAATATATTTGGAAAACTTTAAAAATTTTCATTAATTACTTAATAACTCTTGTTATTTATTTCTGTGTACCTTAATCATCTAATCAAATTTTATTTGAATCGGTATATACATATGTATTTGAACACGGCTTTCATAAAAATACCATCATTGAAAATTGCTTAACAATGTTAAAAAATTAGTATTAACATGAATTTTGGTGTCGACAACACAAACGCCTTCCAAAAAACCTTATGCAAATATGTATCTAGAAAATATTTGGCTCAAGGAACTCTTCTACGTATTTATTTTAATCTTAACCTCATAACATAATTTGGTTTTGGTGCGTTCGTGATTGGAAATAAGTCCCAAATATTGTATACTCTCATTATTATATTATTATTAGGTTCATCACATCATCTTTAAAATTTATCATTATTAAATTATTGGTTTACAAATTTACATTTTTCGATATTATTATATTTTTACTCACAGATATTGAGTAATTTTTTATCCTAACATATTAAAAGGAAAATTAGGAAAACCTTTAAATGACAAAAAGAAAGGGTTTCAAATATCATTTTATTAGGTTTATATCATAAAAGTAGTAACTATACCCAACAAATAATGCATCTTGATGTGAAATTAATAATGATATTAAATTTAAGTCAATCTCAAATATCTATTGCTATAAAATGATTAAAACTCATTAAAAACGTATTTACTTAAAAAAAAGAGAATGTTTTATGAATTTTTAATATTAAAATGCAAATAAAATCGACATTATTTTCATTGTGTTGGCTGTGAATGCGAGGGATATTTATTTCATACAAACATTTTTACAAAACTTTACTAACACATTCTCATCACTTGATTTTTTTTTTACAACCGATTAAGGTTTTTGACAACCGAGTTTCCTATCAAGCAAGTAGGCTGTACGTACATAATGTCCGTAATGTCATATATGTTGCATGAATGTTTACACAGTCAAGTGGAAGTTCCTTATAAATCAGAGTTACCAAATGCGAAACAGAGCTTAATTTATAAATAAAAATTTTGCATTAATAATTATTATTCCTTTTTTAAAATAGATTGATGTTTAAAAATTAAATTCATTTGTACTTTATGTGCAACACAATTATGAAATATTTTTAAATATACTTAAAAAAAGGTAAATCTTTAATTATTATTTCCGCAATCAAGTAAATTTGGTAACACTGTGTATGTTTTTGACATTAAATTGCTGCAAGTGTTCAAAAATCACTGTCTTCAGAACTTTCTCGCAAGTTGTCTGCAAGTACGAAAAATGTGATAGTGTTAGTAAAAAATTGTGAGTGTATTTGGTTTTTAGAACTTGCACTTTCATGTGTAAAAGCCAGGTAAGGGTACGTTAAGGATAAATAAATAGAAATATTTTAAAATACGTACATAAACGTTATTTCACGCCAAATCGTATGGTTTAAAGAGATTTTTTTTATTTCCCTAATTTTGTGATATTTTTTTTTTGCTTATAACTTTTTGCTCATAACTTTATTAATAAAATGGTCCAAAATTGAAATATTGCTCTGTGAAATATTATTTTTGTAGATGTTTTTTTTATAGAAAAAATAGATAAAAAAAAAATTCCTAGGGGGTTTTTATTGATATAAAAAATTTGGTTTGTTAAATTTTTTTAAATCGAAAAAGTAGTAGTTATGGAGGGCCCACTACCCGACCATGCTCAATCGTTGTTGGTTGGATAGACGTTTAAAATAACAAATTAAAAAAAAAAACGATGGAGTTTCAAAAACGCGATTTAGCTAAAATTTTTAATCGAAAAACATTAATCAAAAATCTTAATTAAAAACTATTATCACGACTGGCAGAACGAGTTTTAAAAAAACAACTAAACTAATACAAACAAAACACATTTCATTTTAAAGAATTTAAAATAAGACAACTTTTTTTTATTTTGTGTCAGAAATTCTTTTCTCTGTTTGTTGGTGTTTATTGAACTCTTAACTCTAACCGCTTTTATTTGTTTTGGTGCTAATGCAACAAATGATGTCAAATTGTCATAAATTTGAAGACGTTTACAATTTGCTGTTTCAATCTTATTCGTTGTGATGTTAATGTCAAATCAGATTATTGAATGACATCAATATAATGACATTAAATCATCACATTTTTATTTTGAAACTGTAATAATGACAAGCGTAGGTACATCAATGCGAGATTATTTGTTTCGTATGCATTATTTAACAATTTCGCTGCCATTCTTTTTGATGTTGATGCCAAATTAAATGATTAAATATCATCAATATGAATGTTATATGTTGTATAAATTGCTTCTTGCTTTGACTACAAATGAACGTCAATGTGATGTATCCTACGCAAGTTAAAAAAATGTATAAGAGCAAAAACAATGAATAAAATATTAACATTTTTAACTAAAACACACTTTGCAAACATTTTTAAATTATTTAGTTTGATCTTTATTCATACATTACACGAAAATGTGGCATCGAACTGATTGCACATAGATGACGCATAAAATATGACAAAACTGTATGATGATTGTCGTCATTAGATTGATGTCCCTGTTTGCCTGATGGATGCTATTTATTATAACACTGATGTCACAATTCTGATGTTGGAGCATCATAAATTTGAAGAAGCATTTTCCTATAAGTTTCGGCCCACTCTGAAAAATAATTTAAATACGCCGAAAAACCCTATCAAATATACATATTGTTGAAACATTTTGCTCGAATTTAGCTTTATATGGCGAGTAAAACACCACGCATTTTTGTGATAATTGGTCCATAATCTCATATTAAGTAGCCTTCTGAAAACTACATTTAAACTACAAAACGCTGTAACAAATTTCATCATTATATCGAATTTGTTTTAGCTTAAGTTTTTTAATACTAGAAACCACTGTTCAGAATTTTCTGATGACATAATTTTACTTGGGTCCTGAAACTGTTACAATTCATGATATTTTACTAAAATTAGTTTAAATTAGGTTTTATATGGCAAGAAAAAAGGATACAACTTTCTGATTGTCGGTCAATAATTTCACATAGCTCTAAGTCGCAACCAATTTATAGGTTCGATTAGAGTGCCCCGGTAGACTAGCTGGTAGCGAGCTAGTCTATCAGCGCCGGGGTTGCGGGTTCGATTCCCGCCTGAGACTCTGGTTTCTTTCCTGCAGACAAGCATAAAGCTTCGCGGGATAAGCTTAGGAAATTATAAAAAAAAAAAAAAAAAGAAACCACTCCTGAAAATTCTCCGCTGCGCCTCGCTTTGCCAATTTAAATAAACAAGTGTTTGCCTACCATAATTCTTTATGCAAATATGAAGAAAACATTCAAATAAGTATAAAGGAATTGACATGTTTCTAGCGTGTCTATGTGTTTTTTTCTTTAAAGTGGATTAATTTGTGGAGGGGCAATCTGCGTGCGGTCCATATATTATCTTTCGCTCAATTGTTTTGTGATTGTTTAATTAAGTTTTGTAACCTTAATATTAAAAAAAAATCAGAAAGTACCAATTGAAGACCAAGAAAGTACCAAAAAGTCTCCTCATATAGTTTCTCATTCTCTCTTTACTCTGCATGTTGAATTTTAAGTAACTACCCAATTAAAAAATTTTAACATATTGCGAAGCACTAATGGTACATTTAAAAAAATAAGCGAGGTGCAAAAGGTCAAGCCAGACTCATGTGTACCACGAAAGGTTAAAAAGTAAATTTGAACTCTTGCTTCTCATTTGGTTTATATTTTTAGTTAAATATGTACATACGATTTCTAAAGTAAAACCCATATCGGGCATGATGTTGGTGGTTTATCATTCTGTAAGGTGTTAGGGTAAGTAAATTAACCATAATAATTTTTTCTTTGTAATTCGTTTTACTTAATCGATCTTATTTTCGGATTATTTCAAGTACAAAATCGGGATTGAATATCGTTAACTTTTTACCATTGGGCCGATTTTGATCGTTATCCACCAAAACTGCTTAAGCAAACTAACAATAATTTGAAACTTAAATAATTTGTTGTAATTGTGTATTGGCAAAGTACATTTTATTCAGAGCAGCTGAATCAATTTGTAATGTCAAAACGGCCAAGAATATATATCGTCGGCTTAATATGCAAACCTGCTAACTTCCTTTCAGTAAATTTTACTGGAGAGACAAAAAACTTTTTATATTTCATTTGTGCAGCATGACAGAAAAATCCAAAAATATAGTTGGTTTAACACACTTAAAGGCTCAAATGGAAGAAAAACTACATGCTGGTCGAAGAGGCGTATCTTTCTATACCACACGGCATAAAAGCTCAATTTACTTAAAATATGGATTTAGCATGTTTACATATTTAGCCGATGATATGTTACTAATATACATTGCTAGGACTAACATGAATATTTCTTGGCATTTCACATGGATTGACAATCCAAATTTACACAAATTCACTATTTGATGCGGTGGAGAGTATAAAAACTTTTCAACAAACTAGTTTCATGTAAACGGCTTAGAACTGTTTTTACACACTTTTTGCTCATTTTACGCTACTGTTCGAAATGTTTTGGGTTTGATTGTGTAGTTGCTACAAGCATCGTGCGTAAAATGTTGCTTGTTCTCCTGTCTTAAGGAGCACAACTATTGTTATAACCGAAAACAAAGTTGTTAACCAAAAATTCCCCCAAAGCTTGTTTCATTTTTCTACAATGCTTTTCTAAAGGATGTTGCGTAGATTTTCCTGTATAAAGTTCAAATTTAAAAAAAAACAACCAACCATTTTATTTGAGTTTTATGCCTTTTTTTCTTCTTCCTTTTTATTGTTAAAAAACGAAATGACAGAAAAAAATATAAGCATTATGTGCAACTTCATTGTAGGTGAACATAAATGTAACAAAAAATTACTTATTAAAAAAGGAAGAAACTCTTACCTTTTTGGTAGAGAAGAGAAGTTAATATAAATTAAATAGCGGAAATTATTTTGACAACTTTTTAAATTACTTCACTGTGAAATTACAGAAGTGAAATAGTTGTTAAATTTGTGAACAGCCAACTGTTAACTGGCAGCAACTGACTGTCGCATGAAAGAATAAAATAAAACTCCAGGCGGGTTTTCAAGCAGAAACTCCGTGGAGCAAGAACAAATTAAGGCTACTAATTTATTTTTTCCTTTTATTTATATTTTGTGTAACCTTTTTCAAAGGTTTATGTTGTCTTTTGTTCCATTGAGAAAGTGAAATTCTCACGAAAACAACATTTTGGAAATATTTTTATTTTTTTCATTATTTATTTATTGAATCTTCATATATTTAATATGAACCAACAATAATTAATCAAATCTTATCCTGATACTTTATTTATGACCTGCCAGTGCCAGACAAAAATTTTCTTCATCACGGGTTCTGTTCACGCAAAGAAAAAACATGGTCGATTCAATCACATTTGCAAACTATCATTAATGTTTGTGGTTATGGTTGTGTCAAACACGTCTTGAGTAACAATATATGTTCAGACATAATGTTTTTAGCCGATTATTGTCTCAAACATATTATTATGCTCATAAGAAAAACGCAAACGATCATTCCAACCATGTTTCTATATTTCCCAAAACCATGCAAAATGTCTATTTTAACACGTTACATGGTTCTCATAATAAAAACAATAACAAATTTATTTATTTAAAAAATTTATTTTTTATCAAAAAGACAAATGTATGTATACATATAAATTAAAGCATATAATAAAAAATAAAATTAAATACATTTATATATTGGCCGTTTTCGCATTACGTGATTATCTTTTTTTCTAACGAAAAATTGCACATTAAAGAAATTTGGGTTTCTCAATGTCTCCTCATTTGCTTTTATTCTGTCGCAAAGCTTACCAGCACTCATCTGCCAATTATTTATTTTCCTTTTTTTGCCGTATAGATAAATTCAATCAGCTAACTCCCAACTTTATTCAATATTGTAGGTGTTTTTAGCTGCAAGAAAGACAACGTTTATACATGTTTGTATGTTTATTTATAATCTATATATATAAAATAGGAAGTATGTATGTATGTGTGTAACGTATGGACTCCAAAACGGCTGGGCCGATTTTGATGAAATTTTCAGAGAATCTTCAGAATATTCAGGCGGGTGACACTGTGAAGTCTGATTTTTGATTTTCGGTCTGGGGGCGGAGGGGCGGAGGGGCGTGGCAAAATCCATAAATTGAGAACGGCTTTACCGATTTGAACGATTTTTTCTTTAAAATGATCGCCATGGTCCAACTTAGGCTTTTACGGAAAGAACATTTTGCCCCGCCCACTTTTAGGCCCACTTTTACGCCCACTTTTTTCGATTAACCTAAAATCAGAAAACGGCTCCATCGAGTTGACTAATTTTTCTTTCAAATGTTCGTATTAATCCATTTTAAGTTTTCATCGAAAGAAAAAATTACCACGCCTACTTTTACGCCCACTTTTTTATTAAGCGCATAATTTGAGAACGGCTTGCCCGATTTGGACGATTTTTTCTTTAAAATGATCGCTATGGTCCAACTCATTCTTTTTTGATTGAGCCCATATCTACACCATATGTAAGTTATTTTGTAAAAAAAACTTTATGATAGGTATTCCATGGATTTTTATTTTAAAGGCCGTAAATTTCGCAGTGACCATTTATTAATCATGTTTTTTCTCTGCGCAAAGGTGTTTATCGCTTATCTAAATGGGTGAGTGCTGCAGTGTCTCTTCTTCTTAAGCGAGAGTGGCCGCCATGATTTAAAATATTTCGAGCAAGTGGATTTGGGTGTTGTTCAAGCCTTTTTAAATATTTTACTGCATATTTTGTAATCATAGTTTTAACTAATGACACATTAAAATCCTTATGAATGTTTGAGTTTTTAATATACCAGGGAGCGGCTGTGATTATTCTAAGAAGTTTATTTATTAGAGGCTGACGCAGTGCCCCATAGTTGAATACCGTAGCACCAGATAGGCTTTAAGATAGAGTTGTAAAGTATAAGCTTGAAATCAAGACTAAGGACAGAATTTCTTCCAAAAAGCCGTGAATTGCTTTCAGTTTCATTTGAATTAATTTTGCCTCTATATTGCATTTTCACGTTAATCGCTGATCCAGATGTATACCGAGATATTTTAAATACGAATGTTGAGGAATTATTAGATTATTGATTTTAATAGGCGGGCATGATTCCCGGCGCAAGGTAAATGTTATATGTAGGCATTTTTGCTCATTGACCATTATCCTGCATTGTCTTTGCCATATTTCGAGTTGAAATATATGATCCTGCAAGTAACGAAATGCTTCATGAAGGTTTTCGTGCACGCTTAGAAAAGCCGTATAATCAGCAAATGTTAAAGTTTGGGTGTTGTTGTTTGTTGGCATATCCGAGGTATATATTAGGTATATAAGTGGCCCCTGAGGGACTCCATCTTGAAAATAAGACAAAATTTATTTTCGATTTGAAAACTGGTTTGATTTATTTGAAATATTAAACAGAATTACGAACATCGGTCTTTGAACTTATTTTAATACCCTCCAGCACTCATAGTGAATGATTATACCCTTCACCACAGGTGGAAAGGGTATATCAAAGTGTGTCATTCCGTGTTTAATTTTTACAATTTTTTTTGTCTGTGTGATTGCAACAAAAACCTCCCACAATTTGTTTGCTATTGAAATTTAGCCAAATCGTCCATAAATTAATGATTTTTTGATAACTTTTTAGATTTTTTTACACAAAACTAATACGAACATGTACAACGAATTTGATTTAACGATGTCCGTCTATTTTTATGTATATCTGGAGAGCGGAGAGAGAAAAACCTTGCAAATCAGGTACAAGCATCTTGGTTATCAATATAGTTACATAATGCGATAAAACGTGGGCGGTGTTGGTGAAGTGAGGCGTGGCAATTCCAATAAAAAAAATTATACAGGGCTGTTCTGAAAATCGAAAACGCAACAATTTTAAAGTAGTTTTTAGTACAATTTTATTCTCATTTTTATAATTTTTGTTATACAATTCTGTTTAATAGAGAAATATTTGTATAATAATTGGCATAAAATTCTTTTATTACAGAAGTCTTATTAAAAAACGACGTTAAAATTCTTACGTTTTACGCATGGTTGGATACCAAAACGAATTTCGGTATCGGTATTAAACTTTTTTTTATTTTGGTATCGGTATTTAAATTATATATCGGTATACAGGTATAGTAACTTTTATAACGGCATATCAATTAAATAAACAAAACCAAAATAAGAAAAATGTTAAAAAAAAGAAAAATATATTAATTAATAATAATATTTTGTTTGTCGTGCTTAATTCCCAATTTTAATTCTTGATCAAAACACTGAAATTTATTGTTGGAGGATAAGCTAGTTTCTATGCGCATTTCACTGGTTGCTTGGGCCAGATCATCAGGGAACATTGTCCCAAAAATTTTTAGCAAAGCCAAAGATATTAGAAAATAAAATTGCAGACTAAATGAGAATTGAAAACACTCAAAAACTCTTCTTTGTTTAAATACCAACAATAAACAGTGAGTTTATCTTTTCTTACATTCCCCAAAAATTTACTTTAATACGAAATTGGCAAGTGCATAGCTTAACAAACTGAACTGACAACTTGCTTTATTTTGGTTTTCTTGCAAAAACAATAAAGCGGGTTGTTTATGTTTTTATTTGGTTTTTTCTTTACCCATTTACAACTACAATTAATTTTGGGAGAATTCCCACCAATTGTAGTGGGTATTAAAAAATAATATCAAAGCACTTGGGGAATTGAAACTATGGCACTTTACAACAATCAGCTGAATGAAAAAATTGTTGGGTGAACTGCGGAATTTAACATTTTTGGGCCCCCTTTTGTTAATATTAATTTTCGATGATATTGCGGCAAAATTGTGACCGTTATCTCGAAGCTCTAGTTATTTCTATGACATCTAAATTAACTAAATGTTTAAAACTTAACCACCAAAAAGTTGACGACCAATTGGCTTTGAAATGTCGATTTATAATCCCTCACATTTGAATACGGAAATTTCGCTATTTTCATTAAAACACGAATATAGACAAAAAAAAGTACTGTTATTGATAAACAAGTTATTTTTGTAGTGGTTTTTTATTGTTCGATAATTTTATAGTTGAATTTTTATATTTTAAGTATGCGTGTCTGATTACACGCGTGCATTTGTGTTACTGCATCTGTTTTTATCTTTCTTCTATTTGTTTTCAATTCTAAAATTTTTCGTTTTTTATTGCAAAATGATTTACGAAACTATTTTCATGCTGACTGTAACTAAACATTGCGTAAGAAATAAGAAACGTAAAAATAACTTCTTTTAAAGTAAGTTTTAGGGTTCCTATTGTGAAATAATATTCCGAAAATTTTTAGGAGAAAAATATTTTAAAACTTTTTAGGAGTTCCGTTTCCTATCGGGAATAATTTTCCTAACATTTTTAGGAGAAAAATATCTTAAAACTTTTAAGGAATTCCGCGGAAGGCAAATCGAAAATTGTTATATCCAAAAAATTAAAAGGTTCCTCTTGGTAAACAATTCACGATTTTAATTTATAAAAATTTTTGAAAATATAAACACAAAGCAAAAAGGAGAGCTGCTGAATTTTGAAAAAAATTAAAATTATTTTAACAAATTTTGGCAAATTTTGTTTGAACTACTCTTTGAAATAATGGCCTGCAAAAAGGACTAAGTTTCCTTTAAAGCTTATAAGCAATTTTTTCCTATTTCAGCGATATAATTAATCCAAAATTTCAATCAGTTTTCGAAAACAAACATTAAATATCGTTCTTTAGAGTGTTTGGTTCGGTAGATTTGTGGAAAACACAAACGCGAATAGAGTTAATGTAGTAAATCATGAAAAAATAACGTTTCTCTGTTTGTGATCTTCGAATACAAAAATAATACTGTATCCAACTGTTATCCAACTCAACAAAAAGATGAGAAAATTTAATTGCGTTCTGTTTTTTTTTTTAACCACAAACTTCGTTGTGTTTGGTCCAGCACATTAATGTTCGTTTGTTTCAGTTGTGCTTAGCGTGCTTTTGTCTGGTAAATAAACCCTAATTTTTTTATAAAAACAAATTACATATACGGAAAGAAAAACAAAAAAAAAAGCCAGCATTAACGCAATACACACACAAGCTATTCAAGCTGTGGTCGTTGTTAAAAGGGTTTGTTTTCTCATTTCTTTATCAATGTAAAAAATAAACACTTTTAAAATATAATGTCTACAGAACCACTACAAATATTCTGTTTCAATGCGAAGAACAGAACTCTATAGAATGTTCGTTACTTTCTTGAAAATATTTACGAACGGTAATAAGGGTTGTGTTCGTATACACAAACACTTAACAAATAGATATTTTTTCTGGGTGTGTAATCCGTACGCTAAATAATATTCTGTTTATTTTCGAACACCGATTTAAATTACAAAAAAGTTCTCTTAATTTTTATAGTAATTCTTAAAACCTCCGCATCGAGTGGTGAAGTTAGTTTGTCATTCCGTGTGAAACCTTTTTGAATATTCATCGAAGCGTCTATACAGTATATTCTGGATCCCTAATAAGTCAATTTAGCAATCTCAGTCTGTCTGTTGAAATCACGCGCACTTTCAAGCAACTCAAAAGAAAAGGACAATATTGGAGTCAAATTGTTTCAAGTTATCCTGAAGAGTTTTGTATTGAAATTCAGCAAAATAGATTTGGCATGATAATAGTTATGAACGCAAATGTAGATGAGTCACCATAAAATAAATGCAGTTATTGTTATCGAATTTTGCACAAACTCGATTTATATGTATGACTTAAAAATCATCTGCTCAATATCGTGATGATTGATCCAAAATTCCACATTAAGTCAACTTTTGGAAAATACTTCAGTAAGCCTTAACCCGCAATTAATTATTGACCTGTAAGATCAGTTTTAATAAAGATTGTTTGATATTTTATAGATCGAATATTGCTTTCTTGTTTTTGCCTTAATTTTGAATTGGCTTGGCGTTCACCGATTTATGTTAGACACTATTAAATACACAGATCACAATTATCAGAAACCCCTCAGCTTGTTTTCCTGATTAAGCAAATTTTATTACTTTAAATAAAAATTCTAGTTAAGGCCGAGCCACATAGAATCCTTTGTAGTTTATTTGCCGATTCTCTCAACTGACAACGAAGTTGGTACACAGGTTTTCTTATGAGCTTTGTCCCATATCGTATGTCTCGGTTAACGTAAAGTACTAAAGTTGCCCAACTTTAAACGTACGAAATTGCCATTTGTTATTGTTATTGAAAAATATTAGTTTATTTTTTTATTTGTTTTAATTTTATTTTTGTGTTGTGTGTCAGCAAATCAAATACAAATACAAAATATAAAAATAAATAAACAGAAATTAAATAAATTTAATTGTCTCTGTCTTGATTAAATATCCGTTATTAAAGTATTGACTGCGTGTCCCTCCTCCGTTGATACGTTAGTGTCAGCCGTATTTATAAAGAACAAAAGATTCTATGTGACTCGGCTATTAAAAGCAATACAATTTTTTGTAAAACTAAATTCTGGATATGAAAGAAAATTAAAAAAAATTGTGTAATAAATTACAAACCCTAAATACTCATAACTTATTTTTTGAACTAAATAAAAGAAAACTAAACAATGAATTTTCGTGTTACCAAAGTTCAGATTTTAGATTTTGCAAAGATTACTTTTTACTCTTAAATAAAAAAAAAAGATTTTGAATAAATAAAAAAAACTTGTGTATTTGAAAGTAAGATTATTTTGTAAAATAACACAGGCCTGCAAAAATTTTGAAAAAGTCGAAACCCTGGTACTTGAGTATAAGTTTCTTAGGGTCTCGAATATGGCGAAAAACATTCGTGTATATGCGCTTATACAGGGCGTCAACAGTCTTTTTAAAATAAATAAATGCTTGAGTGGCGCGCAAATATGCTACCGGAATATGGATTCGACAGGATAACGTCCAATACATATGAGAAAAAAGAATATTACAATACAGGGCATAAGTTAATGCTTTACCTCCTAAACAATTTAACTGCCTGTTTTTAGAAAACGTAAACAAGTGAGTGAGTGAAAAATTATATTGAAAACAAAAATAAATTTTCGTTTTTTATTGTTGGTTTCAATACAAAGTAAAAGTTTATTTAACTGAAAACGTTTTTGTGTTTTATAATAAAAAAATTGGAAATTAAGCACGACAAACAAAATCTTGTTAAATGAAAAATTTTGTATTCCCAAAAATGAATTTCACAGATTTTTTCAATTAAAAAAATTGTTCAAAAAGCAATCAAATATAATTAATGTGGTAATATAAAAAAAATTTAATTTTGATTTTATTAGCATTTTAGTTGTTTTGAAATAAATTTTTAGTAAAAATATTAATAAAATAACAAAAAAATTTTCGTTTAAAATAAAATAATTTTAACTTGAGGAATTGTTGCTGAAAATTGTCAAAATCAATCAACATATTATTTGAAACGGCAAAGTTTATTGATAATTTGTTTAATTAAAATTAAAAATATTATTTATTGGGGAAAAAATATTCAAAACTTCAAATTTTTACAACTTTAATATAATCATTTTGATAATAGGTGCAAAATCAACAAATGGATTGCTTAGTTGTAGGAATTTGGTATAAAATTGGTAATTAGAGAAGTTTTTTTATTTTTGCTGTGTTGATAACAAACTGGCAAGTGTACGGCTTAAAAATACTTAACTGGCAACATTGTTTTCGCAAAAAATAAAGCAAGTTGTTTTTACTTACAACTACAATTCATGTCGGAAGAATTCCTACCAATTGTAGTGTGGAATATAAGAAAAGTAGGGGTTTTCCCGGGAATTCCCGTTTTCCCGGGATTTTTGTTCCGGAATCCCGGGAAATTAAAGTTCCTCATAGTTTCAGAAAAAAGCCATTTATACTTTGGAATTTAATTTTCTATTCTCTAAAAATTAGCATCTGTTGATGGGTTGTCGATTAGAGTAGTGAGTACGATCCTAAATCAATGTCTACTGACGCAATAAATCTACCAAAAGCAGAATGTGCCGCGCAACAGTTGATAATTAATAAATTTTGTGAACTCTTCACTTAATAAAGAACATTAATTCAAAATAAGATGCAGGCAGTAAATTTTAATTGTCCATGGACAAATCTTAAAATAGGAGATATCCAAAAATATCGCTCCTTTATTGCATCAAAGTCATATCTACAAAAAAAATTGAGCTTGGCAAAATGCGATTAAAGTTTTCAAAATTTACCGATTTAAAGATATATTTTGCTATAACTTCGGTTCAGTTTGAGATAAAATACCGATTTTTTGTTACGAGAAAGAAAGAAGGAACACATTGCTTAATTAACTTAAAATTAAAAAAAAAAATTAAGATATGACGATATGTTTATTAGGTGATAAACATAAATTTGTTTCATTTTTTGACAGCTTATATAACCAGGAAGTGCTGGGAAACAGAAATAAAAAAAACTATGCAAACTCGTGTAAGAAACTACAACAAACAATTTTAAAAACACATTGTCCTGAAGATTACAGGTGGATCTTGTAAGAAGAAGTCCGTTTCATGCTATTTTTTGCATCAACCTTGACATACATTTTACTGATTAAAAAAGAAAAAGTACTTCGGATTGTGAATTAGAAGCTATTTGTCCAATCTCGGTAAAAAAGTGAACGACATTTTTCGGAAACATGGTAATAAGTAAATAAAATAAGAAATATACTCTTTGCCGACTTTCTAAACGTATTGAGTGTGTCTTAATGTTAGTTCCTAAGCTGTTAAAAAATGTTAATATATTTATTTAAAACATTTTATGATTTCATAACTTGAGTACCATAATTTTTGTTTGTTTTTATTATTGTTTTATGAATTAAATTGCTATGCTTATGTGATCTTTTTATCTTGTATCTAAAGCATAAAATTCCAAATTTACATATGTATAAAGGCGTAAGCTAATAATAATTCAAGTTCCTCTTTCAACCTTTAATTAATTTTTGTAGTATTTAGGCATTTCTTTTACTTACTTTATAAACAATTTCCCTTACGATTTTTTTAAAAAAAAGTTTTTTTCATTAATTTAAAACAAATTTACATTGATGAACTATTTATATGGAGCGGGATCCCGGGAAACTCAAATAAAATTTCCCATTTTCCCGGGAATCGAATAACTCCGCTAAAAAATCTCTAAAGAAAAGACAAACTTACTGTTTATTGTTGTTTTTTATTAAGCTTTGAGATTGTTGCAATTTAAACTCTTGCTTAAAATTCTTATTCGCTTTACAGTTTTATTTGTATAATATTTTTAGCTTTTCTAAAATCTTTGGATGAAGTTTCCCGATGATCTGGCCTCAGCAACCATTGAAATGCGCATAGGAAAAGCTTATACCTTCAACAATAAATTTCAGTGTTTGTTTTAAGAATAAAAAGCTTGTTAATTGAAAAAAAAGTTAATAAATGAGAAAAATATGTATAAAGCGAAATTTCACAGAAAACTTTGTTTACCTTTTTGAAAATGTAAACTTGTTCTTTTTACACTGGTATTGTGCAATAGTTTTAAAATTTTGTTTTCCTGACTCCATGTTTATGAACACAGATAGTTGTTTTTATACGAGTTTTTGCACGTATTGATATTTTTGTTTTATTTATGTTCAGTATTTAAAAAAGTGAGATATATTTCGTTTGTCTGTTTATTTGTGACCAATAAAAAATTTTATTTAAAAGCACTTATTTAGGGGTAAATAATGGGGTCTAAACAGATATTTTTTTAGGTTTTTTTGAATGGGCTGAACATAAACTGGAGGATTTAACAGATTTTTTGCGTAAAATCATCTGTAGCGATGAGGGTTATTTCTGGCTTATCGGGTTTGTTAATAAGCAGAATTCTCATTTCTGGATTGAGCACAATTTCTATGAGACTCTCGCGACGCCATTACATCCCAACAAAACCGCTGTAAATTAATAAGATTTTGTTTGTCGGGCTTAATTCCCAATTTCTATTCTTGACAAGCTAGCTTATATAAGCATTTCACTGGTTGCTTAGGACATATTATCGGGAAACGTTCCGCCAAAAATTTTTAGAAAAGCCAAAGATATTAGCAAATAAAACTGCAGAGTAAATGAGTAACTCACTGTTTATTGTTGTTGTTTTTGTTTAAGCTTTGATATTGTTACAAGTGAAACTGAGGTTTATAATTCTTATTCGCTTAACAGTTTTTTTTGTATAATATCTTTAGCTTTTCTAAAATCTTTGGATGAAGTTTCCTGACGATCTGGCCTAAGCAACCAGTGAAATGCGCATAGGAATAGCTTATCCCTTCAACAATAAATTTCAGTTTCTCAAAAGTATGAAATGGGAATTTAGAACATATGAAAGAAACCTTGTTTATTAATTTTTAAATCCCAAGAAAAACTTTGATGAGAAAATTAAGTGTTTTTTTATTTAGCTTATAGTGAACATATAAAATTCGCTTATGCCGAGTAAATTATTCAAACTTTTTATTACAACCAAATTTATTTTTTTCGCAATAGAATAATTTGTAATATTTTTTTTAGCTTTTTTACGTATAAAATTGCAATCTATTTTTATATTGTTTTCATAGTGTTGTTTTCATTTACCAAATACAGTAGACAACAAAAAACGAAAGAAGGAAAAACAAAAAAATATTTAGTATTAAATAAATTGTCTGACATGGATGAATTGTGATAAAAATAACAACTGCAGCACGACATCAATGAGATTTAAAATAGAAAAGAAAAATCACAAAAAATCAATTTCAGCTATAGTTTTTTTTTGTGCATATTTGTGTTGTTTTAAGTGCAAATATTGTATTGTCAAACTTCACAGCAACAAGAAAAAAAAACAAAGACAACAATATTTGGTGTTAACAACAACAGTAATAGTAGAGGGTGCTAAAATCGGCGCATAGAAGACCATTTCATGAGAAGGTGGTTAAAAAGCCATAACTATTGATTCGATGGGAATTTTTAAATACGGTTTTTTTGTTTTGTAAGAGAGACTTTGATCTTTTTGCTGCTAAACGTACATATCGACTGACTAGAAAAAAGTTATAGATGGCTTAAAATCAATTTTCGTTCAATTTCAGCATAAAATGAAGTTTAATACGTTAAAAAACGTTTTTTATAAAGTGTATTATTTTATTAGCTACGTTTAATTTGAGTTTCACAATACTGAAAAAATAATTTCGATTCGTTAAGTATCGACTGAAATAAAATTGCTTTCAAATCGAGAAAGCACGACTGCCAGAATTAGGCCCCTGTTTTTTTTAAAGTAGCGGACGTAAAAGTTATCTGCTATTTGTAAAGATTTTGCTAAGATACAGAAGTTTTAATAAAAAAGTTGTATAATTTTAGTTTAGTTAAAAACGTTTTCTAATATATATTAATTTTGTAATTTTCATAAAATAAATATTGAATAATTTACATAATTTTTAAATCAAAAACAAGTTGTTATCTAGGTGAACATCTAACTTAGTGGACGAGGGGTAGTGGACGCTTAAAATATTTTTTTTTTCGTTCGCTGGTAAGCGGGTCTTCGATCTGACCAATGGACTTTAAATTTACATACTGATGGTTCCAAAATGGATGAGGAAGTTGGAGCTGCAGTTTACTGACAGGAACTGGGTATTCGGGAATCTTATAAGCTACTCGATTACTGCAGTATATTCCAGGCGGAAATATTTTCGTCCAAAACGGCAGCTGATTTAGCACGTTATTCCAGTACTTCATATAAACTTCTTTATAGATAGTCAGTTGGCAATCAGGCCGATATCTGCTGAATATACATCCTCTTTGATCGTCCAGAAGTGTAAGGACCCAATAGATAGACCTGGTGCAACAGAAGAGTACACATCTATTGGACCACCAGAGCATTGAAGGTAACGAGGTGGTACACAATTTACCGAATGTCATTCCAATTCTTAATATTAGAATGATGCAGACATTCGATCAGGGTTGTCAACAAGAACTTTGTTTTTTAGTTGTGGCAACACCACCAAAATTATTTTTTTGAGGTATTCGTAGAAGATGCATTGACAATTGTTGCAATAAATTCAACTTCGCTCGAAAATCGCATTAAAATAATAAAAATCCACTATGAAAATGGTGGTTCTGTTAAAGGCACATTACACACAGCCAATTAAACTATCATTTTATTGCAAACAAAATTTCCTGATCGCACTATTTCACGAACATCAGCTGTTAAGTGGCCAGCCAGATCGTGTGATTTAACATCACTGGATTATTTTTTGCTTGGCTATGTTAAGGACAGAGCCTATACGGAGCTAATCGAATCGATTTCAGCCTAAAAACTCAAAATCCGTGATGTGAATAACGAAAAAGACCCGCCATTTTGTCAAAAAATGATTAAAACTTTAATGAAAGAATAGACATCTGCAAGCGTGCTTAGGAAAACACCGAAACCTGCTGGGCATACAAAGTTATGTGGGGATCCTATGATCTTAAGTCGGTTAAACTTCTTCTTTTGCTAACGAGAAAAGACTTAAGGCTTTTGGTAGGTTTTATAATGGGTGTCTGTTGGACGGCAGTATTCGCCAAAAGGGTGGGGCAACTGCCTAGTGACAACTGAAGATTCTGTATGGTACCAGCGGAAAAAAGAGACGGTGGAGCATATACTCTGTTGCTGTCTGGTGCTCATAAGCTCCAGAGCGATATGTGTGGGAGATTATCACTCTGGCATTGGACAAATAATGGACTAAACATTACATCGAACGCTAAGGACCAACTCGGTGTATGCGGAATCTTTATGACTGGCCATTTGAACCTAGCCTATTCCGTATCAATATTACTTAAAGGGGCTCCCATGCGAAGTTCTTAAATAAATGTTATTGCAAAAACTTGGTCCAAACAGCTCCTGAGCTGTCACTTTTTGGGTAAAATGTATGGCAGACCTAACTTTATATTTCATCTATAACAGTAGTTTCTAACATTCAAATATAGAGTTAAGTGAGTTGTTCCAGCAGCGCCTAGTGTACCCATAATAAGGTCAAAAAAGGGCCGACGCAACTTCATTTTTAATTTTTAACTTAATTTCTAACGTTACTATTCCCTAAGGGGGCTCTCATACAAAATTAAAATTTTTTGTTTTTTGAAAAACTTTTGTATTCATAAATTTTTCACAAGATACCTGACGATGGGTCAGAACAATCGGTCTGGTTCACACAGGCGGAACCTGGCGGATATAAGGCGTTGCAGAGAATCGTTCGCGCTACAAAGTGTTGCAATATTTCTTTGATTGATTTTGAAGGGTAGAAGTTACGCTCTAGTTAATAGGAAGTTTTCGGACAATTTGTTCTATTTAAAAATAGATTCTTTTAACTTTCTTACGCCCAATTTTACCAAGTTCAGTTAAAACTAAATATAACTTTAACTAACAGTTAACAATATGTTTAACAGCTATAACTGATAGTTAATGTTTACTGAACTTGGTGTAATTGGGGGTTGGAGACATAAAATCTTTTTTCTAGCACTAATAGCTTACAAGTTACAATGTTATACAAAATATATTTTGCCTGAAATTTTCTTAAAAAAAAAAGTTAAAGTCATTTAAAAATTTGAATTTACGAAACATTTTTTAATTTTACCGAAATACTGAAAAAGTCCATTTTGGATCAGCCTGTTCGCCGTGATATAGTTTTAATGGAACTGTAATTTTTTGGCTCCTAAGATTCACTGGTATTTACTTACAATTAAGTGACACAACTTTAAGATCGGTTAACATAGAAAAATTTCTGACCGCCTTGTGAAAATATGGCCAAAGTGTGGCGGTGGTTTCAAATAAATAATCAAGTGTAAATGCAATAAAATAAGAGTGATACAATAATGTTATCGTTATTTTTTTTAACAAAAAAAAAAAACAATCATGTTGATTTTTATTGCTCCCACCACAAACACTTATTTACTTCATTCGTATTTAGTACCTTTTAGCTGCTTTTGTAGACCCAGGGGTGTCTACTGCCACAGGCAAATTACCGAGTTGAATGTTGTTTGTTTGGCAAATGTAGTGTTTTAAAAATATTCAACACACGGTTTTAACCGAAATTATCTCTATGGTTTTTTGTGGGGTTGGAAAAAATGCGTTTTTATAGAAGAGTAAATAAAAAGAGGGAATAATAATTTAGGGTAAATAGAAAAGCATGTTTTCTAAAAAACAGAATTGACGCAAATATTTTTAATTTTAAAAAATTTAAAGCAGAAATAGATAAAAAAAAAATAGAAAAAGAATCAAAAACAAAAACAAAAAAGGGGATTAGAAGAATTAAATAAAACGAAAGGGTTAAGCCATAGGACGTAAAATAAGAATAGTTTCTTTGTATAAGTTATTTTTATTAAATTAACCATTTATATTTTTCAAATGTGTTCAATGTATCAAATTTGAATTTCTACAGTTTTCTTTGCATTTGCACGTTTTTGTTTTAGACAACGTTTGCTTAACATTAAAGCTATAGAAAGCTTTAAAAATTAAAATCTGATTCATTGAACACACACGCATAATCAAAATGTTTATTATTAATTTTAATTAAACTAAATTTATAACATATTTGAGAATTATTAATTTATGTGAACTAAACATTTCTCCACTGTTGCCAATTTGACGGGTTTACCGCGATTCTAGCGGTTTTTACGTGTCCATCGGGGTAAAATTTCCGTTTTGGCGGTTAGCGGGAAATCTAGCGGTTTTTTAATATCATTAGAAAATACAATTTTTGTTCTAGGCATTTGAAAATTACAGTTTTTATCTCAAAATAAAAGATTTAAAATATTTGTTTTCAATTAAATGGTTTTTTGTGGAAATTAAATTTGTTTCCGCAATAAAAATTTTACAATGTTTTAAGCAGATTTTATTAATTTTCTTATAAGGAAGTTAAATTCAAAAAGATTAACATAACCGTCTTATTTCCAGCGAAATAATTGTCCAGCCCAAAAAAAAACTAGACGTGAAAGAAAAAAAAAACTGAGAACGGTTTTAAATTTATTTAAAACACTTTTTACGGCGGACCAGTGTTATCAACTTTTAACGATCAAAATATAATCTATAGTCAAAGCTAAAGTTAAAAGGGTGTAGTCTACAGCAAATCAATGTTTATATTAAAGCTCTTAAGAAACCAAAAATTAAAAATATTTTTTATTATCCCTCGGATAAAACTTCCACACGGTTGTCAAACCCAATGCCAAACAACGTACTGTAATTCGAAAATTCAAGAAATACTGTTTGTAATGCTTTGAAAAACAACAAGAAATTTTTTTTTATTTTTTCATTTTACGCCTTTGCCTGGGTTTATTTAAGTTGGTTGTTTAGTATAAGCAAGCTTGTAACTAGATATGCCATTATTCTTATATATTTTTATTTTAGTTAACGGATACAAACCTTATTTATGGTTTTCCTAAAAAATTGAAAAATAATTTGTATTTGTAATTTGTATCGTTTGTTAGGATTGTAAACAGTTTTCAAGCATGGATGTTTGAACTAATAGCCAGCAAAAACTTTTAAAAATTATAAACATTATAAAGCAGTAGTGGCCATGTTATCCATATATACATATGTTAATTCAACCTTTTTAAATTAATGTACCTCAGAAAGTAAATGTAAATATATATCAAATATAAAATAAAAGTGCAAAATTTCAAATCGATTGTCTTGCATTTACTTCCTTGTTTTTTTTACGATTTTCTTAATCTTGGTCTACGGTCTAAAATTTTAAACATCCTTACCAAAACTACCTGCCTGTTCAACGATTTCGCATAGAATTTTATTTGGAAAATATTTTTAAAACTGCGTGTTCTTTTATACATTTTCTATGTGAACGATAACGTTCGAAATCGTTGAACTGGCAGTATATTAAGTGCACTTAACTCTAATGTCTGGATAGATTTCAAGCAATGCAAATTCCTGAATTTTATAAGAATATCAACATTTTGTACGTTCGCGGTACTAAAAAAGTCAGTGAAATTAAAAACCTTACAATATAATTTTAATTGAAAGACATAATACACCTTTAAAAAAGCACCCTATATCTTGATTTGTATAGACATTTCACGTATTATTTAGATTTTAGCGATATTTTTAAAACATTTTAAGCTAAATAAAAAATTTAGCGGCTTCTAGCGGTTTTTGAAGTGCGATTTGACGGGAAGTCTTCAAAAAAAGTTGGCAACAATGCATTTCTCTAAATTGGGCTTATTCAGTTCACCTGTACGTATAAGTAATACATATAAGCAAATTGCAATATAACCAATAACAATGAGCAACAAGAAATATTTAAAGGAGTTAAACCAAATTTTTTTGATGTGTAGTTGTCGTCTAACTACAAAACAGTTGGTGGATATATTTTTTTTGAAGACCCTGTTCCCCCGATTTTATCACAACTTACGAAGGGGTTATCTAATTTTTTTACAAAAACGCTAAATAACTTTAAATAAACTTTTCTTTAAGTTGTGCTAATATTATTTTTTTATACACTCCTGTGTTTTGACAAACAAACTGCCTTTTTAAAACCCCAAACTTTGGGAAAAAGTTAAAAAAAATTATCCATGAAATTTGAAATTTCGACTGTTTTTGTTTTCGTCCGATTTATGACACTTACGACACAAATCATGCTTTATAGAGAAGTATTAAAACTTAGTTGTGCCGCGTGGCAGCTATCGCACCAAAAATTCTTATTCTGGAAGCATATTTAAGTAGCAAAGTGCAGAAAGGGAACTACTTCAAAACATTCAATCAATGTAGCTAATTACGGATAATAAAAAATGCAAGTTTTATTTCTTGATCTCGTAAAGGGCCAACCGACTTTTATTTGAAGTTGCCTAAGATGGCACTTGTTACACTAGTTTATTTGCATTATTCAAATACGGCACATAAAGGTAACGCCTATCTGCACTTAATGCAATTAAATTTCGAAAAACACGCTTATATTTACAAGATTAGTTTATTACATTAGCGAAATTTCTTTTTTGCTATTCATAAGCATTTAAATAATTGAATTATTTATTTCGAAAAGGGCTCAGGTAAAAAAATAGAGAGTGCTTAGGAGACTCATAAAACTAAATATGTATCTCTTAAACCATTTGACTTTTTGAAGCTGAATTTTGTTTTCAAAAATTCTTAGTCTCTGTTTATGTTAAAAAAGTAAAAACCAAAAATTATTTTATGTTATATTTAAAGGAGAAAATGGTCATTACAATTTCCGGAGATGAGCCTTTTCAAACATAATTTTTGAATTTTCGTGTCTTTATTTGCAAAATGGTATCTTTAGTGAATGTAATTTATTAAGTCACACAAATATTTAAACTATCTAAATACATATTTTCGATTTTTTTAAATTAATTTTTTAAGATCCATTAAAGAACTCAATAATTTTAATGAAATAAAACAACTTTTTAATTAACAAGATTTGGTTTGTCGTGTTTTATTTTCAATTTTTATTCTTGATAAAAACGCTGAAATTTATTGTTGATAGGATAAGCTATTCCTATGCGCAGGACACTTCATACAAAGATTTTAGAAAATCTTAAGATATTATACAAATAAAACTGTTAAGCGGATAAGAACTATAAGCACCAGTTTTAATTGTAACAATATCAAAGTTTAAACAAAAACACCAGCAATATACAGTAGCAGAGTTCAGTATTAGGCCTGCAAAATATCGTAGCACTTAAATGAATTCTAACGGAAACTCTGTGTATTTTGTTGCTGAATTTTACAAGAGAGCTACGCTATTTTGCATTTGCTCTTTTGCAAGCCTTATAGTGAACTCCACTAATGAGTTTATGTTTTCTTACATTCCCCACAACAATTTTGTTGGAATTCTCCCAACATTAATTGAAGTTGTATGTGCGTTAAGAAAAAACAAAAATAAAAGCATATTGCTTTAGTGTTTTCGCAAGAAAATTAATATGAAGCGATTTGCCAGTTCAGTTTTTTAAGCCGTGCACTTGCCAATTTGTTATCAAAATAAATTTTGGGAATACAACATTTTTATTTAATAAGATTTTATTTGTCGTGCTTAACTGGTTGTTTAGGCCACGATAAACAAAATCTTATTAATATTTGCGAATTATTAATCTCTCTTTTGAATATTTCAATACAATGTAGTATTATTTCAATAAAACAAGTCCTAGAACTAAATTTATAAACCAAATTTCGTGAACAAGTTGCCATACTTTGCCCATATATGTCCATTAGTATTTCTATCTTACAGTTTCCTTAAAGATTCTACTCTAAAGCAGCGTGGTTGCCATCAACATTGTCCTTGTAAAGTGTGTATCCTAGCCAACGGTATTTTATTCATTTTGTTTAGACCTCAATGCGTTTCTGCCCATTAACTTCCAAAAGCTTCTCGTTTTTAATTTTTCTTGACCTCCAGATTTTTAAGATTCTGCGGAAGCAAATTCTAACGAATTAATGCATCTTCTGTTTGACAGATTTTACCAAGTGCCAAGTTTCGCATCTGTACAGCAAAACGAATTTAACACAAGCTTCAAAAAGTCATATTTTTGTTTATCTAATATAACACCTCCATTGCCTTTGCAATGATGCAAAGACGGTTTTCAATATCTTGAATTTGTTTGACTTCCAAGATATTCGAAGTCCTCTGCATTTTCAATATCCACATCATTGAATTTAAGTTTTGCGTTATTGCTTGTGTTAACTCTCATGCACTTTGTCGTTTGTTTGTTTCCTTTGCAAGAGTATTTAATTGTAACTGCATGTCTTTGTGTATATTCGCCATCAGCGTACACACGTTCAACTAATCTCCCGTTTAGTTAGCAGTTAAGGCATGCAAATGTTGAACTCAGAGCAACATGAGCCATTTTCAATTCATGCAATGCCTTTAAAACATGCTTGCAACGACATATAAACCCATTCTCGATTAACTGAAATTAAATCTGTACATTCTTTTCACAGTGACAGATGAACATGAAATTGAACATATCAACACATACGATATATGCAGCATATATTTTAGAACATGCATTCTTATTAGTATTGGTATGGCTTATTATATGCAATAAACCTGCAAATAAAATGAGAAAATAATTGATTATGATTGTATGATTGAAGCTTTATTAGTTTTTGGCTGAAATTTTGAGATCTCAGTTAAACCAGGTTTAGTTAATCTGAAAACAGATTTGTGTAGCCATTACCAAGTTTGTATACAACATTTTGACATAACAGCTTAGTTTTGCTTAAAATGTTGGTCTTTAATAAAGTAAAAAAAGAAAGTTACATTTCGATGGAAAAATCCTGAAACTCGTTAAACTAAGTTTAAACTTGAACCAAATCTCAAAAACACGGCCTTTACTGCTAAATATTTGGCTAAAACAAAGCACATACAATTTTCTCACGACTTTATCTCGGAAACCAATTGAAATTCTATTTTCCTGTCTTAAGCACAGTTGCAGCATAAGACTACACTGAACCAAAAAAGCAACGAAAATGTACGTTAAGCAAACGAACAACGTTTATTAAAATAGTTTTCGTTAGCTCAACGATTTATTAGTCAATATAAGGAAAAATAAAATTATACAGTGCCCAAGTTCTGTAGCTCTCGCGTCGCGAAACTTTTCGATTGAAATGTGTGAAATGAAACAAAAATGACATATGTTGAAACAAACAGCTGTTTTTCTCACTTAACTGTGTCTGGCGAGTACTAGATGTCACGCAAGGAAATTACTCGCCAATTTACAGAAAAAGTGTGTCTGTAACATTTTTGTGAGAAAAGTTCCCGCTTTGAACTGTCAAATAAATTCACAAATAAAAAAGGGACGAGAAAAAATTTCAGCACTTAAAAACAATTAAAAATGCATAATGCAAAGAATAATAATAATAATATTTTGTTCATGGCACAATTTTTTATTGATTAATTTTTTTGTTTTTAACATTTTTATAAAATATACGAATGTTTTCAAAGCTCGTTTGCAAACAACAAACATAGAAGTCGCACTTAACATTATTTGTTATAACCGACGGTTGTATTTTCGCCACGTCGTTGAAAAATTTTCAATTCCAGTAAGTTTTGGTCGCCGTCAGCGATATGTGTTACTGGCGTTCTCAACGTCTGCAATGTCACATCGGCTTCGAGTGAAATTTTATATAACGTAACAACATAATCTCTTTTGATAGTGTTCGACATGAGTTACAGACACACTTTTTTCTTACTTTTCGAGAAACGATGGAATATTTTGTTTCACATCTTTTCGATGCGAGAAGTTCTCACTATTGACACTTAAGTACTGTTCATTAACACAATAAACATACATTTATCAAGCATTTTATATAAAATATTCTTTAAAGTAAAACAAATCGCCTTTGAGGTAACGAAACATTTATTATGCCTTGTTAGCACAAATGCCCATTATTTTAAAGAACAATCATTCATTGTTACAACAAACAAATTCATTGGCCGAAAATAATAAAAAATTTCGTTTGCTTAACGTACATTTTCATTAGTTTTTTGGTTCAGTGTAGGAGAAAAAAGTGTAAAATAAACTTACCCGAAAACAGCATTAAAATTACTAAAATTTAATTTGTAGATCTTTTTTTTAGCACTTTTGGCCCATGGCTGCCAAATTTTGGAAAATTTAGTAAAGTGATCAGCAGAAAACATATTTTTGTAATTTAATTCATAATTCTTTAGAACATTATAATGCTGGAGAGTGCTTTTTTCACATTAACATGCTGTATTTTACTTCGAAAATTGGAGAAATGTATCAAAGATGTTCCAAGGGGAAACAAATTATTTAATCAATATCAAGTTTCGGTGAGCAAGATGCCAAAGTTATTTTTGGGAATACAAAATTTATTATAAATAAGATTTCCCTATGACGTTCTTAATTCCCAGTTTTTATTTTTGATTAATACACTGAAAAAAACTACGTTGAAAGAACTGCATACAACAGCTTAGCTAAGTTTCAATGACTTGCTTAGACAGTATGTTTGAGTTGGCATAACACATTGCTTGATTTGACATGACATGGCAAAGAATGAAATTTTTTCAAATGACATTTTTACTGGAAGTGTTAAAGTGTGCTGTTCTGTAGTTTGCAGCTTGTTGATCTTGCCTGTATATACAAATAAATCTTTTTTGTGTCACGCCCACTTCTTCAATCCCGCTCGCGTTTTTTCGGATGTTGTATATTGATAACCAAGATGCTTGTTCCTAATTTAAAAGCTTTGGCTCTTGCCGTTCTTCAGATATACATAACAATAAAATTAGAAAACAGCAACGGGATTTTAGGTTAAAATTAGAGGCAGTCGTTGTTGCTCATTTCTCAGCCGTTTAAACCGGTCAGGCTGAATTATAATAGCAAACAATTTCGGACTGTATGTGACATAAATATATGACTACCAAGTCCCCAACGTATCTGGGGTCTTCGGAAAATCCATTTCAACGGACAGACGGACAGACATACATCGTTAAATCAACTTCGCTCTTCATAAGCACCCAGAGTATTTATACTTTATAGGGTCTACGATCAAGCTTCTGGAAATTACAAAAGAAATGACAAACTGAAATATAAGTATACCCTTTGACCTTCGGTGAAGGAAATAAAAATATCGTTTTACGGTTCTCGAGAGATTACTAGCTCATTGGGGAAAACGGTGTGCAGCCAATACCTTGATACTATAGGCTTCAACTTGGCAGGACTTTTGTGATTGTTACCTCGTACTACGAAAACCAGAAGTCCCCGTAGCCTTGGCTAAAATCTGGTTATTTATTGGTGAGGCTATTTTGGGAATCACGTTTTTACAGAAAAGCGTTGAAAGGGAGATATTAAAAAACCAGCAGACCTTCCCTCCATTGTGAGATCCTTGATTTGCTGGCTGCTCTCCTTAAGCGATATTCCTTATCAAAAGCTGCTGCTACATATCAGCAATAAATATAAGATAGCTCCAGCTCCCAAGCAAGGGGAAAATTTACTGGTTTCTGCTTAAATCGATACACTTAAATTTACTATCCATTTGTGTTGTGTAGTGTTTGGTTCAGACATAGAAACGCCGGCGCACGGACGCATTATGTCAGTCTAGTGTTTTTAAACATCGTGGGGTAAGGCCCACATTGCGGGTATCAACGTTCATCTTTAAGATTTTTGTCTGTTATAAGCGTTCTCTGTTTTAACTGGAAACCGATCGGCAGATGTTACTGGTTCATCGAGCTTTACGGTTATGATATTCTTTTCTTTTGCATTTTAATGCTATAAGCACGTTTTCTTCACTTATATTTTTCACTTAATAAAATTTTCATACATATATAAACATATTAAGATATTTAAGGGAAATCCTTTTTTCTTCTTTTCTTCGTATATCGATAACAATTGAATTAAAGTCCTCAACAAGATTCTTCTTCCAAGAACATTCCTATACGTGATGTATCGATGTTTATGGGGAATTTAACTATTTATTACATAAATTTGTTATGTATGATTATTATGATTATGATGGTACACTCATAAACTTTATTATGTTTGCATTATGGGACAGGGTTACGATACTCCATGCTTAAATACAGCAGAACATGTTGTATCTTGCAAACAGCAGAGATGTATAAAAACATTCAAAAAAAGGTTTCTATATTTATGATGTTGATGACATGAATGGAATGCCAAACAGTTAATCATACTTTAAATATTACAATACAAAATTAACTTATGTATGTGCCAAACTTTAAGGGCTAATGGTCTTATTTAAACATTTAAAAAGTTGTATTCATAAAAAGATTAATTGTCCTTTAAACCTTTTTATCTAGTAGAAACCTTGAGTTCTTTAATATTTCCTAAGTTGTATTAAACAAAAAAAAAAAAAAAAAAAAAAGTTTGAGATTCTCTGCTTTTTTATGTTTTATGTATAGAAATATTTACATGTATTAGTATTTAGTACTTTATTTGTATTATCCAATGTTTTCACATTTTCTTTTTCCCCATTTTATTGTTATTGAATTTATAACACTTTGATATTTTTATTATTTATGTCAAACGTTGACACTGAAGTTGAAATTTATGTAAACGATTTTACCATAAACAACCTTTAAGGTAGTATCACAGTGGTGTAGAACTATAAAAAAGCCTGGATCTATTTGGTCGGTTGTTATAAGACACACTTTAGTTTGTTGCTAAGATTATTCTTTTTTTTTTACTAAATTGGATTAAAACAGTCAGTTGTAGCACAGTGCAGTTCTGTATGTTTGTAAAGTCGTTTGGGGAATATGTATATTAATATGAATCGAAAAATTAACCTTTTTGTGGGAAGTCGCAAGCGAGACTGACAGTCAGTCACTAACTGATTTTATTTAACATTTGAGCAAACGAAGATGTGAGGTTAAGACAGAAAAAAGCCCGTATGTCCATTATTGTGTGAAAAGCTTTATTCTGTGAGGATGTTTGTATGGGGTATTTAAATAATTGACAAATTTCGCCCATAAGTATTTTAAATAATAAAACACTGTGTGCAATTAATAAATATTATAAGTCCCAAACGATTTTTTACTAGGAA
This sequence comes from Pollenia labialis, assembly GCA_949318255.1. NCBI lineage: Eukaryota > Metazoa > Arthropoda > Insecta > Diptera > Polleniidae > Pollenia > Pollenia labialis. The sequence goes on from OX439140.1 coordinate 87,009,208, forward strand.
GTTAAACAACTTTGCAAACTGCCTAACCCTGGGCTACAATCGGGTTTGTCTAATTACAATAATGGATTAAAAACCATGAACAGTTTAAAAAATAACCACAGACTAATTATTGTTAACAGCTGAGGCTGTCAACAAAAAAAAAGATACAAAAACAAGGACTTCAAGAAGAATTCTTGACATAAAGTACAATTAAACAGAAGTAAGAAAGAACATGTAAATCAATCAAAGTAGATAATCATGCAAAGCAAATTTCGATCTACCAAAGATTAAATACAATTTGGTTTAAAGATTGATATTTGACTATTGACTGCCAGGCGTTGTCAATGCGGTGAGTGTTAATTGTCAAACTCCTCTGAAGAGATTGTGGGGTTACAATTGAAACGTCAGGTCAAACTGTCCGTGGAGACCTGGGTTCGATTTCAAGAATAAAAAGTTATCAAAAATTTTTAATTAATTTCATGTTGCAAAATTCCTTTCTTCAGAAAAATAATTAAATGAAAATTAAACTTAATGAAATTTTTCTGATTAAAAATACTAAAATTTGAATAAAATAATAATGAACAGTTCAAGGCCCATTGAAAAGGTCTGCGCAAGAAGCCTGAGGATCATTGTTTATGTTCTTTTTAGTTGTCAAAAGTTTGCTTACATGTGCATGTATACGTTTGTTTACGCCCAGCAAATAAAATTGGACCACCTGACCCATTTTGATAAAATGGACTACTCCATGGACTGGTCCGATGTAATGCAAGCATGGACCATGTCATTGTTAAAAAGTGTTTGTAGTGAGACGACATGTCTTCGTTTTTTAACGACGTGCTTTCGTTTTTAAACGACTTCAAAACTAATCCTCTTGAGTATACCATGGAGTAGTTTTAAAACTACTCCTTAGTGGTCCAAAGGTGGGTTATATGATCCTCTCCTAGGACATCGTAATGTTAAATAGGCCAGGTTTTTTCCATACGTTTGGGTTACTTTTGGACTAGTCCTGGTCCTTTGTGGACTACTCTTTACACGCGTGTTTGGACTGGTCCTATTATTTGCAGGGCGTTTATGGTATGCCACACATACACGTTTTTTCCTTTTGCTTTGTATATGTGGTAGTAAATTTTTGACAACTAAAAAGAATCGGTTTTTGTTTTTGTACAAGTAAGCAGACCTGATAGATGGGCCTTGGAACAGTTCAATAAAATAAAATACAGAAACATTGTACATACAACAGAACTCAAGCTTAAGCATTTTAACTTAGTAATTATTAATTACAATAAAATTAAATTTTACAACCAGTACCAGTGTATATTTTATTTTTAAAATTTTTTCCAAACTTGCACCACTGTAAATTATAAAGTTTATTGAACAAAGGCAGTAATAAATCACACATCAAAGCAAATATCATGCTACTTATTCTTTTGTGTAGACTTTATTACCTTTTAAGTTGAAAGGTTCCCTTAAAGAATCTACGAATACAGAAACCATATTAATCGGTATTAAAGACGAGAAGAATATTTGCTAAAAATCCTCTTAAAAGTCCGTTTATGGCTTGCGGATAAAGTTGCTGTTTGTTTTACTGAGATTTGTATATGCAAAATTCAATGTTTAGCAAACATGTAAAGCAAGATAAAATATTGAAATTTAATGAAGTTTAATATACAACCAATATAACTACTTTTAATTATTTAAGCTTGAGGTAGTTTTTTATAAAAAAATTATATGTATTTATTTAATTCAATATTTCGCTAACATTTGGTTAGCATCGTCAGGAAATTAACAAATTTTAATAATAACAAAAACGATAACAAAATTATGAAAATATTTTTGTCAGAAATTAAATTCAAGAACCTATTTGTCATAAAAAATTTTTCAAAACCCATTATAACAAAAAATAAAAATTTAACTAAAGTATAACAATTCATATAAACTGAAAACATTTTCTATCTATAAACCTAATTCGAAAACCATATTTACAATAATAAAAAATATTTTGGCTAATGAAAACTCCTATAAAATAAATATTTTTTTTTTTAAAAACTAAACTTATTTTTAATTGCTATAAAATAAAGATTTTTTTTCAAACTAAACTACTTTTTAACTTATCTTACATACATAATTAAACATATCTTCATTATTACAAAACTAATGTGTATATCGTGACCTAAGGACAAGAAGGTCCTAGTTTTCATGTAACAAATTGAACCCTCCTGTTCCAAGGCTGCGATAGGTACCTATATTTATATTATTATATCTAATCTTCTATCCCTTAATAACTAAATTCCTATAATTATTCGCTATATGTTCTGTGTCTGCTTTAAAATTTATTCTCTGTGCCGTTGGTGTATTAATTATGTGTAACATTTCCAATAAATTTCTGCGTTTGTAGTTAGTTTCAGTGTTTAAAACCGATACTTCTTCAAAATTTGGATAGTGATTAGATTGATAACAATGATGACTCAATGCTGTTTTTTTAGAATTAATGTCCCTATATTTTTGATCGGATCTATGTCCCGCAATTCTAGTCCTTAATTTGTTCTTCGTTGTACCTATGTAAACTTGGTTGCATCTTTCATTATCATTTCCCTTGCAAGGAATTTTGTAAACAATGTTTGACATATCCCATTTACTAGTTCTATCTTTTGTCTTGCTAAATAAACTGTTCAATGAGTTATAAGCTTTGTTTGCTACCTTATATTTGTCAGTGTCAAAGATTCCCGATTCGTTTATTCGTTCCGAAACATTGGATATGTATGATAATGATTTATATATCATTGGTTCTATTGTACTGGTAATTCTTGTATTCCCATTACTCCTATCATTATATTGATTTATTAATCCATAACTTAAACTATTTGGAAAATTGTTTTCCTTAATATATTTCTAATTTTAATTATGTTTTTTCTGTGATATACCTTGTCACTAATTGTTAGTACCCTTTTAATTAAATTTCTAGCAGTATTTATAATAATTCTTTTACTGTGTCCTGAATATAAAAAACGACTTCAAGCTTAAATAATTAAAAGTAGTTATAAAATAAAGGTCAAATTAGAATAAATATCAATATAACCAATATACATGGACCCCTGATAAGGATATCTGGGCATCCGTATGTACATACATAAGATAAAGCATTTTTTATACAAATTGAAAATAACAGTTTTTGCTTGTTATTTTTTAAGAATGAATACATTTTAATATCTTACTTTGTACTTATTGCATAAGAAACTAACAATTTGGGCAGTGTGGAGCTATACCTATTGCACAGGGGCCATCCCAATCATCAATAGAACCAAATATAATATCTAAATATTTTTTTACATCACTCCCTTTCGCCAATCGGCTTCATATAAGAGGAATAAGTCTTGTCGGTTTCCTTCGTCAAAACAAAGCGAATATTCCAAAGAGCTACGGCCATACCCAACGGATGACATAGGAACGTCATAATATGGTTGCAGCAAGAGCGGGACTCGTTTGTCTGTTGTAACAAAGAATAAGAAAAGTGTTTATTTTTTGGTCGACAATGCATTATACTCTGGGCTATTACAAGCAATTTAAAAGAGGTTAAAATTTAAAAATCTTTAGAAAATGATAAGCTGAAGGAACTTGCGGAACCTCACAACCATTTGTAGGGAAATATGAGAAAAGAAACTCACTGTTTATTGTTGGTGTTTTGTTTAATTTTTGATATTTTTACAGGTTTAACTTTTAGTGATTATAATTCTTATTCGCTTTACAGTTTTATTTGTATAATATTTTTAGCTTTTCTAAAATCTTTGGAAAAAGGGTTCCTGATGATCTGGCCTAAGCAACCAGTGAAATGCGCATCCCAGCAACAGTAAACTTCAGTGTTTTTTTTTTTTAACAAGAATTCAAATTTGGTATTAATCACTACAAATAATATCTTTTTAGTTAACAATTTTGTAGCAACATGCTCTATTTTTTGATTTTCTACAACCAAAAAGCCAGTTATTGTTGTTTTTATTTTGTTTTTCTTAATTACTTCGATAATTATAAAAGTCTTTAGAAAAACTTTGGTTGAAGGAACCTCAACCTTAAATCTTTTATTTTTTTTTAGAGATATTTGTATTTGCCTACAAGATGGGTCCAATTTTTAAGCACATTATCGATTGTGTGCAGCTGTACTTTACCAATGGCTTCACGAATATTGTCCTTCAAAGCGTCAATTGTCTCTTGCTTGTCGGCGTAGCACTTATCTTTGACGGCACCCCACAAATAATAGTCCAAAAGTGTCAAATCGCAGCTCCGAGGTGGCCAAACGACATCAGCTCTGCGGCTGATAATGCGATCTTCAAAAACAGGGTGCAAAACATCGAGTGTAGCTTCGGCTGTGTGGCACGTAGCGCCGTCCTGTCGAAACAAAATGTTGCCAATATCCTCCTCTTCAATTTTTGTGAACAAAAATTCTTTCAACATGACCCGATAGCGATCGCCATTGACTGTAACGGCCACTCCTTGTCCATTTTCGAAGAAAAATGGCCCAATTAAGCCTCTGGACCGAAATCCGCACCAAACAGTGACTCGTTTTGGGTGCAACGGCTTTTCAATGTATGCGTACGGGTTTTCTGTGCCCCTAATGCGACAATTTTGCTTGTTTACATACCCACCAAGATCAAAATGAGCTTCATCTGAAAAGATGATTCTTTTCTTCCAAAATCCGTACGCAATTTTCGCTTACATTCTGCAACATTACCATGATTTTCAAAGTAATGTCGCAATATTTCCCAGCGTTATGCAAGCGTATACACAACCATATTCGTTCAGCGGAAGGATAAAACAAATTATCTGTCAAATCAGACATGAGCTAAGTGTTACCATCCACGAAATAAGCACTAGTTGAAAAAAACGTTGGATGGCGGACCCGGTAGAAGCCTTGCTGAATTTCCAAATTTTGTATGAAATTTAAAAAAAAAAAATTTTTTTTTCTATAACGACTGTGCATTTTACTGCCGAATTTCGGTTTTATTAGTAATTTTAATAAACTAAACTATTTTTGAGTTACGTGAATAAACGTTGTGCAACCTCCTGCAGTTTCGAAAAAAGGTTAGCTCCATTGGATTCAGCGTACCCGAATTATGTTAAAACGCCATGTGGCCGGCTTGTTTATTTTATCAACTAGTACAGTGCAATTAGTCCGGTAATAAGGACCCTGATAATGTATCAATAAGCCGAACATTCAGTTTAATCTTCCTTAATGAACACGTAACCTTATACGGTTTTATTTTTTTCAGATTCTGATGACTTTTCATGCACCTTATGTGGTAAGCCATTTTATAATTCACAATAGTTCAATTTTGTTAAATTTTTTCGTGTATCCATTTTTGAATAAAATTATTTAAACTTCAACATTTTTTATTATTCGAATTTATTCTATGAGCTAAATTTCAGTTATGTATTTTATAAAGCTTTTTTGTAATAGTCCTTTTCCTTCAATTTTTCAGAAAAAATATAATATAAAGTAACCTTCGGAAGGAAATAATTCCCAGTTTCTATTATTTAAACTTCTTAAATTAAAATTAGTCAATTATTCAAAAATGTTGATCAATTAATTATTTGATTAATCAAAATATTGAGTAAAAGATTAATCAAATTTTCTTATAAAAACACATTTGAAAAACATGTTTGAAATAAAACAAGTAAGAAAGTATAATCGTTCAAGCCCGACCATATGATACCCTACACCACAGTATTTAGAAACACATCATGCTTATGTGTCCATATACATACACATGGATTTATCTATGTTTATAAAATTCATTAAAATTGGTTTTAAAGTTTGTGAGAGGCAGAAATTGCCCCCTACCTTCCCTTGTGGTCCTATTTTTTTTAAAACTGAATAGCTGATGCGTCCATACAGATATGGATGGTTTAAATTTCAGTAAAATCGGTTTGATATTTTCTGAGAGAAAGAAATTTCCCCCTATCTTGACCTGCGATTCGGCCGATTTTCAATAGGCTTGGTCCTTGTGGCAATAAGAACCCATGTCCCAAATTTTATCAAATTATCTCCAAAACTATGACCGGTACTTTGCGCACAAGGTTACATGGACAGCCAGCCAGCCGGACAGACATCGTTAGTTTGACTCAGAATTCTGATCGATCGGTATACTTTAATGTGGGTCCAGGACCCATATTTTAAGGTGTTGCATCTGCACAAATGCATAATACGTTCTCCGCTATTGTGGTGTGGGTATAAATATATAAGTGTGTATTATTAGATTAAAACTACTGGATGTACCAAAAAAACATGAAGTCAAACCTTTGATATGAAATGTCGTTATCATTTTACATCAAATACAATTCTCAAACGTTTTTTAATTGATCGATTTTAATATTTAAATTCAAATTGATAATGATTTGAAAATAAACATTTGACATCAAATGGTTTATCAAATTGATGACAAATTGGCATCAAATGTTAAATTCAAATCAAAAGCGATTTGGCAATACTAAAGCGAAAAATTAATGTAAACATTAAACATGGCGTTAACAGTAAAATTTTTACTTCGTGGTTAAATTTGTTTTACAAGTAAACGATTGATTTCTTGTGAAAACTAAAAATTATTTGGGAGTAATTATAATGATAAATTTTAAGTTTGTTGTATGATCGCGGTGCTACAATACTCAAAATCAAAGGGAGCCAATTATTTCGTCTGTCTTTGCAAGAATTAGAGGACGGAAAGAATATTATTTCATCTTTTAGCCGAATGGTGCCGTATGTTTATCTCACAGTTTCTTTAACTAAATAATCAATTTAAATTAACAAAATAAACTATTTTTATTTATGTTGCAGATTGTATTACAATCCACATTTGAAAAACATTTGAGAATTACATTTGAAAGCAAGTTGAAAATAAAGACATTTTAAAATTTGAAAAATATTTCCCCTTTTTGTTGAGAATACTATGATTTTCAAATGATTATCAAACGTTTGTCGTTTGAGAAAACGTTTGATTTCAAATCATTTTCAATTTGAAATCAAACCTCGACGTTTGTTGGGTTTGAGCAGTGATGCCAACAGTAGGGAATTTTCCCTTTTTGTAGGGATTTTTTCGGAAAAATTCAAGCGTAGGGGAAAAAGGTTAGATTTTTTATTTAAAGGCAAATTTAGGCAATTTTCAAAATGATATCTGATTTTCAATATTCAATTGTCTAAAATACGTAATATTCGACTTGTATTCATTTAAAATTTTAAATTTTTCATATAAAATAGCATTAAAGTACAAATGTAGTATTTTTTAAAAGAAACCCTATACTATGAGTCCTAACAGCCTGGCAATCTATGTATTAAAACCAAATTTCCGAATATTCGCAAACCCCCTAATGTATATGTAATTATGGGGCGACATTTATTCGCATTTGCGAACTATTCTCTTATATTTGCTATTTGCATTCGCACTCGCATTCGCTAAAATGAATGCGAATATTAAGAGCGAATATATAATAATTGAAATTTCTGCATCGAAATTTTTCTGTACAAAAAACAATCACACCTTCTAAGCTAAGAGAAATAAAAATATACAATTTCGAATTTTTAATGAAGACTTTTAAGGATAACGAAGGATTTCATTTTATAAGGAAATTTTGTTTATAGTTTTTTTCAGGGGAACTGAAAAAAGAGCAAAAGTAAATTTGTCACACAATATTGTCATTTTTGAAAATAAATTTTTATAAGTGTGTTTTTCTTGTTGTTAATAAATAATTTAATAACTCCATTCATTAACTGAGACAACCCTGTGTCAATGATTTTATTTTAATATTTTATAATAATACAGTCGAACTTCCCTATAATGAATCTCCACGGGGACAGACAATTATTTCACTATATAGAAACTTCATTATAAAGATTTTTTTTGTTTGTTTTTTATTTATTTAAAATAATCAGGTATTTTTGTTTGAACTACATACATATAACTGATTTGTTTTTTAAAATGTTTGATAATGTACTGGAAAGAATTCCAAACTCTTTAGCTATATGTTTTTTTCTTTGATGTCCCTTCTTCAACTTTATTAATTACTAATAACTTTTTTCAAGAGAATTGCTACTCCGGTGCGTCATTTTTGTTCACTGAACTCGGGCGACTGGTGTTAAAAGTCAAATCATTAACTTTTTTGTTTTCATTTACGGTACATTTCTTATTTTCTTAATAAATAGTGTTGCTAACAAGTGTAAAATAAAGCTGCAAAAAATAGTTCACTATATGGAGACAAAAACACACGTAAAGTGTATGTTTGGTTCCAAAATTTTGTTCATTGTAAAGAAAATCAAAATACATTGAAAGTGGAACGAAAAAGTTGTGTTCTTGATTAAAGTTCATAATAAGGAGAACTTCATTGTAAAGTTCACTATAAGGAAGTTCGACTGTATTTACAAAATGTTAACAAAACATACCAATATTTGATTGCCTGTTGCTACAAACAATAGATTCTTAACGTAGGGAAAAGTGAGGGGAAATATTTTTTGTTTGTAGGGAAAAAAGGGATTTTTTGTTTAGACATGTAGAGATTTTTTTAAATTTCTCCTGGCATCACTGGGTATAAGCAATATTTATTACTTATACGCATGCAGTTCAGTTATTATTTAAATCCCTACTAAAACTATAGCATACATTGTGGTGGTAAAATGTATTGATTGCAACATGTTGAACTGAGCGTATGATTAATATATATTTTTAATTGAGCTTAAATTCGTTTCCATTTAATTGCGAACTCCTGCACTTGAACTAATTTTTTATTTATTTAAAAATTTAATTGTCCACTCTTTAAAAGAAAATTCAAGTCCCTAATCTTTGATTTTAAAGTCCCCGAAAGTCCCCGGACACATTTGAGTGGTTATTTCGGAGTGCGTTCATGAGAGATTCAATTGTACTTACATTATTCTTTCCAACTGACACGTTTTGAAGGGTATCACTTGATTCGCCACCTCCGTATTTTGCCTTCTTTACTGTCTTTAAAGGCAGTTAAAGTATCCCAGCAAAAACTGAAGCTTCCTATAAAGTTTTTTTGAATGTTCTCTTAAACTTTTTGGAAATTGTTTTAATTGCCCCATATTGAATTTAATAGGAAAGATGAATGTGTGTCTATTATCTGTCTTTTATTCAGCTTGTAAGCATTGTTTTAAAACATTGATTAAATTCAAGAAAAAACAAAAAGAAAAAACTATTTATTAAAGTTGTTTTATCTCATGGTAAAACCAAATATTAAGTTGTACTTACATGCATCATAGGAGAAGAATAGAATTTTATTTTATTTTATACACGTTCTTTTATTTGTTTTTGCTTACGGAGTGTGTGTGTGTGTGCGCATATACGTTTCATTTATATAAGTAATGTATTGAAATTGCTCACGTATTTAATATGAATTGACCAAACAATACAAATAATAAACAAAAGGAACAAAAACAACAATATTAACCAATTCTAAAAACAAAGGAATTTGTATTACCATTGAACATTTTTCAACTCTGAAATAAAATTCTAGTAATTTCTTACGCATTTATTGGAATTTTGTTTGTGAATGGAAAACAAGAAACAATGCTTTATTCAGGTATGCTAATTTTTTAATACCCTCTATTTTACCGCCAGGGCTTCAATGGGATCTGTGATAAATCATGAAACAAATGTACACTCTAAAGAAAAATGACTCCATCCGTACTAAAATCAATCCGAAGCGGTATTAATAGTACGGTGATTCAAATACGGATTTTCAATCGCAAATTTCTTAAATTATGCATAATCAATCCCGATTTCGTACATGAAATAATCCGAATATGAGATTGATTTTAGAAAAAAACTAATATTAAATCACTCTCAAAATGCGCTTGATTCAAGTTTTACAAAGTTGATTTGTTCCCGAATTAGACAGAAAAAAATATTATGATTGATTTACTTACTCGTAAATATGGTTTTTACTTTAAAAATATTCTGTTTATATTTAATCAAAAATATAAACTTAATGAGAAGCCAGAGTTAAAATTTACGTTTTAACGCTTCGTGGTACTTATGAATTTGGCCAGACCTTTTTTTCAATTTGTATAGAAAATCAAAATATGCGTAAGCCGGAGGGTTAAATACAACGAAAAGTTTAACCTTTTTTTAATTTGATTTAATAATAATTTTATAAGTATTTCAAGAAATTCCGGGATTGATTTTCGAAACTTATCCCATTTAGGTTTGTTTTGAGTACGTTTTAGTGTTATTCGTACTTGAATTTTTTGGTACGACTCGTGTTTAAAGTGATCATAAAAAACTTGATTTATCCCGACTGTTTTTCTTTCAGTGTACAGTTCTACTTACACTCAATTTACATGATGTATTTTATGACGTCCAATTTTGGACGTCATTTTTTTGTTTGGTAGCAAGCGGTGTAGAGAAGAAAGAGGGGTAGAAAAATAAACATGATTTCTGTTTTCTCTTCCTCTTTCTTCTCTACACCGCTGGCTATCAAACAAAATATTACGTCTAAAATTGGACGTCATAAAATACATCATGTAAATTGAGTGTTAAAGAACCAATGTATGTAGATGTGATACAATAAATAAAAATTATTTAATTTAAACGAATTAATATCCGATTAGCTGATTTTGGAAAATTATTTTAATAAATCAATATAATTATAAATGCCATTTGGCAACACTCGTTACCTTGATTTATAATCTCACTTATACTTCTAAACTATTTTAGTGCATGTGGTTTACCTTAAAGCCTTGAAATTGATTTCATATAGATAGAGAAGAGAGAGTATGCCAGGAATAAATTCCTATAAAATTACTAAGATATTGTAACCCATATTATTTAAATACTTTATACACTTTCAACCTTTTTCAACCACTAAATTATTTTAAAGGCTGGACTTTAACAATTTAAACGTCTATCGACTACTTCTGCAATTCTTAACACCCAACTTTCGTTTCAACATTTCCATTACTTACAAATTTTGCACAAGACTTACTGGAAAATTATTTGTAATTAATAGAGCATCAAACTGCCCATTTACCTTCATTCCACAGAAAATTCGTTTTCTCATAAAATAATCGAATGTGATTGCTTTCCCTTAGCAATAGCAGAAGCAGCTACTTTTCAATTTCTCTACCATTTTGCCGTTCAATATTTGAAATAATTGAAGCAATTTCACACACATTTGCCTTTTAACGTTTATTTGTTCTGTTTTTGACATAAAATTAAGAAGTAATGCCTATTGTTACCTACCAACCCCACCATCCCTCCACCGCAAACAATGCCATCGAGTTGACTGTAATTTTTAAATTATTCACGCATAATTTTTTTTGTATTCCTCTAAAAGCGATGATGAAAAAAAGGAAAAGAAAATGTTACTAATGTTTGCAACATCTGTGGCTTATTTTGTTATAAATTGCCAATTATTAGTAATAAATTGCAGAAATTCAGTTAAACATTTTTGTACATGTAAAGTTTGCATTTACAACAAATACACTGGAAATAATTTTTTTTTGACATTTAATGAAAGAAACTTTTAAATAAACATCGTATCAAGGCCCATCTATCAGGTCTGCTTACTTGTACAAAAACAAAAAACGATTCTTTTTAGTTGTCAAAAATTTACTACCTCATATACAAAGCAAAAGGAAAAAACGTGTATGTGTGGCATACCATAAACGTATACATACACATGTAAACAACTTTTGACAACTAAAAAGAACATAAACAATGATCATCAGGCTTCTTGCGCAGACCTTTTCAATGGGCCTTGCATCGTATAAATAACGAAATAAATTTTTAAAATTTATTATTGTTATTATTTTCGTAGATTTTAACAAACTTTGTTCAATTTATCGAAAAAAGTTTTGTAGGTTACGTTAGGTAGAAAGGCCGGTGTGAGTTGCCTTCTCACCCTTACCCTGCGATCAATAAGGTCCAATGGGTAAGTGAACGGATACTGAATAGAAAAAATAGGAGAAATAAAGAGTAAAAGCTTAAGAACAGAAAAAGTAATGGAAGACAGAAATTCGAAATAAAAAAGATAGAACAACCCTATCAAACAAAAATCTGCCCTACATGTACCCAGTCTCCTATTGCGCAGCCAGGTCATTCGCCTTACGAATCCAGTATTATTCTTGAGACCACAACCTGAGACATCTCTTAACTCGCCTCAGCCTACATCTCTACAGCTTAGGATAGTGACACAGTAAATCCTCAACTGTCTTCAGCTTCTGCGGGTCCTCATACAACCGCACATATCCGACAATTCAGATCCTATCCTCACCGCCATCCTGCCTATCATACAGTGGGCCGTGAAGTCTTGTAAATTTGAATATAAATACAACATAAAGTGGGTTGTAGAATTGAGAAAACGTGGATATTTTTACTCATAATTTGTTTAAAGATTGCGAAACTTTTTGTAAGATTTGAACGCTTAAGTATGCTACGACCTTTTCCTATCTTTTTGACAACTGTGGATTTCTATCCAGAAGAAGTAGTCAAGAGCGTATGGACTTATTTGGCAAAGTCTGTTCTAAGGTAAAGGGTAGTTTAGTAAGAGCATTCTGCATTGGCTAAAGTAAATCATATCCCAGTAAGAGCCTCCCAGGTAAGTTAGCAAGTAATGTTGGAGAAGAATAAACACTACTTTTTTTGCGGCTTAATGCTTCTTATTTTTGTTTGAAGTGCCCACAGAATTCAGTACTTACAATATACTAACTAGAAGAAAAAAAAAGTCTACTTATTACATTACTACAAGTAAGTTGAATTGTATGTTCATATAATATACTTACCAGAAGCGAAGAAATAGCTACTTAATAGACCTAATAAGTAGGTATTGAGTACGTTACCAGTAAGTTAATATTTAGTACTGAAAACAACGCAACTAATATGCAGTTATATAACCCGTTGCATACCAGAGATCAGCAATGAATCGTTTTTTCGCTTTTTAAGAATAAGTGAGTTTTAAGAATAAGTGAGTAGACATAATCCTGCAGGAGATCGAACTAGTACCTAATAAGTACCAAACTAGTACACAAATAACCAGTACTAGTTACCAACTGTTAACTTTTCTATATTATCTTAATGCTCAAATTAGCATTGATTGTGCTTGGAACGTCACTAGTACTATTGGTTCTAGACGTGCACTAGTCCACTTGGGCCACATTGGGTACTTTTTGCATTTAACATTTTTTTTATAAAAAAAATCCCATAAATAAATGATTTGAAATCAATTTTAAGAAGCAGTATCAAAACAGAAATATGTACTGGAATTTTAGTTTTGTTACAAAAAATTCCATCAGTCTACAAGTAGTGCCGTTGTACTACAGCGATTATGGCACTCAATGCACTAGTATTTTTATATACAAACTCTAACCCAATTAGCACTTTTACTTCTTGTTCTAGTTATTGTACTAGTGGCATTTAGACAAATAACTCTTATCCTTCTGCAGGGAATTTAAACTCAACTACACTGATTCAAATATACGTACGAGACCGTTAATGTATAAGTTAAGGTTGCATTAAGTATGAGTGCGACGTCGAAATCATACTCATGCTCATAAATGACCTCAGTTTAATTTCTAATTTCAGCAAATTACTTATAATACTCACATTGATTCAGCTCACTCAGCTCATCCATTAACCGTTTTAACACAACAGATCAAACACACAACTTCATAATCAGCGCTTCCAGATAAATTTGTCGAAAAAAGTGTATGAAGTGGACTTTAGTTAACTGTAATTGCCAAATCGTCACTTTGATAATCCGGGGACAAATCTGGCAGCTTTGCATATAAAAAGTTCGTATACGAATCGTGGTTACGTATTACTCGCATTTTGCTCACTATACACATTGAATTAAGTTGAATCTAAATCAACCACTACATAAATGTTGCTACATACACAGAAAAAATAGAAAATCGACTTTAATTAAACAATTCGTTCAGACAATTAAATATTTAACTAATTTTGCCCCTGCAAAGGAATTGATCATATCAATTAACGGATTTGTATTTTCGAGTCATGGGACACAAATTTAGTCAATTAAAAAATTAATTGCATAAACAAAAAATACACCACATATACACAAACATTTAATTTTATGGGTTTTGATTAAAAAAATTAATTGCAGCAAACAAAAAATTAATTGAATAATTAATGTACAGCAATTTATTATTTAATTGAATAATTTTTTGCAAAAGTTTTTTCTTTGTATGTGTACGATGAGTAACATCAAACTTCTCAGTGAATATGAGCCTCGATAACATTGCAAAAAGTATGGGTGCGTATAAGAAAAAGTAATTATGAGTCATAATTCAGCTCTACTGATCTCTGTTGTTGACTTATTTTCCTTGCTTTGTAATAAAAACTGGAGCTTAGAAAAGTTTTTAAGTTCCAAATGATTTTAATAGTTTTCCTTGAGTTTTTTTTTCATTACACCTCCAATTCATCATCTTCAAATCATTTTTTCAAGTCCGGACATCAGCTGCTGTTTTTTTAAAATTTAGTAAGCAAAGCAAAATATCCCACAAATGCTACTTCAATCAAGTTTTAGCCAAAATATACATGAGGCCATAGAATCCGAACAGAAGTAAAACTTGCAAAACCAAAATAGGCGTAAGTTTGTTTCGATAAGTATTTCGAGAAATTTCATACGAAAAGGATTTTGCATTTTATGTATTTCACAGCGTAAATAATTGAAAATGTTCGTTAATTTTACAAAAAATAATTTTGTTATTCAAAACTGCGAAACTGTAAAATCCGCGATTCATATAAATATAAATACACAAATCAGACAGTGGCATATTTTCGGTGTACATTTAAAAATGTCTATATGTACATGTACATAAGCATATTTATATCGATACTTAAGTGAATGTTCATGCAATGCATAAGCATGTATTGTATTGTTTTCTTAACAATAATGTAATTGCAAATGTGTGTAAGTAAAAAATATATGTAAACAATATTGTTGTCATTATGGCTCTGCATTTTATTAATTTTTTTTACATTGTTTTTTCTATTACTTAAACACAAATCTATACATAAACACTTTTTTTTCATACACCAACATGCATAGCCACACAATCACATTAAGCTTAAGTCAGTATAGAACACGTTCATTTTGGAAATATAAAATAAATTTAAATTGTGTAACAATAAGTTTTAATATACAAAATAACACTTGCATATATGGACTTCTCTGCAACAAGAACAGACAAAAATATTCTACATTATAGAATTTAGTAAAAAATTTAACAAATTTTGCAATTTTTAAATAAAATTTAACATTTTGTCGGTCAAGCACGAACATATGACCCCTACACTATTATTTAAAAAAATAATTTTTTTGAGAGTGTACCCTATTAGGAACCGATGACCAATCAGGGTCGGCAGAACATAAGAGAGGTTAACAATTATTTAAAAGTTTTTTGTGCCTAATATTATTTATTTATCGTCATCCATATCAGACTTGTTTGGTTCTAACTGTTTTAAGGAAGGGGGTTTATAAGGGACCTATGGTTAATTTTGGACCTACAAGCACAAAAGTTTGTCGTGGCATAGTAAAAGTCATTGTCGCCATTTTTTTTGTAAATACACTCACAATATTCTGTACGTAAATTTAACTGAAATTGTAATATAAAATAAATGAAAGTTCAATTTAAAACCGGTCTACCTATTTTTCATTTATTTTTAACAAAAAGTTCTTTTAATTTTTACTGTCAAAAATTCAACACCATATTCCGTAAAATCAAATAAATATTCAGTTATTTTGTAAAATTTTACTGTCAAAAATTCAACACCAAATTCAGTAAAAACGATTAAATATTCAATTATTTATTAAAATTTTACTGTCAATTGACCCCATATTCAGTAAAAACAATTAAATATTCAGTTATTTTATTAAATTTTCGTTTACTCCACAAAAGAGCCGAATTTTTAAAAAATACCACACAGACACCTGTCCGCTTGTTTTTCTTATAAGCGAGAGAGGGAGAATATTTTTATTTACTTACCGAGTTACACACGTTTGTTTTACTTTTGTTGTACTAACCACGTTGTTTACAGAATAACTCTCAATTATAAGTCACCAGCAGCATGACCGATATGGCTTCGCAATTATTTTACTCTTAAAATTTGATGTATTTAACTAAATTATTTTTACAAATAGAAAATGGGTATTTCTTACACAAAACAAGCAATTCATTTTTTATAGATAAGTAAAAATTAATTTTTGGTAGTAAAATTATATAAAATAACTGAATATTGAATTGTTTTTACTGAATATGGTGTTGAATTTTTGACAGTAAAATTTTATAAAATAACTGCATATTTATTTGTTTTTACGGAATTCGCGGTTGAATTTTTGACAGTAAAAATTAATTGAACTTTTCGTTGCTTTAAATTACATTTTTATTTACTTTAACATAAAGAAGAATTTAACTCAATCAACGGACAATATTGACTGCTACTGAAAATCCGTATTATTATGCACTTAGTTTTTTGAATAACTGTTAGAATCAGTTAAAAATAAATTTGCTTGGAATTTTAAATGTTTATTTATTTAAAAATGACTGAACGGAATATTTCTTAAATAAACTACAGTCCGTTACTGTAATAATATTGTGAGTGTACCATCATTTATAGTAGTATATGGGTGCTATGGTCAAATATGGAACGATTACTAAAATATTTGGTTAGATAATTTAGATTGCATTAACATAAGTTTTGAAAAAATTAAACTAAAACCAGCTAAATGTATAGTGGTATTTTTGTTCTTACAATATTGACGACCTTTACAAGCTTATACAACAAATATCTCTCTATGAACTATTATTTTGAAACACCTGAAAAAGACCAAATACATATGACAAAGACAAATAATGTTTTTGCACCACGTACGTGACATTTGAATAAAATCCAAAACAAACCAAAAAATATACCGCTGATCGAACAATTTATTTGGTATTACCTAATGGATCTTATTCATTGCCTGTTGTAACATTAATTTTAAATTAAAATTCCAATGTTACCAGCAACTGTATTTAATCGGCAGAAAATTGAAAATTGTTGACTTCAGTTACTAAAAATAAATCAAAAATTTTTTGCTTTTTTAAAACTATAATAAGCTATAAGTACCTCTGCATAGTATAGTTTTGGGTGTTTTTTTCTTTTGTACCATATATTTGAAAAAAAAAATTTCAAGTGTTATAATTTTTTAAGTCGTGGTTGACATTCTCATGGAAATTCCCATATGAACTTAAAGGCAACATATTTCTCTGGTTGGTTACCTCTAAGAAAATAATTTTTGACGAACAATTTTAAAACTAATTATGGCTACCTCTATCATATTAGAGTCGTTTTTATAACCTTATTATGGTTGCCTCTGTCCATCAGATTAATATGTTTAACACAAGTAATTTTATTGTGATTTATCCTCGAACAACATTTAAGAGGACTTTTTTATGGTTGGCAAAAACCCATATTATTATGTTATTTGTGTAAACATAATAATATAATTGTATAATATAAAATGATCAGAGATAACCATACTACGGTTGCGTTTTCGTTAAAGTGGTACTAACTAAAATTAAAATATCGGTGCCTGTGACAATAATATAGTTACTGGAACCGAAACATGCTTGCAACACTTTTAATAAAAATATTTTTTTTCCAGAGGTGGCCAAACAGATAAGCAGGATTTCTTAGCGTGTGTGGCAGATAGTGATAGACATTTTATTTGGGTGTTCGAAAAAGTTCGGTAAATAATTGTCTAAAATGTAACATCTTTGGTAATATTAATTGCAAGAGGCAACGCTAAAGCTTGTTTGAAGGGCGACCCTTTAGGCTTCAGTTAATTATTTAACATCATTTAAATCACATTATTCTGTGAAAAGTTATCTGCGTTAGAAACTTAGTGAAAATTCGGAAAATACCGTTGTATTTTGATTTTCCATTAAAAAAGTCTTGTCGCAGGCTTTTGAACAATTTGAGAAGTTTACGGAGACGCTGCTGTAACTAGAACAATAGCAGCAAAATGGTTTGCTCATTTTCGATCTGATAATTTTAGTATTAAAACGAGGTGCATCGCTCTGGTCGACCAATCACTAAAACAGTCGATAAAATCTTGAAAAAAAATAAAAAAGACGCCATTTCTGAAGCGAATGATTAAGGGCGATGAAAAGGAGATAACGTACGATAACAATGCGCAAAAACGGTCACAGATTAAACAAACTGAAACTACGCAGGTGGCGGCAAAGCCAGTGGCCAAATTACTGCATTCGATATCGATCGAAACTTCAATAGAATTTAAATGGGAATTTTGACCGATATCGAATGCCGTAATTGGGCCCCATAATTGACACCAATAAATGTAATGCTGTGCTTTTGGTGGGATTGGAAGGCAATTGCTCAAAACTATTGATTTTGTTATCTATTGTCGACAATTAACGAGATCGAATAGCAATTTGTAATTATAAGCTTCTACAATCTGATCAAACGATTAATTCTGATCTCTACTGTCCGTGATTAACGAGATTGAAGCAAGCGGTCTAATTACATTGACCAGAATTATTCAACAGATAATGTGTTGTTTTCCATAATGACAACGCCCACACACCACACACATCTTTGATGTCTCGTCAGAAACTAAAAGAACTTGGCTGGGAATGTACGATGCATCCACCATATAGCTTGGACATTCCACCTTCAGACTTTGATTTGCTTCGAGCGCTACAGAACTCTCTAAATAGTGTAAACTGAGGCTCTAATTGTGTTAAACGCAAACATTTCAAAGAAAGCAATAACCAAGTCAAAAATATTGTTTTTGCTTTCTACAGAAATTCATATTCATATTTTTAAATTTCAAACGCTGCATATCTTGTGGCACTGAAAATTTTAAAACCTTGTTTT
Organism: Pollenia labialis; assembly: GCA_949318255.1. NCBI lineage: Eukaryota > Metazoa > Arthropoda > Insecta > Diptera > Polleniidae > Pollenia > Pollenia labialis. The sequence continues at coordinate 87,028,083 of OX439140.1, forward strand.
TGCTTTCAATGTTGTGTTGAGTTTTACACAATTAGGACCCTAAATTCTGTAGAGGCTTGTAAAACACAATTGGATTAGTTTTTCGCTTAGAAAACCCTTAAAAAAAATTCAATAAAAAAATTCAAGATTACAATTTTCAGTTTTTCATGGCAGTAAAAACTGTTTACCAGATCGACTAAATCCTAAACTAAATCTAAATCCCTGCTTCTTATTCTTGCTGAAGGGTATAAACGACATAAGACAGCCTGATTTATTGGTTTACCGTCAAACATTCCGCTTACAAAAATTTTCATAAAACTAACTAAACATTTACATAAATTTTCATTCAGTCAAAATCGTATTCTCATAATAACACTCATTTTAATATACTGCCCATATTCACGGAAACCTAAATTTCAGAGTTTTTAAACTGCTGGACAACCTGCAAAATTTCGTTACAGCTTAAATATATTTGAGTTTTTGTTCTGAAACCTAGTAATTGTAACTTTTGATATAAATTATATTTGATGGTGTGTTGTGGTATTTGCTTTTATTTATACTCAAACATATGGTGGCATTCGACAAACTTTTACACTTAAACATGTTTACTTTTAATATTTACACATACTTGCAACATAGTGTTTGCTTAATCATGGGTCCACATTTGCACATTGATTCTTTAACACACATACATACATACATATATTCAATAACTATGTACAATTTGTATATACATATACGTACATATATAATCTGATTGTATTCACAAGTGATTATTGATTACACATAAATACAATGATTTCTCAAACTATGTGTAATTGGGTGTATGAGCACGTGTGTGTGCATACCGATTCATATCTTTAACTACAATCATTCTAAACAAAACGAAAATTCAAAAAAAGTAAAATTTGTTGTTCGTTCTATTAAAGTGCAATCAAAATTTTATTTGCTCTGATATTTTATCTGGCTTTTAATAAATTTTGTCATAATTTTATTGGGAGAAAATGAAATGTTTATCGATTAAAAGTTCGGACATATTTAAAATTAGGTTTTTTTTAATTTTTAGTTTGAAATTTAATTAAGGAAGTGGTCATGAGTAATTTTATTTAGATGGAATAGAAATTTGCATAAAATTTAAGAGAAAAAAAAAATTAACACAATATTTTAATTAACATTTTATTATCAGGTTTAAAAAGTTTTAATATTTCCTTAAATGATAATTAGTATTGTGGTAATTTTGTTGAACTATTTATGGTTTTTAATCCAAATTTTCAATATTTTTAATCAGGCTTTAGTTCATCAAATTTAATTTTCATTAAATTATTTTTATGAAGAAAGGAAATTTTTACAACATGAAAATTAATTAAAATTATTATTGATAATCCTTCATTCTTGACTGACCTGAGATTCGAACACAGGCGGCTGGTTATGTTTCGATCGCTACTACTCGATCTCCTCAGAGGGATTTGCCGTCTTACACTCGCAGCAATCGACGACTGCTGACGTCAATATTCAAACATCAATCCTTAAACCAAATTGTATTTTAACCTTTGGTAGATCGAAATTTGCTTTTTGGAATGATTATCCATTTTAATTGATTTTACATGTTTTTCCTTTACCTCTGTTTTTTCGTACTTTTTGTCAAGAATTCTTCTTGAGGTCCAAAGTTCATTTTTGTTTTTTCATGTTTGTCTCTCTTTTTCTTGTTGACCTTTTTCAGCACAACATGAAGGACAAATGTACACATAGAGCTCATGCCTTAGGTTTAACAATAATTATTATTCTGGTAATTTTGTTGAACTATTTAAACTGTTGAACTAAATGAATTAAAATTATTATCCAGATTACAAGCCAAGCACGAATTTTTTTCCTAAACTAATTTTATAACTGGCATGAATTTATTAATAAATTTTATAAAATACTTCAAAAAATATTAATATTTTTTATTTTTATTTATCGCTAAAATTATAAATTTAAGTTTCAGATTGTGTAAGGTTTTATTAAATTTTTCGGATGCCATAGCAGAAGATTATTAACTAGTTTTTAAATTTTGAGAAATTTTAAATGAAAAATTTTAAATTTTTTTTTGTTATACAGTGGCCATGTTCTGTATTTCTCGCATCGAGAAACTTTTCGATTGAAATGAAACAAAAATGACATATATTGAAACAAACAGCTGTTTTTCTCACTAAACTGTGTCTGTATTTTTTTTTTGATGAGTACTAGCTGTCACGTAAGAAAATTACTCGTCAATTTACAAAAAAAAAGTTTGTCTGTAACATTTTTGTGAGAAAACTTCCTGCTGTGAACTCTCAAGTAAATTCACGAATACAAATGGGGCGGGAAAAAATTTCAAAACTAAAAAACAATTAAAAATGCAAAATACAAAGAATAATAATAATAAGATTTTGTTCATGGCACATTTTTGTATTGTTTTATTATTTTGCTTTTAACATTTTTATAAAATATACAAATGTTTTCCAAGCTCGTTTGTAAGCAACAAACATTAAATTCGCACTTTATATTATTTGGTTGAGCCGACAGTCGTATGTTTGCCGCAGTAATTGTAAATTTTTCAATTTTATCGACATGTGTTACAGGCGTTCTCAACGTCTGCAATGTCATATCGGCTTCGAGTCGTATGTTTTGACATTTATAACGTAATGACGTAATCTCTTTTGATAGTTTTCGACATGAGTTACAGACACACTTTTTTTCAAACGATGGAATATTTTTTTTACATCTTTTTGATGCTAGAAGTTCTCACTATAGTAACAGAACAGAACGATGTATCGAAATTAACAAAAATTTATTTCCAAAATAAAACTTATATGATGCTACATAAAAATCAACGCTTTTCACATATCTCGGTTAGGTTAGGTCCTTTAAACAGATTAGGGAAACATCACACTTGGGTCCTCCAGTGGTGTTTCTGTGATACCTAACCCAATGTTCATCATACAGAGCAGTTATTCAGTACGTGTGACTGCAGAAATCAACCTATTCGTTTTCCTAATGAAAATAAAATAGATACTCGCAGCATGCAAATACCGAGTTTCCCAGATTTTTTTCCCTAATGCTCCGAATTCCAGGACATTAACATAGAAAATTAAAAACAGTTTCCTCTTCTTACTCGTCATGACAACTTCTGCAGTAGCCATTGAATCCCAGACCCATTCTCCTCGTATGAGTCCCACAGGCTAAAGCCTATTCACAACTGAGACCACTTTTCTTATCTGGTCCCTTTTGAAGCTAAGTAGAGAGCTTGTTCTCCCTTCATCAAAGCCAGGCCCTGGATATTGAGCGGGTGCACTCCAAAATCTATCCTAAAATCGAATCTCTATAAGACTGGACCTTGATTAGTAACATGCATTGGAAGGCTTGACGAATTAATCAATGAATGTCTCATCCACACAGAAAAAATAATTAGTAGTTTTTTATCAATTAAAAAATTGTTAAAGAAGTATTTAAATCTAATTAATGGGGTAATAAAATCAATTATTTTTTTTTGTTGAAAGAAAGATTTAAAATTTAATTTTAATTTAATTAACATTTCAGTTGTTTTGAAATTTTTAATTAAAATATTAATTAAATAATAAAAAATCTGAAATATTTTTTTCGTGTTTAATAAAATAATTTAAACTTTTAGAATTGTTGTTGGATAATTTCAAAGCCAAATAGCAAAGTTTTTTGATAATTTTTTTTAATTAAAATTAAAAATATCATTTATTAAAAAAAAAATATATTCAAAAAATTTAATTTTTTAAATTTTTAGAAATATATATAAAAGTTTTGGTAATAGGTGCAACATCAACCACTTCGTTTGCCAAGCTCATCTGCTATCTGGTTGTCCGGGTAGTTCGCATGCCATGGTACCCACATAAACGTTACCTTCGAATGCCTCGCAATCTCGCTCAAAGACATCCGACAATTACAATTCTACAATTAACCTAGCGAAGCAATTGTAGCCTGGTTATCGGTAAATTTACATATATGTTTATCCCTCGATACCTTAAAGCAAAGATTTCCACCTGCAAGACACTCTTAGATTCTATTCCTCTATGAAGAAACCTCCTTAAACTCTGCCTCTTTTCCTTGAACCATCAGTATAGACCCTTAAGGCTGGTCCATGGAAAGTCCTTTCACCTGCCAGCATACTACAGTGCGTTGTATGTGCTTATTATCCGCACCAAAAAAAGCTTGATTATTCCGGTGTGATCATAATCAGGTGTCGGGTCCTGCTGTGTAGCTGAGCAAAGAGATTTCTAACTGGCCTTAGGTTAAGCTAGGTTCCATTGGCAGCCGTGATCAAGCACAGCTCATGTGGGTCAATTAATAAGTTCCCTTTGTGTTACCATGTCACACCGTCTCCCATGGGTCCAATATTATCTGGCTGCTAGTATTCCCATGCAGCCATCCGGTCGATTAAATAAAGGAGTGGATCCTGTTTACATCAACATAAGTGAGACAAATTTTGGGCTCTTCGACCAAACATTTCGAGTCTTAAATCTCCGAATGCCGGGCTATTACAGAGAAGATGTTCCGTTGATTCCTTCTCCTCCTCGTCACCGCTACTTCTACACTAGTTATTTTAAAGGAGCCCCAGCCTCTGGGCGTGCCTCCCAATGGGCCAGTGGCCAGTTATAACCGCAATTATGTTTCTTAGATGATGTCTGGACAGCTGTAATGCCCGCCGTGTACTTTTTTCATCAATGATGAGCCAGATTTTCCAGGTTTCCCTACAGGTAGTTTCATCGTGCCACCTCTTACAGACAATAAGATGAAACTTGTGCGCTTTAAGTTGCTTATTCCTTGGGAGTGAAGCACCTACATTATATGTTGAACCGTCTCGATTCAAGGTGGTGCCTGCATACGCCAACGAATCCGCCGGATTCGTATGTCCCCGTATCCGGGGACCCAATTAAGGGTGACCAGTGAATGTCTCGCTATCTCCTCCAGAGACATCAGGCATTCTCGGACAATTCTCGATGTGATGAACACATTCTCCAGGAATCTTATGGCCGCCTTGCTATCGGTAATAATGTGAATATACCTTCCAGATATTTCACCGTACCGGATGCGTCTCGCGGCTGTGTGGATAGCCATTATCTCGGCCTGGATAACACTGCAGTGATCCGGTAGCCTTATAGGAATACTCCAGTTTAGCTGCTAGGAGTATATGCCAGAACCGACATCATATAGTTTTTAAAACCCGTCAGTGAATATTCGAATCGCATCTGCGGCAATTTTTAGGTCATCATAGTGGACCACGTTATCCAAAATGCTTACCGTGAAGCCAGGATCAAAGATTAGCGCGAGTGTGACATAATCAAGATCCCAGTGCCAATTTATTTCGTTCAGAATATTAGCATGTCCGATATTGTAATCCCTCCATGCTCCGGTGGCCCTTAATCTTACCCCGTGTTCGCAGCTAGCCTTTTCGCCAAAATGTCTGGTGGTAACCAGTTTTAAATCGTCCACAATGCCTTAGAGGGGGTTGTTCTAATGACACCTGTTACCGCTATCGCCACCATTCTCATTGTACGTTCAAACCTAGTTTGATGACTCTTCACCTTGAGTGCCGGCCAGCAAACAGCTGCCCCGTAGAATAGAATGGGTTTAATGACACATTCGTATAGCCAGTATACGTTCCTCGGGTTAATTCTCCAGTTTAGGCCAATGGCCCTTTTGCAGCAATATAATGCAGTTGCCGCCTTATTAGTCCTGGAAACCGTGTTCATCCCCCAGTTCAGTTTGCTGTCCAATATAAGCCAAAGATACTTGGCGCTATCAGACAATTCCAGTGAGACCCCCTTTATCCTCGGGGTATCAAATTTGGGAATTTTGTATCTCCTTGTGAAAAGTACCAGTTCTGTTTTGGCAGGATTTACATCCAGTCCACAACCCTGGCACCATTTTGTTAGGACGTCCAATGCGGACTCCATTAGTCCAGACAATAGTTCGGGATCTTTACCCATAGCCACAACTGCAACATCATCCGCATACGCAACCGTTCTGCAGCACGTCCTTTCCATGGCCCTGAGTAGGGTAGTTATATTCAGATTCCAAAGTAAGGGTGACAGTTCACCACCTTGCAGAGTGCCCCTAGTCGCAACCTTGGAAATGTTCGAGGCGCCCAAGTTGGATTCGATACGCCTGAAGTGCAAGCTACTGCTGACAAATTGAATGATCGCTGTATCGATTTCCAAATGTCTCATAGCGTTAATAACCGATTCAGGTCTAACGTTGTTGAAAGCACCCTCAATCTCCAGGAATGCAACTAAAGCAAATTCCTTGTAGTGCAGGGATCTTTCTATGTGGCCCAACAATGAGTGAAGCGCAGTTTCAGTGAACCTTCCCTTCGTGTAGGCGTGCTGAGCCAGTGACAAGGAATTATGTCCTAACGATGATCTAATATGAATATCCAAAATCTTCTCCAGTGTTTTCAGTAGAAAGGAGGATAGACTAATTGGTCTAAAGTCTTTTGCCATAGTGTGAGATGTCTTCCAGTGTTTGGGGATGAAGACGATCTTATGTGTTGTCCAAGTTGATGGGACATGTGAGAGACTCAGGCTGGCTCTAAATATTGCTAAGATCCATGGCATCAATATTCCCAGGTTCTTCTGGAGATCCGCTGGGATAATACCATCCGAGCCTGGAGATTTAAGGGGATGGAAGCTTTTGACCGCCCATTCCACACGATGGCGAGTTTACGCAATATTAGAGATATCCCGGTCGCCACTAAATGTTCCCTCCCTAGGCACACATGTATTTTTATTAGTTTTTTGAATAAACTGTCAAAAATCGATGGTGTAAAATACACTACAGTTCAACCCATAGGTAAGACATACATACGTGTTAAAATTATGAAAACATCGTTACACCATAGATAAATATACTCAGCTGGATATCTCTTCGTAGAAATTAAGGGCATATAATTAAAATAGTTTCTTTTTGGTTTGCTGATTTTTTGCCGATAGTTTTAAATTAAAGTGGCGATAATGCCGATTTTTTTTTTGGAAAATATGCCGATTTCTTACCAAAATCATCTGGCACCTCTGGTTGGTAGTGTTACTCTGAGAGTAAAATTAAAAAGTGAGAATTTCAATTTCACATAACCTATTAGTTTCATCTCTCAGCATTGCATTCTTAACGCTTGTGATTGCAAAAATTGTTGTAGACACTACAACATGACCACACAGTAGGCTTAAAAACAACAAAAACAATAGAACAAGAAAAAAAACAGAAGTTATTTTAATGTTTAAAAAGTTAAATAAAGAGCAAAAGTTCCTATTTAGTTTATATTTTTAGTTAAATATGTACATCAAATTTTAAAAGTAGATAACATGTTGGGCATGATGCTGGTGTTTTATTTTGGTAATTTTTTAAGTTTCTCCTTCTGTCTCTGGGATAAATGTTTCAGGTTAGAATCAATCTAATTTAACTTTCGAACTATTATTTCAAGTTTTTCGCACTTGAAAGAATCCGTACTTGAATCAATGTTTCTGTACTTGACTCAAGAATATCCGTACTTACCGTACTGTTAATACCGCTTCGGATTGGTTTATATACGAATGTATTGATTTTTCTTTTCAGTGTATAACTTTTCTATATTCATTGACATTTTTAAAGTGTGTGTGTGTGTGTGTGTGCGTCTGTCACAAAATTATATGTGCGGTTTGTAAATAATAAATTAATATTTTTTCCATTCGAGTTGCTATTGAAAAGTAATTATAATAATTAAATAAAAAGTTTTCGTAATTAAGGAATGTAGATAAAAATAATATTAAAAATAATCCGGCAGCATAATCCTTTTAAACTGGCACAGAAAGAGAGAAAAAAAATTTAAATCAATTATAACAATAACACTAAACAAATTAATTTTTTTTGTAAAAAAAATATAAATATAGTGTATGATAGGAATGGGCAAAACATATCGATATATCAAAATATCGATATTTAAAAAAATAATCGATATATATCGTTGATATTTAAAACACCGACACATCAATATATTGATATTGAAATACGACTATCGAATTCGAAATTTTTAAAGTCAGTCTTCATTTAAAACTCAACATTTTAGCCGTTTTTCAAACAATACGGTTTTCTAAGGATTGGCATCATTGCATGCATCATATGTTTTTTTAAACTAATATGAAGATCTAAAATAATTGGCATTTATAAGAAGCAGTGACGGATACAAGAAGCAGATTGACAGGAGAGCACACAAAACAGAGAGTGCTCCTGATCAGTGATGCCAACAGTAGGGAATTTTCCCTTTTTGTAGGGAATGTTATCTCATTATTGTGTAAATATTCGTATTATTTTCATTTATCAATTAAACATTTTCATATACAAAAGCATTTAAGTACAAATGTAGTATTTTTTTAACTGAAACCTTAACTAGGAGTCCTTACATCTTCAACAATTGCCATAACCAATATTCGGGTTTGCATTTGCGAACTATTCTCTTTTATTTTGCTATGTGAATTCGCACTCACAAGCGCTTAAATGTATGCAAATATTAAACTAAACAATATAATCGCAGCTTCGAAACAAAGAATTTCGAATTTTTAAAAAAATTTTAAAGTAAACTTTTAAGGATATGGAAGTTAATATTTTTAAAAGGAACTATTGTCTAAATTTTTATTTTGTTTGTATTGTAAACTGCTCTTAAGCATTATAGGATTGTATGCCTTATCTTACAGCACTGGAGTAAGGCAGCCATTTTTAAAAGCAAAAAAAAAAGCGGTTAGACTGCCGTATAAATGTTTTTGCTTCCAAATCTTAAAACATGTTTCCTGGGATTATAGCTATTTCCGATGTGTAATAAGAATTCTTGAAAATTGTTAAGTTTTTTAAAAAGGGAAAAGATGAGGAAATGAAAAATCAAATACGAAATTTGCCTATGTTTTGTCTCTAGGTTAAAAGATATATAGAGGTCTTTCTGCCGAAATAAAAATTTGTCATAGTGTTATTTTTGCAATTGAAATTTTATATGTGCGTGTATGGCATTTACTTATTTATTTTGGTTTTTTTCTTGTTGTTAATAAATGCATTTATTATGATGTTTACAAAATGGTAAAAAAATATGTATTTGTTTCCCTGTTGTTAAAAACAATAAATTATAACGATGGAAAAAGTGTAGGGAAATTTTTTTTTGATTGTAAGGAAAAAAGGGATTTTTTGAAATTTTTCCTGGCATCACTGCTCCTGATGTCCATATCTAAGGATAACTGGTTTGACTAAAACAGTCAAAAACATTTCCAGTTAAAGTTGGTACTTTTGGGGTGCAATTCAAATTTTAAGGTAAGTTGGTACTTCCATGACTTCTTTACTTCCATTTAAATTTTCCATAATTTACTTTTTTTGGATTTCATATGGGTTTTTTTGTATTCTTCCCTTTTTTGTTTTTGTTATAATTGAATTATTTGTTTTGATTAAATTTTTTTAAATAAAATTAAACAATAAAAAGTAACAATGCAATTACATATCATATAATTGTTCATAAATATGTACATAAAAATATGGATTCGATATATCGATATATTTGTTCAATTTGCCCATCCCTAGTGTTATGATATTACAAGAGGATGAATACCAAGTACGTATAAATTATTTTTTAATTATCAATTTAATTACTCATACGTATGGATGGCTATTAAGTTTTGTTACTCCAAAGCTACTGTCACACTTATTAAATATTTGACGAAAAAACGGAACCAACAAGAAACCTTAGTAATCATTCCCTTAAATTGCAGTATTTATTTTGATAATAATACCACATCTTACAAACAACAATTTGTTGTTATGTCTGGTAGTATAAATAGTTTATTTTGTGATATTAAGATCATCGTAAATATAGAAGTCAAATATTTAAGTATGACCGTACCTTAACTCTTTCTCTTAAAAGTATAAAGTCTAAATAAGAATTGCAATTATGTTGAAAACCTAAATAAAAGTGAACCAGGAAGTAGGAAGGAGTCCCTACTCCTACGTTCAACTTAAGACCTACTAAAACCCAAATTGTGGCAGCCTTGTACAGGGTAGCGCATAAGTAACGATACATTTTATTGATACATTTTTTTCTTACTGATTTAGTTTGGAAATGTGTTTTGAAGATAATATTTTCAAACAGGGATTTTTTTGCTTCGACCTTAAGTCCTCGCTATCTAAGGTGGCCATTTGTTCTGTATCGAAGTATTGGCGATGCGGAGGAGGAAGACTTAACAGAACATCTTCTCTTTTATTGTCCGGCATTCGGAGATCAAAGACTTCAACCAATTGGTTGAATAAACCGTGGGACCAAAAACAGGATCCACTGTTTAAGTAAATCAACTGTGTGGTTGAGTGAGAATATAAGCAGCCTGGTAGCATAGGACCCTTACCAGACGGTACATTATGGTAACACAAAGCGAACAAATAGATGGACCCACGTGTGCTGTGCCTGATTACGGCTGTCATTGGAATTTTAAATAACCTGCTTAATGCTCAATGTGCTAAGTGTATTTTATTAAAGTTTTTGATAACTTAAATGATATTGTTATTCGTGCTTAATTCCCAATTTTTATTATTTGATAAAAACAATGAAACTTATTGTTGATGGGATAACCTATGCCCATTTCACTGGTTGCTTAGGCGAGATCATCAGGAAACTTCATCCATAAAGATTTTAGAAAAACTAAAGATATTAAACCAAAAAAAACTGTTAAGTGTATGAGAATTACAGAAACAGTTCCATTTGTAACAATATCAAAGTTTAAACAAAATCATCAACAACAAACAGTGAGTTTATCCCTCTTTACATTCCCCACTACAATTGATTGGAATTCTTTTTGATAATTTTAAATAAAAATTGGCTAAAAAGTTATTTTTTTTATAAAGCAGAGAAAAATATGGTTGGGCATGGTTACGGTAACTATACTATGTTTATTGTAACAATATATTGTGTTTGTACACAAACAAATTTTTATTTTTAGTAAATATCAGCAATATTATAGTTGCTGCAAACATATCAATGTTTATCGCCATTATAAATTTGAGTATTGTTGACTGAAAATAAATTATTTTTCTAACAACTAAATCAGGAAACATGTAATTTTACTCACAACCATTTTATGATATTTTAAAGCTATAACATGATCACTTTCTATACGTGTAGTAATAATATGTTTAACATGCAAACAAAATTGGTTTACTATTAATACGATTTCCGTATGACGTGCTAAATTCCCAGTTTTTCATATTTGATAAATACACTGAAATTTATTGTTGAGGGAAAGCTTGGTTTACTCTAATAATATTATGTTATCGACATTTGTAAAATAATTTTGAATCAGTTGTGTCGCTTGCTTGATATATGCCAATGGAATTATTTAAATTATTTTAAGTAAGTGGTTACACAATTATGTGTATTATTGACCAAATGTGTCCACAATCTGGAGAATAGTGCGCAAATTTCAGCAAACCTGAATTTTCTGCGGAAAACATTGCTGTTGTTTGCGATAGTGTGGCAGGAGAGCTGTCAACCTCGACATCCCGTCGTGGCCAACAATTGTATATCTCACAAACATCTGATGCGAATTTTGAATAAAGATTTGAATTAACACGCTAACAAGGTTAAAATGACTTAAGAGCTAGACGCTGAATGGTTGGATAAGCAGACAGAAGTAAATGGTGACTTTACAAAGGTCATGTGATTTGACAACGTTGGACTTCTTTCTTTGGGGATATCAAAAACAAAAAGTGTACGTCAATTCATCACATAAAGGATGAGGTAAGTCGGCACATTAACGATATTGAACCTCAATTATGTCTCAGAGTCATTGAAAATATGGACTATCGGATATGGGCATGCCACAGAAGCCGTGGCGAGCATTTGGCCGATATTTTGTTTCGCATATAATTTTGATAGATCCTTCTATAATGTTAAGATAATTCTCGAAAAACTTCTTGTTTTGCTTACAATTAATATCGTGCGTTTTGTTTGGACCACCCTTTATGTAACCAGAATAAAAGAAAAATGTATTTAAATTAAAAAATTTGTGATATTAATTAAATTTGCACCAGCATGCAAATTAGAAGCATCAGTTAATCTTTTTTTAATATTAACAACATTTTCTGCAGTTATGTTGTTGATATAATTAAACGATTAATTCAATTTATTATAATTTTATAAAATAAATTGATTTTATTTTTGATAAATGGTTTAATTGAAAAAAAAAGATTTGCGAGAATTTTTTCTGTGTATTCGGTATCCTTATAAATAGAACAGTAGTAGATTAAATGATGTCTGTTTGTCAGTATACATTCTAAAAGGTGTTCTCAAAATTTTGTTCAATTAATGGCTGAGTTGTAAGCAAAAATAAACATTTTCCTCTAATTATTACTCTAAAATTGCGATTATTATAATCTGCCGTATTTGATTTTTTATAGAATATTATCTTTTCAAATCCCTTAAAATATCCTTATTATCCGATACATTTTTAAGTTTGCATTTAATCTCAAAAATTGTTTACCAAATTACCCAATTTTACCTTTCTTTTTATCCCATAATAGAAGAATAAGAAAAGTATTAAACACCTACAGGCTCGAGTTTGCCTAAGAATGGGATAAATTAAATACTCCGTACCCCCTTTGTGCTCCTTTTGCCATAGAATTTTATAAATATTTATAGCAATATTTAATGGCGTTTACGTGACCAAATTTAACTCTCCGGGTATAAAACAATTTTAATTTTGAAAATAACAGTTTAATTCTGTTTTCATAACTAAATATTTTAAACTTTTTTCTTGTTTTTTTTAATAATTTTTTTGTCTAAATATTACAGTTAAATTAAAGAGATAAATATACGATTTTTTGGTTTTTTGTTTGGACATAAATTTATTTTAATTGAATTTACTGATTAAATTCATTTAATTGTGTGTGTGTTCTTTTTTAATTTATTTCACAAAATGTTAAGTACTTTATAATAAGCGTTAAATTTTATTATACAAACACAGTCATACTCTCACGAATGTTAAAACTCTCACATAAATACTTTCAATCCCTGGCTGGCGAGCATTTAAAAAATTGTTTTGAACACGAAAGCAGAAATGCGTCAGTCACATCCTCTTAACTTCTAGATCAGCAGAAAACATTATTTTACTATAGTGGTCCCAAAAAGGATTGTCGTTAGCTATTTTTGAACGTCTCTTAAAAATAAAAAAAGAATACATTATACTGTGTGGCATTTACCAGCAATTTAAACTCTATTTTTTTTTTTTATAATTTCCTAGCTTATCCCGCGAAGCTTTATGCTTGTCTGCAGGAAAGAAACCAGAGTCTGCAATTAGCTCCTTTTTTTTGAAAAGAATACATTATTACTATCTAATATATTGGCCAAATTTTAACAATGTGCGATTGTGGGAACGTGTCTGATGACACACTAGAATTGTTTTTTTTTTTTTTTGTTAGGTTTATTAACGGTGTCATGAGCAATTCAGTGTGATATGAAATAGGAAAATAGGACAGACACTGGTTCAATTAAAAGCTTCCTTGAAATGTTTGAATCCTCAAATTTTCCCAAGATATTAAGTGTAATGTACCCTTTTATATTATCAAGAATTTAGTTTATTTTTTTTATGAAACTTCTTTTAGTAGCTTCAGAACGATAGAAATATGTTTATAGCGGTGTTCGGATATAAATAAGTCGCTCCTTAGTATTCTGTTCGTTAGATTTGTGGGAAACACAAACGCTTATAGTGTTTGTGTAGTTTATCATAAAAAAATAGCGTTTCTCTGTTTGCGATCGCCGAACACAAAAATAATAATGTATTTATCCAACTCAAAGACGTGAACATTTAATTGCGTTCTGTTGTTTTTTTAAAATCACAAACTTCTTTGTGTTCGGCTCAACACATTAAAGTTCATTCGTTTCAGTTATGCTTAGCACCCTTTTGGCTGGGGAAAAAACCAAAAATTTTTGACAAAAACAAAATTCATATTCGAAGAAAAAAAATTTACACTAATCATGCTGTAGTCATTGTTAAAATGTTTTTTTTTTGCAAAAAACAAACAATATGGAACATTAAAATAAAATATATGTCTACAGAACCACCCACCACATTTGTTCTGGTTTATAACGATGAACAGAACACAATAAATGTCGGTTACTTTCTTGAAAATAGTTACGAACGGTATTATGGATTGTCGTATACACAAACACTAAAAAACATATATCGTTTCGGGGAGCATGAGCCGTACGCTAAATAATGTTCTGTTTATTTTCGAACACTGGCTTATACACATTCTTTAATGCACAGTGGGCAGAATAACAATTTTTGAAAAAAACCGTTGTTTCTGACTGGATTTTTGTATGGGTATTTTTGGTTAATTCAGCTTTGGATTTTCGAAAAAAGTGTTTGTGTAAAAAATGGGTCTGATTTGAAACGATTGTTATAAGAATCTTTTCACATGCATAAGGTGAGGCTTATCAGTTGTTGTTTTAATTTCTTTATACGCAATCAGTTTTTTCCTCCAAGTTTTTTTTATCGTAAATTTAAACTCAAGGTACAAGGTAGCAGCACTAGGAATCTAGCTGTCCTTTTTTTCTTTGTAGTTATATGGATTTGACATGTTGAGGACATTTATTTGAGGTAAAGTAGCATGTGAAAAGACTCATCAAATTCACATGCATTTTCACAAGCTCTGTCTTGATGAATGTATCGCTCAAAACAACCCCCGATGATACAAAAACATCATAATTTTATTCCACTCAGATGCAGTTAATACCTGGAATCCTGCAGATTCAAAATTTGATAGAACTCTTAAGATCGTGGCTGACCAGTTCCAATCTGACTATGGGTTGAGAAACCCTTGGGAATAATGTGGAGGTTGTTATTTGGACCCAAAGTCTCCGGAAAGAATATCTAGTAAAATTTGGCTTCGTAATCTAATTCTCCACCTTGAGGGGAATTCCGGCTGCTTGCGTAACTCCCTAAATGGTATTAGTGTTTAGCAGATGCTACATTCCTGTTTTAAAAATGCTGCTGGAAGTGAGCTACTCTATCAATGACGGGGTTGCAAATTCGATTCCCGTCAGAGACTCTGCTCTCCTACAGGCAAGAGTAGAGCTTCGCGGGATTAGATTAAGTAAAATAATTTTTTTCCAGCTCCGAAACAAGTGGCAAGTTTATAATTCTGCCGAATTATACATCTAAATTGCAGGAGGTGGTTAGTAAACGGTTCGTTTGTCAGCCAGTCCTTAGACCACAGTAACGTTAGAAATCTTATTAATATTTTGATTTTCTTGTCTCCCCAATAAAAAACATCACAATAAATCTGAATATATAGTATGGTTTTCTTTTGTTTGGGGAAACAGACATGACATGCCCTTGAATTTGTGCACGTAGAAAAAAAAATATGGTTGGAGGTAACCATATTCTAAGACCAACATACTATGGTTGGTTTTGAACAATGTTTATGTTTGCAGGTTACCATATAATGTTTAAATATGACCATAGTATGTTTAAAATCAACAATAATTGTCCCTAAATCAACCATAATATGGTCAAAATTAACCATATTTTAGTCAGTATTAACCATAATAATGGTCAAAACTAAATATATTATGTTCAAAATTAACCATAATATGGTCAAAATTTACCAGAATTTTGAGAAAAGTAACCATATTATGGTTAGGATTAACAATAATATGGTGCATGCTTATCATATTATGGTAAATCCATTTTTTCAATGTGTTTGTTTAGTGTCAAATTATAATTTTATTTAATTTTATATTCTTTTTAGGTGTTACGTTCCACTTTTATAAAATCTCCACTTTGGTTCATATTCTAGCCTGTGACGACCTTCATATTACCTACTAGTTTTTTCTACGTAAATTTATTTGTTTTAATCAATAATTTAAATAAAATGAATGAGAATTTTAAGCAAACCAAGTAAAATGCAAACGACCAGAATGTTGTTGCTTTTTAAACATATGTTTTTAAATTTAAAATTAATCATACAATGTATCAAAATATTATAATTTCGAACATATTATTGTTATTAAATATTAACCATAACATGTTTGGAGGCAACCATAATATGATTAAAGCTATTGGATGGATGCATTTAACCATAATATGGTTACCGTGATAATATTATGGTTAAGTTAAGCATAATATGTTCATGTGTATGGTTGTAGTTTTATTTTATTTAAACATTATAGAAAATTGTATGTCTGTCCCACTGTGCACATCTTCTAAATAAAATTCTATTATCGTTTAGTAAAAACTCATTTGGAAAAAGGGAACAATATTATTCGCGATAATTTCAATGGAAAAACTACACTTCTTCGTAACTTTAGCTAGAGAAAACTTTCGCAAGGCCTTTTTTTCTGAAAAAATTAAAAATAATTTTCGCCATAAATAACTGAAAATAAAAGCGAAAACAGATTAAATCTTTATTTGTCTAGATCTAAAAACTAACAAACCAACAAACCTCGTGATAAACTGCCTCTCACTGGCTCCTTCGTGAGTGCGATGTTGATGGTTATAACAATTTTTCTATATTTATTTTTAATATTTTATCCCGCAGTTTGTTTTTTCCTAGTTTTTTGTTGCATTTGCGTGTTTAAGGTGCATAAATATTATTATGAGCTTACAATTTTGCTTTAGCACTTGATATTTTTTCCATATAATTTTTTTTTATAAATATAAAAATTGTATTTTTGCAATCCATTTAATGAAATTTTCTCTGAATTTTTTTCTATCTTTTAGCCAAAAACCGCACTGCTTGTTGAAATTTATTTTTATGTTTCTATTTTTTATGATTTTTTTTTTAAATTTATTTCTTTGGTTTTTATGTATTTTTTTTAATTTTATTTTCATGTTTGCTGAAATTATGATTGCAAATGAAGTTGTAGTGGTGTTAACAGGTGCATTTGACATGAATTTATTAAATTAAAATAGTGAAAAAAGAGCATTCATATTTTATTGGAAAATTATTTGAAATAAATTCGATTTTAATTGATGAATTTAAAATAATTATTGGAGTTTTTTTTTTCTTTTTTAAAATTGATTTGTAGAGTATTTAAGGAGAACTATAGTAGTTTATGGTATACTAGCGAACCGCTTGCACACTTCGTAGTGCAAAAAAAGAAAAAAAGGAATCAATTCGAATTCATTTAAATCAGTGATAAATTGTTTTTATTGTAATGCTCTGTGGTACACAACATTTCTTGTTTTTCCATTTTCGGTGTAAATACACAAAAAAGATGGTTTGCCAACGCGCGAGCAGGCTACATTCAACTGTAAGAAAACTGGATACTCTAAAACCACTCCACAAATTCCTAATGATTGGCTTGCGCCTTATTTATAGTAACCGCAAACGCAAGCCGAACAGGAAACTGAAGTCGTTTGAATTCAAATGGCATATCAAACGGAATCATTGGGATGCATGGAATGAATACATCTTCGCCTTTGAATTTTCCAGTAAAAATAGTAGCTTCAATTACATAAGCCATCAACGTTCAAATAGCAAGTCTTGTGCCATTACACAAACGGAGTTGATTGATATTGCGAAGTATAATTATAGTGACTCCAACTTTCCATTGGAGATTATGCGGAGGCAAATCGGAGGTAAATCGAACGAATTCAAAAATTCTGTTGGATAATTCACAACATCTTCTACATTTGCAAACTTATACGAAACCAATTCGCCAGGATTCTTTGATTGTATAGCCACATTTAATTCACTAGGATCTTTGTTCTTTGCCGCTTAAATTGTTCTGCCACTCAACCATGTATGGCATGTATATTTTTGTGCTATGTCAGGGACAACACTTTCCATCAATTCCTCGTTTGACTGTACGAAATGGCAAACCTCATTTGGCAATGTTTCAATCCAGTCTCATTGACAGGCATTGCACCATTCCCAATTTTCAGCAATTGTTTATTTAATGTTTCAATGTTTTTACAAATCTCCATAAGCATGAAGACCCTAAGCAAGCGTTAATTTCGTCGGCAGCTGTCAATCTAGGAATGACGGGCAATGTTTGCCGAAAATCGCCTGACAATAAAATCAGTGCACTAGAACTGGATACAACGTACCCGATTTAGGTTAAAACGCCAGGTGTGCGGCTTGTCTCAAAAAAAAGTTTTGAATTCTAGCACAGTGTTATTACTCCAAGAAAGCGTTTCCAAAAACATCACAAAGGGCACATTGTGCCCTATTTTTTATTTAATATTATACGTCAGGACTAAGATTACAAATCGCTGGTTCTTTATTTGACGGTTTTTCACCAAAAGTGACTGGCAGCATTCAAGAAATGAAGACAGAAGAAAAACTTGCTGTTGACGATTCATGTTATAAAACGTCAAAAAATCAATTATTTATTTAATTTAAAAAATCGTAAAGCCTTTTATTAAGTTTATAAACCACGTTCAAATCTATTGGGTTTCAAAAAACAATCGATGTATAGAAACCATCAGTGTATTTATCATTGTATCGATATAACATCGATGCCTCTATGCGAGCCATTGCATCGAAAACCATCGATGTATTTTTTTAATGTCCATCACTAGGGTACACATACTTTGTCAGAACGTGTGAAACTTTTTTAATATTCATCTAACGCCCTTTATATTATTGTTACAAAAACTATTTTAAACGGTGGTGAACTACGAACTGAAATAAGATTTGGTAAAGATTCGTTTTATACTCAAAATCATACTTCTTTATGCATGGAATGCAGTTTAGTACGTCTGTCCATAAAACGCCCACTCGGGTAAATCATTTAAATACGCCTAAAACCGCAGAAAAAAGGATATTTTGGTCAAATTTGGTCTATGTTAGATTTATATGGTGAGAAATAAAACCATGGAATTTTTTTAAATGTTGTAAAGATTGGTTTATAGCTAATGTAGCCTATATGAAGCCTACTCGTGAAATATTTTAACTGCTTGTGAAGGATGCTAAAGATTCGGAACACTTGAATATAGCACTTGAACTTGTTTTAATTTAGTTTGTTGATGTGTTTTAGTGGTGTAAGACATTAGGTTGAGGCAAAACCGAACTTGTGTTAATACTTATTTAATCTGGATATTGTTATCGAAATGAAGTAAAAGCAAGTTTTTAATTCCTCCTCATTTGTGCGGTATTATTTTCGTTGTGATGATAACCCAATTCATTCAAAGTTACCAAAAGTCCACTCAGAAAAATTACAAAACTTTGTTTCATTATTGTTACCATTTTATGGATTAAGTAAAAAGTTTTTATTTCTATTAATTTCCAACTTTTTCTTTTTTTTTTCTTTGTTGAATAAAAGTCTTAAGTCTTAATTTGGTTTTTATTTGTAAAGTATTTTGATCTCCACAATATTAAACAAATAAATGTGTGTTTCAATTTAATTTTGTATTTACTATATATTTCTCAACTTCTGAAGAAGAGTAGTCGTGTAAGATTAAAATATTATTTTTGCGTAAGACAAGAAAGGCAGGTCCTTTCTTTTAATTGATAAAAAAAAAACAAAAATATATGCAAGTTACAGCAGTGGATATATTAAAAGAACTTATTATCCAGTTGCATAATGTTTAACATTTTTAAAAAGATCCTGTCGTAAAAGATGTCAATTATTAGGTCCTCGCCCAAAAGTTGTTAAAATAGTTTTTAACATTTTGTTTGAAACAATGTACACGTCTTCCTTTATTTATACTTCTACTGCAAAAAAAATGCTTAAACAATGATACACTCACAATATTATTACAGTAACGGACTGTAGTTTATTTAAGAAATATTCCGTTCAGTCATTTTTAAATAAATAAACATTTAAAATTCCAAGCAAATTTTTTTTTAACTGATTCTAACAGTTATTCAAAAAACTAAGTGCATGTTAATACGGATTTTCAGTTGCAGTTAATATTGTCCGATGATTGAGTTAAATTCTTCTTTATGTTAAAGTAAATAAAAATGTAATTTAAAGCAACGAAAAGTTCATTTAATTTTTACTGTCAAAAATTCAACCGCGAATTCCGTAAAAACAAATCAATATTCAGTTATTTTATAAAATTTTACTGTCAAAAATACAACACCATATTCAGTAAAAACAATTAAATATTCAGTTATTTTATATAATTTTACTACCAAAAATTAATTTTTACTTATCTATAAAAAATGAATTGCTTGTTTTGTGTAAGCAATACCCATTTTCTATTTGTTAAAATAATTTAGTTAAATACATCAAATTTTAAAAGTAAAATAATTGCGAAGCCATATCGGTCATGCTGCTGGTGTCTTATAATTGAGAGTTCTTCTGTAAACAACGTGGTCAGTACAACAAAAGTAAAACAAACGTGTGTTACTCGGTAAGTAAATAAAAATATTCTCCCTCTCTCGCTTATAAGAAAAACAAGCGGACAGGTGTCTGTCTGGTATTTTTTAGAAATTCGGCTCTTTTGTGGAGTAAACGAAAATTTAATAAAATAACTGAATATTTAATCGTTTTTACTGAATATGGTGTTGAATTTTTGACAGTAAAAATTAAATGAACTTTTTGTTAAAAATTAAAAATAGGTAGACCGGTTTTTAATTCAACTTTCATTTATTTTATATTACAATTTCAGTTTGTGAGTATACTTTTTTAAACAAAGTTAAATACTGGAACCTGTCTTAGCTCTTCAAAGGAAATTTCCGAAATTTGTAGTCTCAAAATTTCCAGTAATTTAAACAAATTTTCTGCGAAAATTTATTTCCTAATAGAAACTCTAATCCAGGTTAAAATTGTAAGTTTAACCGCAGAACATTGAATACCCGTGTACACCATGATAATTGTTAATATTTTTTAACGATTTTGTTATTCGTGCTTAATTCCCAATTTTTATTATTTGATAAAAACATTGAAATTTATTGTTGATGGGATAAGCTATTCCTAAGCGCATTTCACTGGTTGCTTAGGCCAGATCATCAGAAAACTTCATCCATAAAATTTTTTTTAAGGAAAACTAAAACTATTAAACCAATTAAAACTGTTAAGTGTAAAAGAATTACAGAAACAGGCCTACTTGTAACAATATCAAAGTTTAAACAAAATCATCAGCAATAATATTTTTATTAAAAAATTAATAAATATATATCTTAATAAAAACACTGAAATTTATTTATTGTTGATTGACTTCATCCAAAGATTTTAGGAAACTAAAGAAATTAAACAAATAAAACTGTTAAGCGAATTAGAATTATAAGCACCAGTTTTACTTGTAACAATATCAAAGCTTAAATAAAAACTACAACAATAAACAGTGTGTTTATCTTTTCTTACATTCCCCACCACAATTGGTTGGAATTATCAAAGTAATTTTTGAGAATTAACAAAGCACGACGAACAAAATCTTGTTAAGTGCAAACTTTATTAATATTAATAAAATTATTTGATATGTTAATTAATTAAAAAAAAACTCCTTTAAACACCTTTTATTCGCTCTTTTTGTATTGTTTACGTTTAAAGTAATGGGGGCGATTTTACATTCCTGATGTCTATTGTGTGTGAGAGAAGTTGACAACTTGAGGCGCCACACATTGGTTCAAGAGCGGCATTAATTAATATTTTTCATGTTCGCCGATTTGGATAATTTTTTGGTATTTTGTTTTCAGATATCTGAATATTATGATTCCGAAATATAAGCCTGATATTTTTACTATTTGTTTGGACAGGCACTCTCATAGTTTATATATGTTCGCTTGTTTAAAATGGCATGCAAATTAGCTGTATGTTCAATCTTTTGGTACAATCACAGTAAACTTACCATTTGACTTTTTTGTATATTTTCGTAAAAAGCAGTAATTAAAGATGAGATTTGCATTAAAAAAGTTGGAAAAAGTGCCAACAACATCAAAATTTCCATGTTCCTCAACTTTAGTAGACTGCATGTTTTTAGCGCTGTAGAGCGCTGTTGAACAAAAGATGTCAAATTACAGCTTGAAGTCGCAGCTAAACGTTAAGAAAATATGCAGCTGCTCCTACCTGCTCCTTTCCAAAAAAAAGTAAAAACTATAAAATTATAAAGTGACAAAACATGCATTTTCGTTCATGCTTGTATTTGTTGCCATAATTATTTAATGTTTAAAATTATTACGTAATGTAATAAACATACTGTCCAATAGTGTTAATTGTTATATATTTCATTGTTGAAAAAAGCATTTTTGTTTTTTACATTTTATTTGATTATTTGTATCAGGTATGCTATCCGAGGAAGTTCAGGAAGCGAGGAATAAAGACTATAGAGCCTATAGATTACATAATTCGCGTAGAATTGGGCGTGTAGCCACTAATGAAGACGTAATGCATAATCTTTTATCGTCTTCAGACCTATTTATAAATAGATATCGCTCAAAGCAGCAAATCAAAAAATTTGAGTACGATAACGATGTTTAAAAGTTATTAAAAGGCTATGCTTAAATTAAGTATTCATGTTTTTTCCATCGGAGGTGGGCGGATCAGGTATATGTTTTCCGGAGTCCATTCTACAATCATAATATTTATTTTTTTTGAAAATTTAGTTGATGCATTAAAAATCAAGAGAGATATGACACTTCTTCAATGCAAGTTGTATGGGAAGTGGGCGGATATTTTTCGAATTTCACACAAATGATTAAGAGTGTTTAAAAATGTGCCCAAAAAAAATCCGTAGGTCAAAATTTAATTTTTACTTTGTATGGGAGGTGGGCGTAAAAGTAGGCGGATCATTTTGATTTTTCCATTTTTCCTCGATTCAAACAAAAATGCCTTTGTGCCAAGTTTCATTATCCTTCGACAACTGCTTCTATTTTTTGCCGCTCGTTTTATGAACTTGAACCAATGTGCGCCACCCTCATCAAGGAGCGCATTTTTAGTTTGATTTTAACTTTTTTATATGTTATAAATTATTTTAAATTTTTAATTGTTTGCTAATTTAAATATTCAAGTTAAACTTAAAATTGTTTTTGGAATTTAATTTTATAAAGTGACGAACTACATTGTTGTGCGATCGAATTTTGAAATTTTAATAAATGGATATTAAATTTTGTTTCTTGCCTTTTTAACCTATTTTTCTATATCACCAAGTTGTTTGGATACTTGGTTGATGTTTAAGCGCTAAGTCGCGAAGCCACCCTTTTCACTCCATAAGTTGAGGGACGCATTCGGCGTTATCTCTAGGAATATAAGCAAGGTGTTTCGATTCTTGGCGAATATTTTGGAGCTGTAGCCCAAATCCAACCCTAAATTAAGTCCAATTCTTATCTTTATTGGTCTTTAGGGTTCTTCAAAATTAGCTGAAATGTAAAATAACACAATTTTGAAACCCCCCTTTTCCTCTCAATTTTCCACCGTTAGCCCAAAAATCTTAGATTTGACTACTTCAGGCTATCCTCCATTGCTAGGACTATATGCTAGGCAAGTTTCAGCTTCCTAAATATGCTTAAATGTTAAAAATAAAATTGAATTTTGTCACGGCCCTTTATTCATCTGAATTCTCCGCCAACAGGCCAAAAATCAAAGATCCGGATACGTTATGACCTGGTCTAGGTATTTTACCATATGCAAGCCAATTTTCAGCTTTTATCCTTCCATCAGTGAGCTTCAAAAGGCTTTGGATATACAAAAAATATGAATACACAAAGAGGGAAATTATATATATATATATATATTATATTTCACAACACCTAGATGGGAGTCGGGAAATCTAAAATAATTTTTACCAAAAATTTTTTTTTTATAATTAGATTAATAAGAACGATAATGGGTTTTTAAAAAAACAATAAAAATTATTTTTTCGCTCCTCTAACGTTTGAACACAAAAACGTTTATTTTTGTTTGTTTGTTTCCTATAGACTCCTTAACTACTGAACCGATTGTCCAGAAATTTCAAATTTGCATGATTACCTGGCGTTTTTCATAGGCTTTGTTATATTTTAAAATTTTCAAATGGGCGTGGCATTTATCATACAAAGACAATTTTAATAATCTTATATCTGAAAATCAGTTGCAGTAATAGTTATCAAACTTTATACAAATGACTTAGTTATCAATACACTAAATTTGCCAAAAAGGGGCTTGGATTAGACAGGAGAGCGTGGAATTTTCCCTTTAAAGACAATTGGGGGATTCACAAGGTAGTCATGAAGTTGTAAAGTCATATTTCTTAAAATAATTACATGAAATATATATGACTGCTGTGAGCTACAGCTTTTAATTAAGATTTCTACTGTACAGTTATGACGAATCAATGAACACAGTGTTCAAAATTTTTTTTTGTTTTAAACACAACAACATTTATTTTGAAAAATTGTAAAATATTATTTAGGGCATTATGATGATATGATTTGATAGCACACCTTGTGAATCCCCCAAATATAGTTTAGTGTTTATCTAAAGAACGGTAAAAGGAACAGTTCCAAAATTTGGTACAAATATCATGATTATCAATACCAGATATCTCTCAGAATCTTGGAGTTATTCTCCAGTATGCATAAGGCTTTGATGATAACTCAAAGCCGACACAGGGTATTCCATAGTGAAAGCTTAAATTTGAGTATACCTTTATTCTCTTTTACAATTTTAGAGTGATATACCCTGTCCCACTGTACTCTAATAGAAACAATGTCTGACTTCTTGTTTTTTTATTTTACTTTGATATACGAGTAAATATGTATTAATACCTGAACTGCATGCACCATAATGTTGAAAGCAGCTGGATTTTATATACATTTCATTATACGCAAAAAATTGTGTTCATAAATAAATGTATGAAGTGAGGTTGCTTTAATCCCTTTTCGCCAAAAACAAAAAAAACTTAAATAACTCAAAAATAAAGTAAAATAAGAATAAAAATAAAAATACCACCACCACCTACGAAATGTGAACGGAGCAACAATCGCAGAGATTTTTATTTTTGAAAAATGAAATATATAATTGCTAGGCATCGTGTGTACAATAAAAAGATTTATGATGATTTTTCTTGCTGTAACCACTTGTAAACCTGGTTTAAATGAACACACACACACAGCCTTATTCACTAGTCAAACAATTATGTCAGTCAGATTCATACATACATATGTTTTCATAAGGATGCGGCCCAGCGGTACATTTTAAAAGGACCGCATGTAGCAGGCCTTTGCCTCTATATCCTTTCTAAAAGATACGATTTGTATGATATGCTGCCTTCCGAAGCATGCCTTTTAGAAGGTATAAATTTCTTTTTGATTGACCTTTCAAAATATTCAGTGCACATTCGCTACTGCATTTTAAGGAATGACAATGACAACCTGTATAAAGAATAAATAAGTTTGGGATGCGGCGAGAAGAACTTGTGTCTGCTAAATAAGGGGTTCTATTAGGCCTTTTTACTTATTCTTGTTACCGCTGGGAGGTCTTGGTTTCAACTACAGTGTTGGCAACAAACTTAATTTATGTAATATCTATCTTCTATATATGTATACATGTATAAAAATTAAAAATGTTTGTATCTTTGTATGTTTGTTTGTAGGCTTATAGAATCCTACACTACTGAATCAATTTTCCTGAAATTTTTGCAGAAACATCATGTGAGCGCGAAAATAAAATAGGCTACCCATTTTTTCGATAGTAGCAGGTAAAGTGGTACCCTCCATAGAATACCAATATTAAGTATCGTATATCTAAAGATTCGCTTCACCAATTTTCTTGATCTTTTTGCAGTAGGATCTTCTGAGCGCCGAAATTGAAAAAAGATAGCAGCAGGCGAAGGGTGGCCCCCATAGGACGCCAATGTTTAATATCGCTTATCTTAAGAACTGTTATAGTGAGAATGCTAAAACTTGGTAGGAGTCACTTTTATGGTAAACTACATCTTTCGAAATAAAGCAGAGGGTAGGCTCAGGAGGAGCAATACCCCCCATGAGATGCATATATTAAATATCGCGTAATTGAAGAACATTATAGCGAGAGTCTTCAAACGTTGTTAAAGCCACTTTTATGGTACACTTCAAATTTAAAAATTGAAATATAGGTGGGGTAGACAGAGGAGGAGCAGTACCCCCCAAAGAACGAACATGTTAAATACCTAATAACTAAAGACAAAAGTCTTCTAGCTTTTTAGAACCCACTCTTAAGATAAACTACACCTTTTAAAATAAAAATAAAGGGGATAGGGGGAGCAATAAATGTTTATATATAAAAATTAAAAATGTTTGTCTGTTTTTTTCTTTGGCTTATAGTTTGATAAACTACTGAACCGATTTTCATGATTAACACTTACATCACGTGAGCCCCGAAATAAAAAAACACTTATTTTTTCGATAGGAGCAGGGGAAGTGGTATCCTCCATAGGATGCCAATATTAAGTTTCGCTTATCTTAAGGGCCGCTGGACCAATTAATTTTCTTTAACTTTTTGCAGTTAGCCTCGAAATTGAAATAAGGTATCAGCAGGGGAAGTGTTACCCCCGTAGGACGCTAATGTTAAATCACGCATATCGTAAGAACTGTTGTATTGATAATGTTCTAACTTGGAAGGAGTCAATCTTAAAAGAAAAATGGGCGGGTAGACGGAGGAAGAGCAAAATCCCCATAGAACTAAAATATTTAATACCGAATATCTGAAGATAAAAGTCTTCATGTTTTGTAGAATCCACTCTTATGGTAAACTACAACTTTCGAAATAAAAGTAAGGGGGTAGGTGCAGGGGAAGCAATAAATAATATAGAAATGAATAAGCGTATGGTTGTTTGTTCCCTAAAGACTCCTAAAGTACTGAAATTTTCACCGAAATTTTCTGATTGTCCGACAAATAGGCTATTAATATTTTGTAATTTTTAGGTGGGCATGGCATCTTCCATACCTTGACATAAAAGTTTCAAAAAATAGCTTAGATAATAATACACAACATCTTTGAAAAACAAGGTCCAATGTAAATAGTACGAATGGCACCTTCCATACGAATACGCTTTAAATTTCTGCATATCTGTAGAACGGTTACTGTAAAAGAAATTAAATTTAGTACAAGATGCTTTGTAATAAATACACGAGATCTTTTTAAAAAACATTTTACTTATTTTATTTCGATTGTGGAAGCAACGCGCACCGGGTTAAGCTAGTAAGTTATAAATTCGGGATTCACAACAGATGTCGTTCTATTTAACACATGATGATGATTGTGAATGAAATTGTGGAAGAAACAAAGCTCATTATTTTTAAGGTAAAAAAAATGAAGTTTGTATTAAGAAAGTATAAAATCCGGCAAGTTTTTCTTTATTTCTGATTAAAAAAAAACTGCAGCTGATGCACATTGAATGCTCTCCAAAGCTTTTCTTTTCATTCATATTTCATTAATTTCAATGTCCTGGAAATTTTTTGTGCTTTAATTTTTACATAGAGTACAATGACGACCCAGGATATTCAACAAAGGACGAGACGATGAATTCGAGCCATTAATAACGAAGAACTCGTAAAACTATTGAGAGTCACTCAAGCAGCAGTTTTGAAACTTTAGCCCAGCCAATCGGCAGAATCAACGCCAAAGCCAAGTATGCATGGCGCTAGGTAATGCCATGGATTTGATCGTAACAAAAAATCTCAGTTTTGAAGCTACAAAAACGGAGCAAGGTGATTACAGCCGGCCTATGCCCAACGACGGTTAGCATTGCCCAAAAAATGCTTGTTATTAGGGACCAAACATGATGCAATAATAAACCATATTGCATAACTCTTCACTTTACGCGGCAAGACTATAAAAATAGCTTAGACAATATTTACCCTCAGCAGTCCCTTTTGTTTCCACTGATGGAGAAGACTCGAGTACGCTTCACTTTAGAACTTGGTTTCCGATTGGCTCGATTTTCTCTTGGCCCTAAAAATAGGCGGTTCTTTTTGAGCTTAAACCATGTTTTGCCTCCAATATATTAAAGTATGTAAATTTTAAGCGCTAAATTTGGCTTTTCACTAAATTCCAGCAGAGAAATGTGGGAAAATCTTTTAATACTCATACACACATCCACACTCCCAGTTACACCAACTGAACCACATCAACTGACGTGCTGAAAGAACAAGTAGACAACAAGGAGAATAATAAGAAAAAAGAAACAGAAAATAAAACTAAAAAACGAATAAATCAAAATGAAAAGCTTTTGAAACGACACCCGTTTCCCACACAGGCAAGTCACACACACACACACATTCTCTTATGCATACTTATATAATTATACAGAAATATCATTTAAGAAACACTAAAAGGAAATAGAGTTGAAAAAGTATTAAAGAATATTTCCGGGTAACTGGGAATTTGGCTGTAGACAAACGGCAAATTTTAATGTTCACTTTTTTTATTATTTGGTTCGGTAAATATTATGTGTATGTCCTTTAAGATATTTGTATCTTGTATTTGCGTTACTGCTATTTTTTGGTGGTGATGTGTGTTCATCATCAATGGGCTTTTGCGTTGACTTACAGCGTGCCATGTGGTTTGCAACAGCTTAAGGAAGTAAAAAAAATTGCTTCTCGCAATAAGATTAAATAATACCGTAAATAATTAACAAAAATGTTCACACATTTTATAGAACCAAATTTTGTTTCTTTGATATATTTTCATCAAATATTTGTGCCAATTCCCATTTAAAAAAAACGATTGCCACAGGAATTATATCCTTAACGGGCAGGAGATATTCACACTTTAAGTGGGACACATGGAAAAAGACTTATGTTTGGAAATCAAAATAAAGGACACTGCCTGTTTTTGATATAAACATTTTTGTTCAGGAATTAACATTGAAACAACTATAAAAAAACTTTCTAATTTGTTTTTGTTTTTAATATAAATTCCTAAAAGAAAATTTTAATTTTACATTCAAAAAAAGGCTGTTAGTTTTTATAGGGTGTTTTTTTTAACTGAATGAGAACTTTAAATGGTAATAAAGTGTTTTTTTTATAGAGTTTCACAAGTTATAATCATAATAAAACAAGGAAATATATTTTTAATATTAATGAAACCGGCTTTATTGGAAAGAAAATTTTATTAAATTAATGTTTAGATATGATTTCTGCCATGTGGCCGCCACGACTGGCGCGTAGAACACCAATTTTCAACAACTTTTCGCAGCATTTGCGGCTTTAATTCGCCGATAACTCATTGAATGTTGATTTCCTGATGTTGAATTGTTTGTGGTTTGTCGCCGTAGACAACTGTCTTAACATATCTCCAAGGAAAATAATCCAATTGGGTTAAATCACACGATCTTAATGGCCAATTAAATGGGCCGTTATGTGGAAAGGCCGCTGGGTGGCTTGTGGGTCCGTGCTGTTGGAACCACATATTAGCAAGACTAATGCCATGTAATTAAGGTGCGAACAAATTTCGGATCATGTTCCTATACAGTTCACCATTAACAGTAACATTCTGACCAGTGTTGCCAATTTAGCCATTTTTCACCCTGTTTTGCCACTAAAAATGAGTTAAGCCATTAGCCATTTTTTAACAACAACATTTTTAACAACTTTAAATGAATTATTTCTCTTTTGTTATTGAATTTTTATGTGCTTTTATTTAAAATTTTGACGCCCTATGTTCACACTGAATTTTATTTGAGTATTTATGGTGTTCAGTAATGTTATTCTATTTATATTTAGATAAATAAAGGACATATATATATATTATTTAAAATAGTTTAAGCCATTTTTAAGCCCATTTTTAGCCATATTTTAGCCCATTTTTAGTAATTTTTAAGGCTTTTATTTTTTGTAAATTTAGCCACTTTTGGTCATCAAGTTTTGGCAACACTGATTCTGACCATCTTAATTTTTGAAGACACACACTCAAAAGAATAATCAATCCACCCGACCTCAAATGAATCCGAACCGGTATTAATAGTACGGTGAGTACGGATTTTCTTCAATCAAGTACAGAAAGATTAATTTAAGTACAGATTTTCAATCGCAAAATACTTAAATTAACCATATTCAATCCCGATACCGTACTTGAAATAATCGGAAAATGAGATAGATTTAAGAAAAAACTAAGATTGAATCCATCTCAAAATGCGCTTATTTCAAGTATTATAAAATTGAATTTATCCCGAATTAGAAAGAAAAAATTATTATGATTGATTTACTTACTCCTATTACACCTTACAGAATGATAAAAACACCAACACCATGCCCGATGCGGTTTTTACTTTATGTACATATTTAACCAAAAGTATACACTTAATGAGAAGCAAGATTTCAAATTTACTTTTTAACCCTTCGTGGTACACATGAGTCATGGCAAGACCTTTTCTCAATGTGTATAGAATATCAAAACATGCGTAAGCCGGAGGGTTAAACACAACGAAAAGTTTAATTTTTTTTTACTTGATTTAAGAATTTTATACTTATTTCAAGAAATTCCGGGATTGATTTTCGAAAGTTATTCCATTTAGGATTGTTTTGAGTACGTTTTAGTGTTATTCGTACTTTAATTTTTGAGTACGGCTCGTACTTAAAGTTATCATAAAAAACTTGATATATCCAGAGTGTTTTTCTTTTTATGTATGGACCAATTACCCCACCAGCCAACAAAAAGCATCAAACAGTAATTTTATGTGGGTGCGACAATTCTGCTTATTTACGTACCAATTCAACCAGAAATGGGCTTTATCGGAAAATAAATGGAAATTCAAAATCAATTTGTGCTTCAGCCCATTAGCTGAATTGGCTGCGCATACGATTGTCGTTTGGCTTTAATTCCTGCACAAGTTGAAAGCTTTTAAGCCAAGATCCTTTCGTAAAATTGTCCATAAAGTGGAAGGACACAACCCCAGTTACTGAGAACGGCGACAAATTGTTTGATTGGGATCATATGCAAATTATTTGTGTACAGCGGCTACAGCTTCTTCAGTGC
This sequence comes from Pollenia labialis, assembly GCA_949318255.1. Taxonomy (NCBI): domain Eukaryota; kingdom Metazoa; phylum Arthropoda; class Insecta; order Diptera; family Polleniidae; genus Pollenia; species Pollenia labialis. The sequence goes on from OX439140.1 coordinate 87,058,930, forward strand.
GGACAGATTATCCGTACATGTTTCAATTGTTACTACTCAATATCTTCAGAGGCTTTTGCCATTTAACACTCACAGTCATTGACGACAGCTGACAGTAGAGCCAAAAAATTTAATTTTACAATTTTGCAATTTATATTTGTTGCTTATTGACAAACCACATATCAAGATTATCCAAAAAACATGTAATGGATTTAATTGCCTTCTTGTTATGTTCGTTGTAATTTTTCATTAAGTTTTATTAATTAAAAATATAAATGAATGAAAAAATTTATTGCAGCTTTAAGCAGGAAAATAATATATAAGCACCTATTAAGATTTGCATTCGGCATCGACTATCGAATGTTAAATTTGTGTCATGAGATGACAGCACTGTCAAAAATTTCGTTGGGTGCTTCATATTTTTTAACAAGTTTTCTTTTAAAGCTTAACTAAATTAACATTTATAGTCATTTTACCGTGTGAGTATAAATGACTGATGTTTACCCTTCAAAATGTCATAAAAGCTTTTGAAGACTCAAACGATGCTTGAAAGATATGGCTTCTCTTCTGAACGCTACATTTTTGAGTTGTGTTATTCACCCATGTTCTAGAAATCAAACATTACTGTAATTGAAATCGCACAAATTTTGAAAACGAATCTGTTTTTTAGGTTCTTAAAAATATTCCCTTTTGAGTACTTTTTGTTTTGAGTACTACAGCTGTGGGAAAAGTTTACCGCCGCCGAGTGCCGCTGCAACCAACACACCCAGTTAACAATTTGAGTTCATTTTCCGACACTTATCCGTTGTTTAGAAGCTGAAGAAATCTCAGCTCTTCTGTTTTTAGAATTATGCTAGCAAAACTTGTTGAGTAGCAACAGTTCCTTGTGATGAACCTCCTTTAGGCCGAATTCACCCACAAGTGGTGAAAAATCAGCACTTTAGTTGAATTTTCAGGATGTCTCTTCCCACTTTCCCCGCATTTATCTTGTCAACCCAAGGGATCGTCGAATGTATCTTCTCAACGGAAAATCGAGACTTCCGCAAAGTTAATCTTCCTGAAAGATAGAAAGTATTTCCCGCAAGAAGCATACTAACGGAGGCCATAACGAATAGTCCGTGTAGTGCCATGCCACGGGGAACTAATGACGCCCCGGTTACCAGATATAATCTCAGGATCTCATGAGGATCTGCTTAGATCTGTTAGTTTTTGATTTTTGCCGAATCCCAGGTATTTACTGCACCTGAATTCGCCAGAGGCTTTAACACCAAAAGGTGAAATAAGCTTTGAGTACTACAGAAAATTAAAAAAAAAAATTAACAAAAATTTCAATCGGTCGATTTTTGGAACATGGACCATTAATAGATACCCAGTAAAATTATACATTAAGAACAGTTCTTCCTGACATACAAAATTCTCGCCAATTTTTTTTTCAATTCAACCATTAATCAAAAATAAAATCAGTTATAATTAAAAATTTAATCAAGTAAATAAAACGTTTACATAAGTCAACATATCAACGGAAGAAAATGTTATTAATATCAAAAACCATTTAATTGATACTATTAATTTGTCTACTGGTGCAAAATTTAATGAATTTTTTAATTCAAATCACAAATTTTTAATTGAAATACATTTTTTATTTTTTTCTGTCCTTGTTGTATTTTAAGTATTCAGTTTTAGAATTCTGAAAATATAGAATTCTACTTAAAAGTTTTCAAGAACTAATTGCAATTTGTCGAATTTAAATTGAACGTGCATGGTGTAATTAAAAAAACTTTTCTTTAAAAAAAATTTATTTTCTTTCAACGAAATATTACCGTTGTAATAAATTTCCTTTCAAAAGATAATTAATGTTTTCATCCTTCTTCTTTTAATTTATTGCTGCTTTTATTTCTTCAAACTTATTTAACGAGAATTCTTTTCCTTTTTAAAGAGAATAACTTTTGTCCTTCTGACTTAATATTGATACAAATTCACTCAATATATACGAATATATATTGTGAAAATGACAAATAAATAAATATATCGATGATAAAAAAATATTATTGTTGTCTTTAAATGTTATTCTGCTGTGGAATGAGAGAAATGTAAAAAATAATAATAATAATAAAAATATTTATTCAAAAGTTTCCATAAAATTCAAAAGCTGAAAAATTGAAAAATAAACCTTTTTTCTGTGGATTTTACTAGTTAAGCATTTTGATGGAAATCGCTAAAAGCTTAAATGTTTCACAGTAACATTTCAACAATTCTAAAAAAATAGATTTTAAAAATTCTAAAATTCACATTTCTGTCTTTATGGCTCAAAGCCAAATTGTGCTTGCAAGTAGAATTTTTACCTAAGCTCCTCCAAACTACTAAAATGGGGTTGCGACTTTCTTCCTTAGGAAGCCAGTGTAAGTAACTATAGCCAAAGTTGGCGTTAACGTATATTTGGCACAAACGGCAATTTGCAAATTAAATTATTTAATTATTTTTAATTTTATTAATTTTGCTAAAAAAAAATTAAATCAGGTTACCAAATTTCTCAACTTCGAAGATTGTGGGACTTAGCTTTGAAGAAATAATGTGTATCACAACGTGAAAAAGTTCGTTTTCGAAAAATTTCAAAATCAACACATGTTAAACAAATTTTATATTTTTTCCATATTTTTCACGGTTCCTGAATGAGACTTTAACATTTCCAACTTTTTATACAAAAAAAAAATTCTATTTTGGTATTAGAAATGGCTTTAATATTTTTTTTCATACAAAGTTTTGAAGATGAGTTGCAATCTGGTGGCAAATGTTACTTTTTACCATAAAAACAAAAAAAGACTAAATTTCGAAAAAATGGCAGTTACGTGAATTAGAAAGAAACGCGATAATATACAGTATGGTTAATATTTTTGTTGCACATTTTATCCCCGCCCTTCCTCTTCTTATGAGTGTTTTAACGATTTGTTAGAAGAGAGCCAAATTACTGTTATAAAGGGGAGATAGAGGTTTAATATGTTCCACAAAAATATTTGCTACAAATCCTTCAATGTTGCTAAGCATGCCTTATACCTCAGTTATGAAGAACACAAAGTTTCATATACCGATATGCTGTACGAACAGGAAAACTTAAGCCGCTTTACGAGAGTCCATTGTCAGAACGGCGTTATTTTTCTGTGTTTTGCAGTATAATAGCATGGTTGTTTCTAACCATAACATATTTGCTTTTGGAAATGGGAAAAATGTAATTGTTTATTTAAGACCATTGGATTATTATTAGTAAAAATTGGTATATTAACCGTATTATTGTGGCTTGTTGATGTTTTCTCTGCGTTTAGAAAAATGTAACTTCGGTACAGAACTTCAAGGATAAATCTTTCGCAAACATAATTATTTTTAAACATTTTAGAGATTTCCAAATTTGACAGCGAATAATCCAAAATTGTACATATGCAAATTGAAACTCTTATAGCCGTTTTCTCAAAGTATCAATAAACTGCCTGTTATTAAATATCGATATAAATATATTTATGTATTAACTACACTGACGATTTTGTTTTCTCAATTTACAGACAGAAACATTATCTTTAATTGGCAATATTTCTCAAAGTAAATGTTATATTTGGATGTCAGCTGATTGGATTTATCTGTACGAAAACCAAATTATTTTAATCTGCAGTTTTTCAGTGGGGAAAAGTTAATCGCCTTATAAGAAAACTAACATTAGTGTAAAAATTGGCCAAAAACTACATATTTTATTAAAAATGTACACAAAATTTTACATTCTAGCTGAAAGATTCTGGAAAGTTTGTACTTGTATCCTTTTACCTGCGTCAATTCTTCAAATAATCTTGGCGCCAAAAATCACTTAAAACTCTAAGATCTAACTGAAGTGTCGCTCTTATTGTTATTGCAGTTTTGGCAGCAATATGTACAAATCCGTTTTTCCCGTCCGTTTTTCTAACAGAATCCTGTAATAAAATCTCTTTTTCACAAAACAAAATGTAACTTTTACTCTTCATTTGACATCGCACACATTTCAAATGCACAACTTTTAGAAATCAGAAAAACACGAACAAAAAGAATGTTGTGCAAACAACTTTTCTTTACTTTATTGCTTCTCAATTTTTTTTTTTTTTTGTAACAAAAATTTGACAATACATTTGTTCACGTCATTTAAAAACATTCATCTTTAGATTTTTATGTATCGAACTAACAATTACTTCATCCACGAATGACCTAAAAATAGAGCAAAATATATTCAGGGATGTGAAAAATATGTTAAAATATATGGCAATAACGAATATTTAGTAGCCTTTACCAAGAAAATTTACTATTTATGGGAAATTTTTTTAAAATATACTTTTTATAGAAAACTTTACTAATAATTTTGTCAAAATTTACTTTCTATAACAAATTTTGCCGAAAATTACTGTAATCTTTAATAGGAAATTGTTGGGAAATTCTTCTAAAATTAACTTTTTATAGGTAAAAATTTACTTTGTATAGGAAATTTTGTAAATTTTCACTTATAAGTAATAGGAAATTTTGTAAAAATTTACTTTCTATTGGAAATTTTGTTAAAAAATATACTTTTTATAAAAAATTTTGCTAGAAGTTGCTATTTATAGAAAATTTTACTAAAAGTTAATTTTTATAAGAAATTTTGCTATAGGAAAATTTGTTAAAATTTACTAGTTGGGAAATTTTTCTAAAATTAACTTTTTATAGTTAAAAATTTACTTTTTATAGGAAATTTTGCTGAAGTTTTCATTTAATAGGAAACTTCCTCTTTAAAGTAAATTTTGTAAACTTTTACTTTTAATAGGAAATTTTGTAAAAATTTACTTTCTTTGGGAAATTTAATTGAAATTTACTTTTTATTAGAAATTTTGCTAGAAGTAAGTATTTATAGAAACATTTGCTAAAAGTTACTTTTTATAGGAAATTTTGCTAAAAGTTACTCTTTATAGGAAATTCTGCTACAAATTACTTTTTATAGAAAATTTTGGTAAAATTTACTTTTTATAAACAATTTACTTTTTATAGGAAATTTTGTTGAAATTTTCTTTTTCCAGATATTTTATATGAAATTTTTTGGAAATTTACTTTTTATAGGAAATTGTTTGGAAATTTTCTTTTTATAGGAAATTTTTTGGAAATTTTGTTTTTATAGGAAATTTACCTTTTATAGGAAATTTCCTTTTTATAGGAAATTTTTTAGATATATATTTTTTAGAAAATTTTCCTAAAATTCACAATTTTAAGGACATTTTGCTAAAATTTATCTCAGAAATTTTGTTTAAATTTACTCTTTTTTTGGAAAATTTTGTCAAAATTAACTTTTATGGCAAATTTTTTTGAAATATACTTTTTATAGGAATTTTGTTTGGAATTTTCTTAAATAGAAAATTTTGCCAAATTTAAAGGACATTTTGCTAAAATTAACTTTTTGTAGGAATTTTTGCTTAAATTTACATTTAATGGAAAATTTTCTTTTTATAGACAATTTTGTTAAAATTTACTAGTTAAATTACTTTTATTTTCTTTTTGAATATATTGTGTGGCCATATTCTGCCGATTATTCACTCTCGTTTTTGGTTTCGCCAATATGCGCCGAATAAAATGAATTGTGCAATTTGTGGAAATGTGTGCCGATGAAGCACGATATAAATTTTCGTAAATTGTGCCAGGTGTGCGCATAGTGTGATCTTAGCTTTAGACTAATAATTTTGGTGTTACTCACGAAATGAAAAACTTTATATACCCTTATGTCACTCGTGTTTGTGGAGAGCTAAAAGCAAAGAGAACAAACTAAAATAAAATGAACAACTAAAAATTTTTTTAGTTTTTACAAGGAGAACTGAAAAAAAACAACTCCCAGCAGTAGTAATTCCACAATAACATCATCATTGTCATCAGCGTCATCATTATCATCACAACTTACAGACACAATGAGGTCTTGTAAGGTCAAATAATTTGGGCTGACATAAGCAGCTGCAATCTCAGTTTAATTTACCAAAACTTTGTATACTTTCGCTTGCAATTCAATCAATTTTAAATTGTATCAAAATATTCTTGCAAGATTTCTTAATGAAATATTCAGAAAGAAGAAAAATACTCAACAATAGAAATTGCCAACCCAAACTCAAAACTTAGTAAGAAAAGCTACAGAGTTTTCTAAAGATTGTTATTCTCCCGTTTGTTCCTTTATGTTGCCCTAATGAGGTTTTGTCTTTTTAAAAGAAATCAATTTCATAAATATTAAATTATTTGGAAATTTCTTAGAAGGGAAATTTTAAATAGGCACAATTTAATTTCTATAAAATCAAAAGTAAGATAGAAATAATTTAGAATGCTTTTTGAATGGCTTTTGTTTGGTCTTGTCCTCTTGGGAATGCTTGAAATTTAAATAAATTATTTTATACTAAAATTAAACTGAAAATAATTATTTATTGCAATTAACGATGTGGCGTTGCCAGTATCGCTTCAATAACCTTTAAACTTTCAAGGGACACTTCTATTTCTTTGATAGCGAAAGTGGTAAAATTTTCAATGACAGTTCTGCATAATTTGCTGAAGTTTTTTATTGTAATGATTAATTGAAGTTACTGTTGCTCTTTCTTGGTGGCCAAATTTCTCTAGAATTTTGTAAATTATTTTTCGTTTGAAATGGTTTAATTGACTGTTTGGCTTGTCGCAGCTTCTTGTTGAAACCACATATGGGCATTTCCAGCGAAAAGTCTACTTTTTGTAACTTAACGCCAGAAGTATTTAAAATTTTATATGTATAGTTTACTTTTTTATATTTTGGTGTAAAGCGCAACATTTAGTTTTTGGGTATGTTTAAAATTTTGCTATTTTTCGCGAATTTTAACCATGTTCGTGACAAAAGCGATTTGTTTCTTAAAGTTTTCTGACTTTTAACAGCTTTAACGATTTTTAATAAATACACTATGCTAGTTGAAAAAACAGACAAGCGGGGCACATGGCGTTTTAACATAATTCGGGGACGCTGAATCCAGTGGTGGCCGCGGTTTTATCAGATTGGCCCTGGTTTTCGAGATATACCGTTATTTCGAAAATGGGGGAGGTTGCACAACATATATTCGCGTAACTCAAAAACGGTTTAGTTTATTGAAATTACTAAAAAAACCGAAATTCAAAACAAGCCATAAATGATTAAAATCTGTTTGCAACTTTTGATTTTATTCACAAAAGTCGACAAATTTTAATTAATTTAAGAATTTCATAAAACGCAATATTTGTATGGGAGCCCCCTAAAGGACTTTTGTGAATAATATCAAAAGTTGCAAACAGATTTTTAATCATTTATGGCTTGTTTTGTTTGTAGCTTCGTTTTTTATAAGTCTGCAAAAAACTAGAAGCCTAGCTGCATTTTTTAATTTTGTATGAATTTTTAAAAAACAAAAATTTCGAAATTTTGATAAAAAAGTTAATTTTTTTTCAAAAAAAAAAAATTATGTTTCAATAACGACTACTCATATTAGAAAAAGAGTTTTACTTTTCTGAAATGAAATTTTATTGCGGAATTTCGGTTTTTTTTAGTAATTTCAATAAACTAAACAGTTTTTGAGTTACGCGAATATATGTTGCGCTACCTCCTCCATTTTCGAAATAACGGTATATCTCGAAAACCAGAGCCAATCTGAAAAAACCGCGGCCTCCACTGGACTCAGCGTCCCCGAATTATGTTAAAACGCCATGTGCCCGGCTTGTCGCGAAAAAAAAGTGTCAATTTCATGCACAGTGATATTAGAATTTGTTATCATGTTGCGCCGGTTCAAAAATCCTAAGCATCGATACATTCATTTGACTTTTACATTTTATTAATATAGTTACAATAGTTTCACGGCTGCAATGGAATGAAACACATTTTCATTTAAAGAACGGGAATCGCAATTTGTGTAAATGTGAAGTGACAATGTGAAAAATGCTTATGAAAACGAAAATGAAAAGTTTTTTCATTTCACAGTTTCACAGAACCAGAATCGACCCCCTGATTGTCAATTTCCACATTGTTAACAAAAGGGCTAAATAATAGTTTTCAAAAGAAGTTAATTGTACATACAACTGCATATTCAAGCAACAACACAAGATACATATAAAATATAATCAGCCTTATTGTGGTTGTCGTTTTCGTAAACAAACGTGTCGTTTTTTGTAGTAGATTAAAGAACACATGTTGTGTATTACTTTTATCTATTACACAGTCGTATACGACATTTAGGAATGTGGTGGTCTTCCGATGAGCTTGCTAACCTGGGGATGCCAGGTTATGGCGTTCTTGGTGATATCGCTGAATGCTTGCGGAAAGTGTATCCAATTCAACCCCATTTGAGTATTCTTATTTCCACCTCAATTGGTTCTGTGGGTGTCTGAACAGAGGATATTATGGAGGAATAGTACGCAAGATTTTACGGAGGCGTTTGTTAACAAACACCTGAATATACTGCGCATCACGCGGTACCATATAACACGTTTCGCAACCGTAGAGTAATGTGGATTTAACTTTGGAATTGAACATTTTAATTTTGATGCGTCTGGATATGTTAGACGATTTCCAAGCAGGGTTAAGTTAGGCAAAATAATGCCTTATTTTTGCGACTGGCAACAGCTGATGAACGAAAGGATTTGTCGAGTACACTTCCTAGATAGCAGAAGGACTCCTTATCATTGGTTTTCGGGATGTTTATCGTTTGTAAGCATATATCATCCGTCTTGCAAACCCATTCCTAGGACTTGCTGACTTTTGCATCACTACATCGAGAACACAGTTAAAGATAACATACAGCCTTGCCGAACTCCAGATTCTTATGCAACACGCGGCTTTTGCATTGTTCCAATGGCTCCACATGGCCGTGTGATTTATGGCCGTTTTCTCATTACCCGATTAACTTTTTTCCCAACGAAAAACTGCACATTAAAGAAATTTGGTTTTCTCAATGTCTCATTTGCTTCTATTCTGTCGCAAAGCTAACCAGCACTCATCTGCCGATTATTTATTTTCCTTTTATTTGCCGTACAGATAAATTCAATCAGCTGACTTCCAACATTTACATGTATTTTGAGAGGTGTTGCCAGCCTAAAACCATGTTTTTTGTCGGTATATTGAGAAACCCAAAATTGTTAACAGACAGTTTATCGGTCTAATAAATTTATGTTGACATTAAGTAACAGGCAGTTTGACGGTACATTGAGAAAATGGCCATTAGAGTGTCAAAAGCTTTTTTGAAATCAACAAATACAAAATAAAAATGCGATCTCCATGAAACTAACTGCTGCACAAAAACCCTGAGACTATTTACCTGGTCGACACAAGATTTGTTAGGGCGGATGCCAGCTTGCTCCCTTCTGAGTAGCGGTAGAATTGCATTTTTAAATATCCGCAATAACTTTGTGGTTGTTAAATCACCTTGTTTGGGAAGACTTTTATTGCGCCGGTAGTGATTTTGTCGGCTAGGGTTTCTTCATTTGCGAATACTCTTATGATGACTCCAACAAGCGATCGCTAGTAACTCGGTAGGATGTAAGAAGATCTTGGGAATTAAATTCTAGGACGGGGAATTTATTGTTTTTAATTGAACAAATTGCTCCTCAAATTTTAATGATTCCTGGACATTCAGTAGATATGGTTTGATTCGAAACGTGAGAGCTGCAAGTGCAGATTGAATGTTGTTGAGTGGACTTTGTATTCAGCATGTTGGCGTAAACATTTTCCTATAAGCTGAGTTGCTGCGTTTTTGATGTCACAAGTTTCCTAACGTAATTTTTTAGGGTCTGCCAAACGAAAATGTACTGTTAGTTAACTTGTTCACCGCGAGGTAGAGATCTCTCGTGTGAAGGTTTGCTGCTGCTGGTTTCCGCATATCGCATTACGTTAAACAATCCTGTTAATCCGGCTATACTTTTTCTGGTGGTTCGAGCTTTGCTCGAGTTTTGGGCAGCTATAGCCCCTTCTTTGCTGAATTGATTCCCATCTAGTATTACTAATCCATATCTTTCGGTTGTTGTTCCTAAATCCTAGGAGCTGTTCTGAAGCTTAGACAAATATTTTTTTAATATTTTGGGACAAAAACACAACTAAATGCTAGGAACACAACTGGGACGAACGACGAATTTTTGGCCGCGAATATTCGTCGCCAAAAATAAAAAATATCTGTGAATATGAAAAAGCACACAATTAGGGCGCCGACGAAAATTCGCCGGACGTTGCAAACTTTAAATAGATTTAATTCTAATTCTTACGCCGGCGAACGACGAACAAATCAGCACCAGGTAGCCATATTGTTTAAACATGGTAAGTGTTTTAGTAAATAAAGTTACTTCTTACTTTAGAAATTGTAAAATTTTAACTGAATATAATTTGAAATACAAATTGTAAAAAAAATTGACAATAAAAAAGTATTTTAGTTAGTTGTTCTTAATGTTTTGTTTGTGAAGTATTTTTTGTTCATATGGTACCACTATTTCTTGTTTATACAACACATTTTATTTCCATTTTGTTTTTTCGTTGTTTCATACGACGAATTTATACAGCGAATTTCTTCCGAATAATTCGTCGTGCTGAACGAAATTCGTCGTTCGTCCCAGTTGTGTTCCTAGCATAAGACATGAATATCTTCGCATAAATCTAACCAAAAAGCTAGTAACAAGTGTATTGAACAAAAATCTGCGCTAGCAGCCCACTGTGCGCTGACAAATCATAAACCACATTTCGAAGGAGTACAAATATTCCAAGAAGAGAGAAATTACTCAAGGAGATATACACTAGAGATGCTACATATCATTGATATTGACCCAGAACTTCGTCTTAATTACCGACAAGATATAAAAACTTGAGCACACGTATACAGACAAATACAAAATTAAACCAGATATGGGTGTTTTAATATATAATCTAATATAATCTAATATATGAATCATTCAGAAGAATTGAATTTGTCGTGGTAGTTATAACATTCTAAAAAATATTGTTTCAAATTCGCCGAACATTTCTAGGCCTGGAATAAAAATAACATTTTTAAAAATACATAACAATCAATCGCATAATGAGACAACACTATTGCGTGAAAAATTAATTAGACGATTACGAAACGAATACAACAATACTAAGTGCTTGTGAATTAAACAATTTTAAAATTTTATTCTAATTGTGTGTACGGAAAATATATGATTAAAATTTTTGAAAAAAATCTATAACATACACAGTATTGTTCGAAACCTAAGCAACTTTTCGTGACATTATAAAAAAGTCTTTCATTTTATTTTTAAGTAGATTTAATGAAAATAACAAAGCTTATTTTTATTTTATTATGAAACGACTTTCTAACGGTAACTGCAAAAATTTAATTTTATTCCCTTGCAAAAAAAAAAACAAGTAAAAATTAAGTCAACTCTTTGAATAACTGTTCAAAACTTAAGCAACTTTCAGTATTTCATAGAAAAGCCTCTGCTTCTTATGAGCTCCGCACATCATTTTGACATACATATAATCAATAAGATTAGTTGTAATTGTTGATGACATTGATTCCCACTCTAATTTTAAGCAATCCAACAGCTCATGCTTATTTCTGAAAAGACCAGCACCCACCGGCGCTACAGAATGCCGAAAATGTTCTCTATGGGATTTAAGTTTTGTGATTGAGCTGGTCGATCCAAGACTCGAATCCTATTACCAGACAATTAATATTTGATTAGTTTTGGCTAGTGTTTTTGGCCATTGTCGCATTGAAACACCAATAGAATTCGCATTTCCCATTTGGCCCATTGAAGAACGAAGTTGGCTAACAAGTCCCTAGAAAGGAAACGGTCCATTTTTGTATGTATTTCAACAAAAGTGCTAATTACACCCCTTTACCTTTCCGCTTCCATGTTTTATTGTGCCTTTACAATAAGGTGGATGTTACTATTACATGTTTATCATTCCCATACCATACCAACTCAAAAAGTGAAATGTTGTAAACAAATTTTCGTTTTTTGTTCGACAATTTTTGGTTTCGACTGCAGTTTTTTAACCCCTGTTAATAGTGATTTACATAATTTGTCACACACGCTCAATTCTAAAAATCGACCAAAATAAGTTTAAAAGTATGAATAATGAAAATAAATCAAAATCTAATAACATGTAATTTAGTTTTAAGGTTAGAAATCTAAACAAAATATTTTTACATTAAAAAAGTAGAATTTTCTAAGAAATTAATTCCTTATTCGAAATTGGCTATTTTTATTATTCGATCAACTAGGGGCGGAAAAATTCCTCCTCCACTAGAGTGGATACTCTTGTTTTTAGAAATGACTTTGAAAAAGTGTAAAACTCTAAGAAAATAAATTAAACAAAAGCATATTGAAATTATGAAAGGAAGCTTTGGTCTACGCTTCTTTTGGCCATTCTTTTTTTGCCATACTCTGTATTGCAATAACCGCACATTTTCTTCCATATTTAGCGATATTTGTCTTCTATTTTAAAATGTACTGCAAAAAGGTAACCGAAAACCTTAACTTATTATTGAAGCTGTTAAAACGGATAATTGCCGAGTCTTCAAAAAAATGGTAAAAATAGTCTATCGCATTCAAATAAATAACTTTTGTAACACATTTATTTTAAGGGTATTTTTTTTTTGCACTGAAACCCAAATCCGACTAAGCCGATTAAAGTGCTTTTATTTTATCTACATAAAACAAAAGGCAAACAGGAACCCCACCTACTGAAATTTTATTGAATATAAAACACACAGAAAGATACGACGCGTCGCTCTTATTAAATGTCACAGGATTTTAAAAATGTGTTTATTATAATGTGACTCTCAGAGTCATAAAAGTAAATGATCAAATATATCGTTTTAATAAAATATTTATTTATTTTTTATATACAATATATGATTTCATTATACACTTATCTCTATACTAACATATCTCGTCATCAGCATAAGTAAGACTAATTTTATGAATACTTATAAAGTAACTTCTCGCACAGTGGTGTACGTTGCAAATAAAACGTTTACATTTCTTTTATATTTAATACAATTCAATAAATTTTAATATAAAAATACCCACTTTACAATTTCAAAAGTATATGAAATTATGTACTTAACTTTATCATCAACAAAGTGTTAAAAAGGGAGATCTGACCGCAGGACGAACTTCCTAGCTAAAGGTGCAAAGCCAGCATATGAAGCTGATATTTTGAGATTTCCCGCCCAGCGACTGTAGGTTTAAGCCCCAAACACCACATCATCCCTTTAAGTGCCACCCGATAGTCAGTACGGAGCCATAACTCCAGTGGCTACGGACTCCCGTAGTACCAGATAGGAACTTTGATCATCCGCAATCTCAAGAATTCTGAAATTGTTGTACTCTGCCTAATTGCACGTATTAAATGTACCTGATTACCTCGCGGATTTTACGATTTAACACCAAAATGTTAAATGTTCCTTAAATGTATAACCCTTGCCCCAGGGGTTAATGGAGGACACTGGCAAATAGGGTGTTCCACGATTTCTTCCAAAAGCTATACATGGCTACCTAAATATACGACAATATCCCGTGATCACAGATACCAAAAGTGAATACATCTCCTTAAGTCATCGATAGTAGAGGCATGGTGCGACTGCCATCCATGCGGGAACGAAATTGCATTGTAATCCAAAAATTATCAATCGCAAAGTTTGAGTTTGCTGGAAAGAAAAGGTATCGAAACATCTTCCAAATTCAGTGCAAACCGTAGGGTAGTGTTAAATCTAGCAAGCTCATACACCATATAGTGTTATCCTGTATATCCCTGTGCGCTGGGACTCATACGAGCCTGATGGCAAACTGCTCAGCTATACTTCTAAAAGACAAATAACAGTCAAGAGTTTTTCTCGGGGAAGGGGAATACAAGGACATAAAACTAATTAGGTTATCTGTGTTTTACCAAGATTGTGTGCTATGGAATTAATATCTGCCAATGGTGACGTCCTCCAGGTAATTCTGCTTCCTTATGGCTTTTTTGCATATTTTTTAAGGTGCTTTGCGCAGTGGATTTCTAATGCAACAGAATTTTTTTTATGAATTTATTTTTATTAAGTTTATTTTTATTAATTTTTAAACTTTAATTTTTTAATTCCCATTTTAATCTTCCGAATCATTCAGCAACATGAATTATTAAATGCATCCACAGATGTTGGGGAGAAAATATCATTCTTCATCTTCGTTGATGTCTTCTGTTCAGCTCACAATGCCTCAAAACTCAATAGCTTCAGGTGCAAAGCTCCTGTTGCCGCATTTGTATGCTTAAATATTTCGATAAGGATCGGACGTCTTACTAGCTCTGTTCAATATGCTTAATAAACTTTGTGCCTGTACTGAGCACGTACTTCTCCAAAGTAACTAATCGGAAGCTTAGTGTTGTCAATAATCTGCTTGAAATCTTTAAGCACTTTGTAGACTGCAGCTGTCATCGGCATCCAATGATGAAGCTTTTGAATAATTTTTGGAGTTAGGAGTGAACTGGCATGATAAAAAATTAATGTTATTTTAAAACGAGAAATGAATGTCTGATCAACGCCCGTAATGTAAGCTAAGATTTCGTGATCAGTGAATACTCTTCCCGAAGTGTTTCCTTAATATCTGCTGCCAAAGCTAGCAATTTACACAGTTCTCACTAAAAAGCGTCTTGAATACCGTCCTTTTTTTAACCTGCTAATTTGACTTTTTCAGATCGTTTCTGCTATTTTTGCACTTCGTCTTTGTAATATAAATCCAAATTTATTTTTAGAATCTTTTGCATAAAATCTTTCACAAGTGTAATCACTTTTATTCAAGAAGAATTTTAGTGTGCAACCGCAAATAGGGCAAGTTTGATTTGATATTGTCCCATTAAAGGTTGTTTAGAACTTTCTCGTCAGCAAAGCCTGGTACTATTTTCAGTATTTCGCGCGAAATGTTTTAAAAACCAACATAAAAAAAATTTCTGTGAAATACAAACGAAAAAATGTTGATAGAGTTGTACTCTACTTATATTTCGAAAAACATGCGAAATGTTTCTAGCAACATTTTTATTTCAAGTGCAGCTCATATTATTTCGCACGGAATTCTAAGCAACAGCTAATAATTTTTGGTAATTTTTTATTTTGCATATGTGAGGTGGAGTTTATAACATGCGTTCCAAAAAGAAAAATGTATAAAAGTGCAAAAATTAATAATAAAATAAAATTTTTTGCGTTGCTGAGTACAAGGCTTAAGTGTTGTATATAACCTCCACAAGTTTTTCTTCGCTAATCTGAATATGCATATTTTTCTGTAATACATTTGGTGCCATCATTGGAAATTTCATCCTTACCAATTTTGTCGACTATAGATTTCACAAGTTTATTTTGCTTTTCTTGCCTTGAATCTTATGCCCCAATTTTCCGGATAGTATTTAAATCTATATTAAGTTAAATCTCATATAAACTTAAATCGTATTTAAATACAGATTGATTTTTTGAGTTTTATTTGAAAAGTCTTTTATCATTAAGATAAAAGTATGGTAAAAGTTTAATTATTTGCAAGGTGGTCTCAAAAAACAGCTGAATGTTATTGCTTTGCCTGTTGTTGAGGTATTGTTGTGATATTGAAGCCAACTTGCTAAAGGCGCCCGTACACGACATGTTTTTGTCATCTGGCATGCCAAATTTCCTACTGCCAAACACATACATGTCGTGTGTCACCTTTTTAACTTTTCTTCTTTAAAAGTCAGACGCAAAGTCATCTGACAAAATTTCAATTAGAGCGTGCTTTATTTTCTTCCGCAAGGAAGCCGGCTGAGGTTGTTATTTTTCAATAGCGATAATTGTATGTTCTTTTAATAAAAATAATGTACATACATATAAAAAAAGCTTCATTATTATATCCAAAATTGTCATCATCGAATTTAAAGAAAAAATTTTTAAAAATGTTTGTGGCGGCCGCACGCTATTTTGAAACCGAGAACTACTTTGTTTTCTGAAATAACTATGCGAAAATAAATAGAGACAATGTCAAAAGCAAATTACATGTACGTTTGTGAGAAAATATTATAAACCTTATGTAAAACAACAATTTTGGCAGACATGCACAATTACATGTGACTTGCAAAGTTGACAAGTCAGATGTAAAAAACATGTCGTCTATATGCTCCTTAAAATATTACAATGTAAACTCAAGTTGAAATTAAGTGTACCACATCGGTGAGTTAAGTTTCATTTAAGTATTTAGTGAAGAAGAGAATTTTGTATTTAAAACGATTTTAAAAATAAATGTGTTTTAACATCAATCCTGAAAATTGGGCATTAGTTGAGCCAAATTCCTTACAACTCCACTTTTTTGCAAACGCAATAATCCAAAAATTATGATAACTATTATACGGAAACGGCAAAAAATTGCTATTTGATGTAAATGGAAATTGATTAATAACAATTCAGTATATTAATTTCTGAATGCATTCAATCCGCCGCAATTGGCCAAAGTTAGATTTTGAAAATAATCGAAGTACCCTTTAGGTTACGTCTTAAAATTCCAGCAACTCAAACAAAATAACCACATTTTTTTAACAAAAAAAAAATTATTAACACTTAATATTTTGCTTTCCATTTTCTCATTCTTCCTTAAAGTTCGCGAAACAATTTAAACAAGCACTTGAATCTTTGAAAGCAATACATGCTTTGATGATGTGTGACTTTGACTGTGTGTTGTTAAACGGCATTCAATATGTACCAACAACAAAAAGCTTTATTAGTTGGTTTGCAGTGTTCCCTAAAAAATGGCATTTAACAAAGTGTAATATTTGCATTTGAGATATTGGATATTGGATATTTGGTAGTCGTTTAACCTAAAGTGGACTGTAACAATTCAAAAATAATTATTGTACATTCATATGTACACAATCAATCACCTGTCATTTGGAACAGAACATTCATGTAATTTCTTCACGAAAACGGAAATTTTTAGGGGTCCGTACGGTAATGAAAAAATAAAAGTTAACATCACTGGTTAACACGCTAATAGTGACCAATTTGGCCCATATACATTTACGTTGGATGGAGTCAAATGTTTTGTCGTAGTCAATGAAAAGCATATAAAGTGGAGAATGTATTTCCATTCATTCATAATCCTAAGTGTGTTGCTACGATTAATACAAGATCTTTCAAGTTCGACTCACTTTTTGTATACTGGATACAAATCTTTTATGTAAATTGGCGAATTTGGATTTTATGTTTTACCGCTTTTGTAAATTTGTTGCCACTGTTTTTCGATTGGTAGTAAACTTTGGAAATTTTCAATAGTGATGAACACACACACACACACACACACACACACACAGTCATATGAATCTAAAAATGGCTGTGTACAATATATTATTTAAAATGACTGCGAAACACATAAAACTGTTTATTTTATGAAATTACATGAAATAAAATACAATTTGTTCGCTTATTATTCTTTTTTTTTTCTTAACTGCTCTTGTTTTTCCTTCATTTTTATGTAGATGAAATGAGCAAATATTTGTCGTCAATAATATTTTAAGACATTCCCTTCTGTTTATGTTTTTTGGTCGTAGTCGTTAAATTTTTTTTACTAGTATGTTTGGTAACTTTGAGCCTTGTTGCAAAGTGATTTACACGTAGTTGTGGCTGTGTTTGTTTTTTGTCTTTTCTGTTGCTTTTGCGAAACGTTCAAGAATTTATTATATTAGATGGCATAAGGACGCAAAGCAGCCATTAATATATAAACACAACATCATTAACACGTGTAATGCATGAATGAATGACTGAATGAATAAATGCCTAAATTGTCATTATCACCTCTGTTGCTCTTAATTTTCTTTTATATTTCTTACATTCCAAAGTTATTAAGCTTAACTATGGGTAAGTACACTGGGAAAAAAATTGATAGATAATAATTTTAAGCACAACATTTTTTTTATAGTTGATCGAAATTAAGTCCGATTAACGATTAACAGAACAAATTAAAAATTGTCTCTAATCACCAAATTCATTGAATCAAGTAAACAATTTGTTGATTTTGCACCTATTACCAATATGATTATATAGATTACTAAAAATTTAAAAAATCGTTAATATTTTTTTAATATATATTAAAAAATGATCAAAGAAGTTTACCGTTTCAAACAATGTGATCATTGATTTAACCCTTCTGCACTCCTTGGGTAAATTTGCCCCAATTTTGGTTTTCAAACGCAAAATTTGTCCCTTTATATATAAGATATGGACGTGAAACACTAATTCATCCATAACAGGGACGAAAATTATAAATTTAAATGAAAATAAAAATAATAAAATTTAAATTTTTCCTCCCCCCTCCACAAATTTAAAATACGATTTACACACATTTAATATCCTTTGGGTCATTGTGACCCAACAAGCGATATTGCAAGTTTAATTCCACTTTAAAATGTTTTTCCTATTCAATATAATTGAATTGAGTTCATCTTTATTCAGAATCATCGATCAATAATTTTTTCAGTCAAATAATCAATAGAATCGCTTTTATTTTTTATTATACTTATTTATGAAATGTTGTTTACATTTTATTGTTGGGTCATATTGACCCAAAGGATCATAGGAAGGGCACATATCCAAGGGATGCAGAAGGGCTAATTAAATATACCTCAAAATTTGACAATTTACAACAACAATTTTAAAAGCTTAAGTTATTTTATTTTAAACGAAAAAATTAATTAAGATTTTTTGTTACTTAATATTTGAATTAAAAATTTTTGTTCAAAACAACTAAAATGTTAATTAAATCAAAATTATATTTTTAATGTTCTTTCAACAAAAACACAAGTAAGAAAGTGTGATACCCTACACCACGTATTTAAAAGTACATTTCCGAGAGTGCACCCTATTCGAGACCCATGGAGAATCATGCTTATGTGTCCATATCATTATGGATATATCTATGTTTTAAATTTCATTCAAATCGGTTTGATAGTTGCTGGGAGGGAGAAATTGCCCCCTAACTCCCCTCGTGGTCCTACGATTTGCCCCATTTTCAATATGCTTGGTCCTTGTGCCAATCGAACATATCTTTCGCATAAGGTTACATAGACAGCCAGCCAACCGGACGGAGATCGTTAGATCGAGTCAGAAAGTGATTCTGAGTCGATCGGTATACTTTAAGGTGGGTCCAGGATCCATATTTGAAAGTGTTACACACATCAGCACAAATGCATAATACATTCTCCACTATCGTGGTGTGGGTATGATAATTGAACCTTATTTTAAAAAAAATTTTAAATTGATAAAAAAAACTACTGATAATTTTGTCTGTGTTGTCAATCCGCTTGTACCATGTCAATTTAATCATCAACGAGCCTGTAAAGTACATACAATACTTAGCATAACAAATGTTTTTCGCCAATGGTCCAGTCTTTCAACCTCTTAAATATGCCATGTACGAGTACCTTACATTTTTGTAACATCAAAAACCCTGAACAGTTATGCTAATGTTTTGTTCTTGAGCATACATAGCAATGGCTAGTCTAGACGGCGTATTAAAAAAATTGTGGCGAGTTTTATGAAATTCGGAATAGTCGCATTTGTGTTTTTCATTTCTCTAAGTGCATTTTAGGACCTTGCAAAGTACCTAAGTATTAAACTAAATAAATTTGGCTGTATGATATACAAGTAAGTCTACACCTTCCAATGTGTGCATGTAAGTTGATAACACTGTTTATTAACATTATTTTCGTACAATATGATTTTGCGATGTATTCGCACATTTGTTGTTTGTCACGCTGTTTGTTTTGCTCCCACTGGCACTGGTGTTGAACACAACAACTACAACAATACCAATAAGACAAAAAAAATTGGAAAAAATTTACAGCAAATAAGTAAATTTCAGCGAAAATATTCTTAAATATTTTGCGGCCAAGAACGACACAAGAAAATCTAATAACAAAATAAAATTAAAATAAATTTATATATAAAATATTGTAAGGAAAGGAAGAGCCCGAAGGCTCAAAAAAAGCTGTTAAAGTAATTAAATTTAAGCCTAACCAAGCCAAACTGTATACAAGTTTTTCAAATAACAATTATTGGAAGATGTCTTTTATGGATTTTCCAGAAGTTGGTGTCTATTTTTCATTAGAAAAGTTGTTCGGTTAATTCAAATTGGCAACTTTGTATCAAAATTTGTGTGGAATTTTAGTTATCATAAGTAAAGGTCAATCTTCCCGTCATTTGCAAAACTCAATACTCACTTAATCAAAAGGACCACAAAATAGTTGGTAAAAGACAACTGAACAAATAAACACTACTCGTATTAAAATGAGTGCAACATCAAATTATTAATAATAAATTAGAAATTAAACTTCCCCAATAACATCATTCCTCTCCGAAAACCGCGTCTTAAAAACTAAAAGTAAATATCCATACAAAATAATGTATCACAAAGAAAGTTAAAAAGTTAAAGCTAAAAAGCTGAAAATAAATTATCTTGAAGTTGTTTTCATTGTTACACAAAAATAACTAACACACGAACCAAATAACCCAACAAACACAAACTTAGAAAAGTTGACTCTACAAAGTGTTGTTGTCCTTGGCTTGTCGAATAAATTATGTCCCAGCATTTTTGTCTTGTGCGTGCTCCCTTCAGTTTGTGAAACCAGAAATCGAGCTTAAGCATTTTAACTTAACAATATATTCTATTTTAAGGGAGAAATAACTGATAGTAGTAGAGTATGCTGTTATATGGTTTAAATAAAACTTTCTTTATTAACAAAACGAAACAAAACAAAACAAATATTATGCAGGTTAAAGTTCAGGGGCCTGATTCTGGCAGTCGTGATCGATTACTATTTCGATTCTAAAGCAATATAATATCTAATTATTTCAGTCAATACTGATCAAATCGGAATTATATTTTCAGTGTTGTAAAGGATTAATTTGTGTTTCACATTACTGAAAAAATAATTTCGGTTCGTTCAGAATCAACTGAAAGAATTAGAAATAAAATTGCTTTCGAATTTAGAAAGTACTCGATCACGACTGCCAGAATAAGGCCCCAGGGTTGCACTTTTAGGTCATTTAAAAATATCTTTAAAATTAAAATAGTAATAAAATTCTTATGTCAACAAAAGTTATAAAAAGTTGTATCAAAAAGCATGTGACATGGTAATGCCACACAGTTTCACGCAATTCAGTGGACACAAGCGGTGATCCTGGGGGGGGTTGAGTGAAAGAAAATCACTGTTATATTTTAATTTTATTTTTTGCGGAAATAAAAGTTCATTATTATTTTTTTTCATAATTTTTCTGAAATTATATTTTGACATTCCAAGGTCATCAAATAAAAAATTTTTACTACAACCTAAAACGAATTTAACTTAAAAAATAAAAGAGGTATTAAATAAATTGTATTTGCGAAAACAATATAATTCAAAAAGTGCGGTAGTGATAAAAATCGATGAAAAAACAGTTCAGTATTTTTAAAAATTTAAAACACATTTTTCTTAATTTTCTTGTCTTTATTCTCTCAAATTTTATATTGTATTTTATAAGGAGCTCCATAACATAACACAACAATTCAAGAGCCGTTGATATTTTAGAAATAGTTCACACAGAGTTATGCGGTCCAAGGGAAATAAAATCAAATGCTAGAAGTGCGATGTTCTCACGTTTAGGGATGATCGTAGCAGAAAAGTTTTTACTTATTTTTAAAAAAAACAAGAGTTTAGTGTTTGAACCATTTGTCAATTTTAAAAAATGAAGTGAAAACTGGAAAAAGTTAAAAATTCTACGATCAGGCAATGGAGGAGAGTTCATGAACAAAAAGATGTTCGATTATAAAGAAAAAACATTTTTGTGGTAAACATATTCTAAGAGCAACATATTATGATAAGATTCATGATTGTAGTCACCATATCGAGCCATAACCGCGAAAACTCGTAAGCGAGAAAAACAGAATTTTACAGGAGAAGGTTTTTTTTTTATATTTTATTGTAAATACAATTTCTTTAAACTTTTTTTTAAATGGATATTTTTTAATTGTTTAACCACTCACTAACTAATTATTCGATAGGCATATGTACAACAAAATATTAAAGTAAAGCTATTTTGTTAGCATCTTAAACATACAATGACCACACGTTTAGAAAGTTATCATGTTAGCCATATTAGCATCATAAAATGGTTGTGAGAAATATAATATGTTTTTAAAGTTATCATTATTTAGATGTTAGAAAAATTATTATTTTTCAGCCAACGATACTCAAATTTATAATTCCGATTAACACTGAAATGTTTACATTCACTATAATATTGCTGCTATTAAATAAAAAAACAATTTTTGGGTGCGACAACTATGTATTGTTAGAATAATTAAACTGTAGTTGTCGTTACCATGCCCAGCCAAAATTTTTCTCTCTGTGTGTGTGTGTATTACCAAATTAAGGAAATTAAGCGTACGTATTTAGCAACTTACGTCGATGACATGTTAATGTTTAGTAATGATGTACCATTTCGTAAAAATGTTTAGTCAAAGCTATGCCAAGAGTTTTATATGAAGATGACGAAAAGTGTTTAAATATTCGAATAACTAAGAAAAACAAAAGAATTTGCTTAGATCAAGAGGAAGACCTCAATTAAATATTAAACAATTTTGTAAACCCATACAAATGCCAATGGTTCCAAATAAAAAACTTAACAAGAAATAAGAACAAATTACTACCGATAATTATCCTTATTAGCAAGCAATTGTATTAACAACAGTGTACAAGATCAGATATTTCACACGCAGTAAGATATTTAAGTTGTTTTAATAATAATCCACGTCAACAACACTGGAATGCTGTTAAGAGGGTTTTTCGATAACTAAAGCGAATTAAAAGTTTTAAACCTTCCTCTAGTAAAAAAGGAAATAGCATATTCAGGCGCTGATTGGGCCAACAATATAGATGAGAGGAAGTCAATTACAGTAGAATCCTGATAATTCGTAATCGCAAGGGACCGGCCGTTTCTTACGAATTACAGGGTTTTTTGATTTAACGGGGTTAAAATAAAATAAATTCGAATTTACGGGGTTTTTCAATTTATTCACTAAAACCGATAAAAAAAACCTAAAAAAATTGTTAAAAAGAAAAAATATTGAAAAATTATTCATATAACAG
Organism: Pollenia labialis; assembly: GCA_949318255.1. Classification (NCBI taxonomy): domain Eukaryota; kingdom Metazoa; phylum Arthropoda; class Insecta; order Diptera; family Polleniidae; genus Pollenia; species Pollenia labialis. The sequence continues at coordinate 87,082,043 of OX439140.1, forward strand.
ACTGATCTTAAGAAAATAAAGAAACACACAAGAAAAAAACCCACGCAAAAAATCATTCTTTCCATGTTTCTGTTGTTTTTATTACGAAAAATAAGTGGTAGTTAGCAAACAATTACGATTTATAAGAGGTGAAAAAATTTTTTATTTGAAAAAAAATTACGAATTAGCGCGGGGACCTAAATGTATGGAAATTTTACGAATTAACTAGATTTTTTTAAGGGGCCGACAGTTTATTACGAATTATCGGGAATAACGATTTATCGGGGTACGAGTTATCGGGATTTGGCTGTACTAGTTATGTTGTCATTCTATAATCAGGTGCTATTTCCTGGAGCTGTAAAAAGTGACTTTATCTTCAACCGCAGCAGAGAACATGGCGATGTCTAAAAAAAAAAAAAATACATAACTGAAATTTAGCTCATAGAATAAATTCGAAAAAATAAAAAATGTTGAAAATATTTTTCTTCACTTTGTTTTGCGATTACAAATATAGACATTTCAATTTTCAATAGAAAATTGTTTTGAGATACCAAATATAGACATTCCAATTTTCAATAGAAAATCGTTTATGTAAAAAATGCGAAAATTAATTCGTTTAATCAAACGCTTTAAATTATGTTTGCTGGGTTTTCATCTCTGTTTTGGTATGTATGTTTATACATATGTAAATATTTGAGAATGTGGTGATGTGAGTACGTGAGCTGTTTATTTACTTAATTTTTATTATTTCATCCAAGTTCCTAGGTGGAACATAGGGCCACAACAATATTTTTCCAATCATTTATTCTTAATGCTAACAATTTTATTTCACTCCACGTTGTATGCGCCTTCTTAAGTTCATCTTGAACTTGTCGTATCCATGTTTGAGTGGGCCTGCCTCTGCGTCGGCTTCCCTGTGGGTTCCATTGTAGGGCTTCTTTGGCAATATTTCCTTCAGGCTTTCTCAATGTATGACCTATCCAACGCCATTTTCTGCTTTTAATTTTATTATACATTATCTTTTGATTCCACCTTTCGTATAGATGTTGGTTCGATATTATGTTTGGCCAATGGATTCGCAGGATTCTCCTAAGACATCTGTTTACGAATGCCTGGATTCTGATAATTACTCTTGCAGATGTATTCCATGTTTCGCACCCATAGAGCAATATAGATTTTACATTGGAGTTGAATATACGTATTTTGGTGCTACGTTTAATCTGTGATGATTTCCAGACATAATTCAAGGCTCCAAATGCTTGACTTGCTTTTTTCATACGATTATTTATGTCCATTTCGGAGCCTCCTGTGGATGTTAATATGCTACCAAGATAACTAAATAACTCTACTTCTTCCAGTGGTGCATTGCCTAAAATAAGTGGTGTTGTATTTCCAGCGTGTACGCGCAAGGATTTGGTTTTAAAGCTATTGATTACAAGACCGGCTCTATTCGTGTACTCTTGCGCTTGGTTCAGTTTTTGCTGTATGCCGGACTGCTGATGCGTTAACAGATATATGTCATCAGCGTAGTCAAGATCCTCTAGCCGGCTGTTGAAGCTCCAAGTAAAAATGTTAGCTCCCTGAGTCGCAGCTATCATAATTGTGTCCAATACAATATTGAAAAGAAGAGGTGACAAGACACACCCTTGTCTTACCCCCTTATGAATTTTAATTTTCTGGCTGGTCAGACCATCGTGTAAGATGCGACAGTAAGAATCGTCGTACATGGCTTGAATAAGATTAACAGCCTATTCATCGATTTCGAACGTTAACGTTCGCATAGAAAATTAAATGTAAAACAAAAACAATATTCGAAAATTTGTTTTTGTTTTAAATCTAGTTTTCTATGCGAACGTTGACGTTCGAAATAGTTGAACAGGCAGTAATTGTTTTTGTAGGTATACCTTTACATTGTAGTGCTTTCCATATTGCGTGGTGAGAGAGAGAGTGTCGAATGCCTTTTGAAAGTCTTTAAATGTGAGATATAACGGTGTTCTCATCTCTATTGATTGTTCAATAATGATTCTGAGGGTGTTTAATTCGGTCTGAAGCCAGCTTGCTCTTTTCTGATTTCGGATGAGGGCGTATTTGAAATTCTCTTATTGAGTATGTGGGATATGACCTTATTGACCATACTCAGTAGAGTTATGCCGCTATAATAGGAGCAATCAGAAAGGTTGCCCTTTTTTGGCATATTGATTATTAATCCTTCTTTAAGATCGGAAGGCAGTTCGCCTGAATTCCAGAAGTTCTCGATGATAGGCAGGCGCTTATGCCTGGACTTGCACTGAGCATTTCTGGGGCAACATCATCAATTCCTGCAGATTTATTAGTTTTCAGAGAAGTTATCGCGGCGCATATCTCTGATAACGAGGGTGGCAGAATGCTAATATCATCTCTAATCACGTGAGATTCATCCTGGCATGTCTGGTGTACCGACAGTATATTTGTGTAATGCTGTACCCACACCTCTAGCTGAGCTTGGCTGTTGGTGTGAGATATTTCATCTGGTCCAATGATTGGTTTCCCTTTTGAAAATTTAACGTTCTTTCCTGTCAGTTTCCTTAAGGCGCCATATAGTTCTCTCGTTTTGTTTTACTTAATATTTTTACTTTATTTTCCTCGTGTTATTAACTTCTTCGTTCTATTTTTGTTTTAATAACTCGGTTTTTAGCAAGCGGCAGTTCCAATCACTTTGACCAAGAATACTATATTTTCAATATTATTTCTTTTACCGTCATAAAAATAACTACAGCCGAAATTGTCATCTTATTTTGTGTTTCCATTTCCTCTCTTTTTGTTTCATCTTTCCCTTTGTCACTATTGTCGTTGAAAAGAATGAGAGGTTTTGTATAAAAGAAAAAAATTCCCATTCGAATACAATAGAAAAAAAACAATACAATTTATTAAAACTTTTTGAAGACACTAAATGATATAAAACCCAAAATATATAATAGAAACATTGATTGTAAGGAAAACTTTTTATAGCTTCCATAACAAATTTTTGAAAACTAAATATTTTTTTTTATAAAATTTAAAAAAAAATATTTACGCTAATTTTATGTTTTAGTATAAAAGACTGGGTATAAATATCATACAACATTTAAATATTTCAGGAAATGTTTTATGTTTGAATATTTAGATTCAAGTAATATTTGTATAGAATTTAAAATTCGTATACGTTACTTTGTTGTAGAACACGTCTTGTTGATTTAATATAAAATCTTTAAAATAGGTTTTTATAATTAAAGAAATTTCCCAAATAGACCCCAAATTAAAAACTTAAACTTGATTATAGAAGGGTTTTTGTTAATCGCTTCCTAACGTTAACTTTAAATTAAACAGAGTATGTGTGAGATTTTATACAAGTCTTTTGTTCTTTTGAAAGGCTGTCGATGTCGTTATGCTTCGAATATAATATCGTGGTAATGTCTGGCGATGCTTGGCTGGGTAAGGAGCATTCGAAATATCCAATTTTTTTATGACTATAGCGCATTAATGAGGCTTAATTTGATCTTTGACATGCGTTATGTTTTCTTTGAGGGCAGCTGCGGCTTGTGACTTTTTTGCACAGCCTTTGACGCAAAAAAAGTACAACAGGGTGAGACAGGAAGCGCGTGCCGTACTACAAAAGAAAGGTGGTAATTGTCTACCTACAGCGTCGAAAAATTCGTAAAGTTGTGGTTGTCTAGAGGCAGACTTCTTGTGAGCGAAGCGCAATCAACTGCCTTTTTGAAAGGCAAATCTATTTAAAATACCAACAAAATTAGATGGCTAATCTACACAAAGACTCTATTCCAAAAAATTTTTTGTATTAAGGCCTTCTCATAATTTTTATAAAAAATCGGGGAAACTTTTTATGATTTCCTGTGACAATAATATGATTAAAGTAAAGTTTAAAAATATTTTTGTTAGAGGTGATCATTGAAAAAAGTATTTTCTCTGCGAGTTCTTAGGATGTCATTGGAGTAGTCTTTAAACTTAAAAACCTCACACTTGGAGACTCTCTAAGTTATAAATGCAGAATCTTCTGAACCGCTTTAAATATACATATCAGCTTTTAAAGTCATTCATAGAGACGTCAACAATTTCAAACAAACGCATGACTAACGTATTTGAAGACAGCCTTTTGCAGAAATCGCTAAATATCCTGCCGCGGATAGAAAACGAGTTTCTGTCACTACGTAAAGAGTGGTTAAATTTTAAAGGCCGATGTTGATTTTGAATAAAAAACACATATTATTAAGGGAATTATTGTCATATCTTTTTATTGTATATGGAACAAAATATAGGCCAAATGCCCGCCGCGACCTCAGCGTCACACCACCATCCGATGGTTCAAATTGTCGATGCTGCTGAGGCATAATTGAGGTTCTGTGCCATTAATGTGCCGAATTATCTCATCCTTTAGCTCTTGAATTATTGCTGGCTTATCGAAGCACACCTTTTCTATCAAATAACCCCAAAGAAAGAATTCCAACGGTGTAAAATCAAATGATCTTGGCGGCCAATTGACATCGCCACCACGTGAGATAACACGGCTATTGAATATTTCGCGCAAAGGAGCCATTGTTTTATTGGCTGTGTGACAAGTGGCACCGTCCTGTTGAAACCACATATCGTCTACATCCATATCTTCCGATTCGGGCCATAAAAAGTTCGTTATCATCTCACGATAGCGAACACCATTAACTACTTGACCGGCCTCATCAACGGCGAGCGTGAGAGGTGCAATTCTTGAGGTGGACGGCTCTTCAGCCACACTATCGCGAACAGCAGCAATATTTTCTGCAGTACGAGCTGAACGAGCATGCACTGGTGTTTTCACATCTCCTACTGACCCGGTTCGCTAAATTTTTTGCCCATTTTCATAATATGCCTGAATAACTTTAACGCGTTGCTCGATAGTGAATCTTTCCATGGTTCAAATTAAGTTAGTCTGAAATTGAGAAATGAAATGAAATGCAGAAAAAAACTTGACGTTTAGGTGTGGTTCACATTCAACATCGGCCCTTAAAATTTACCCACCCTTTACTTTTGAATGGAGCAGAAGAGGCCCTAATTATTACTGGACTCACATTGGCCAAGCCGTCTCTAATTTTGCTAAATTTTACATAAATATAAATTGTTTAAAATGTTTAAATTAACAAAAAATTTCGTATATAAAAAAATTTATTAGTTTATAAATAAATGTACCTACACACAGAAAAAAATACCAATGTTAAATTAACATGGAAAATGTTGATTGAGAATCATAGTAAATTTCAGCAAAAGTATGCCCATTATTTAAATTTATCATTATTTCATATTGATTTTAAATAAAAAATATTAAAAAAGTCTTAAATCACGCTTATTTAATATTATTCACTGTTAAAATAAATAAAAAAAATATTAAAATTTAAATAAATATGGATTCAATGATTTATATTAAAATCAAAAGTTTATCTTGTTAAATTAACATGCATACATAGTTAAGTATGTTAATTTTTTTATTTTCATTCTTAAAATATGTTTTAAAAAGAAGACAATTCCCGTATACTTTTAATTAAAATTATTTAGTTATATAGTACATCAAGTTTTCAAAGTAGAAATATGACGAAAACCATATCGGGTGATTCTGCTGATGCTTCTGTTGACAAAGGAGAATTCAAAATAAGTGAAGCATGTGTTACAGGGGTAAGTGTATTGAATTATTCTTAAATAAATGCATATGTTTTCTCTGAAGTTTCTTCATACTGTTATAACACACTCGAACCAATTTGATTCTACATGAAATTCACGTTGTTTCAACTTGAAATAACTTTCATTCAACGTGATTCGGATTGTTATTTCAATATAAATGACATTTTGCTCTAATTTTACTGCAATGTTAAATTAACATGAATTATAGTTATTTTAAAAAGAAAAAAATGTTGTTCGCAAGAAATTGTAAAATCAGGTTGAATTAACATTAAAAACGTATGAAGCAAAATCAACATCGAAAAATATTAAACCAACCTTGTTTCTACGTTTTTAACTTGATTTTTTTCCGTGTGTAAGCATATGTAAATATGCAATTCTAAAATGCTTAAAAAGTAATCTAATAAATTTGAATTATTAATTGAAACAAACAATTTTTTCCACTTTAATGAAAGTACGCTATAAAAATCATTTAGCATTTTGAAATGACTTTTGCCAGACTTAAAGAGTGTCAGCATGTGGGCACCTCTGTGCACATGTGTTGTAGTCATAATTATTGTTATTTTTCCCATCTTTCGAATCGTTGTTGGACAAAGTTTTTTTTAATACACACTGCATCATGAGTGGCATACTTAATTGTGCATTCTGTTTGTAACACCAATAAATATTTAACTATTTACTGTTACTTCGGTTAAAAAAGATTTACCTCTCCACATAAATAAGTGGGCGCTACATCACTAAAGTCTTAATTTTAACTATTTACGCAATGCAGGCATAAAGTGGGTGGCGAAACGAACCGATTTTTATGAATTTTCAAATAAACTTATTTTAAATAACTATAAATAACTTATCCTAGGTCAGAAACTAATTAAGATATTCTGATCAAAAGTTGGTCCAATTCAGTTTTATATGACTAGATATTAAACCAGAAAAGTTTCTGAAACTTAATCTATAACTTGCCATAATTTTTATATCAATTCCGATTTTTAAAAACACTTTGATACACGCAAACCAAAATGAGTGTTCACATTATAAAAGTTCTTTCAATGCAATTGTTTTTTCCCCGTTAACTTAAACATTATTTCCCTGTTTTTGATAATTTTAAACAAAAAATAACATTAAAAATAAAGGGAAATACTTTAATAGCACAATCAATTCACTTCAGGTTAGTATTAATATGCCAAATTTAACGAAAACCTTTTAATTAGTTTAGAAGATTGGGGAGGGGGAGCTTTTTCCCCTCTTGCTATCTCACGCCATTTACCTATTTCCTTTGTGATGTTATAGTGTCTGCATGCCAAATTTTAAGAAACTCAGTTGATTAGTTAAGAAGATTGGGGAGGGGCATCTTTAACCCCTCTTGCCCTATTTCACGCCCAAACTAATACAAATTATAGGCCATAGTTCTTTCCAAATGTAACACAATTTTCCTGCAAAATTTCAAGAAAATCGATTATTTGCCTTATTTTACGCCCTCTAGCAATGTGAAATATACTTTACGACCTATTCTCATTACTAACAAATATGCATACATAGCTGGTCGCTTAAAAAATAAGCAGGAAGATTTGTTGAAATTGTCGATGACATTGATTCCCACACTAATTTTAAGCAATCCAACAGTTGCTTAAAATTAGTGTGCGAATCAATGTCATCGACAATTTCAACAAATTTTTTTGATTTAATTTCAAAACATTGTGCGGAGGTCATAAGCAACAATGGTTGTTATACGAAGTACTGAAAGTGGCTTAATTAACAGTTATTAAAAGAGTTGATTTAATTTTTACTTGATTATTTCATGCAAGGGATTACGATTAAAATGTTTGTAGTTATTGTTAGAAAGTAGTTATTATTAAATCTACTTAAAAATAAAATGTAAGATTTTATTATAATGTCACGAAAAGTTGCTTAGGTTTCGAACAATACTGTATATACAGATTTGCCAATAAAACATAAGATAATTTCCAAGAATATACCCATGCTCTTATTCCCTCCTCGATCTCACCAGTAAGCTCAGATTCTCTGAAAGAAAAAGTTCAAAATGTGATAGCATAATTTAATTTGAATATTGAACATTATGTGAAAATCGGTCAATATTATGTCCACTCTAAGTTGAAAGTATTGAAGATTCGGTACAGGTATGTTAATCTTATTTGTTTTTTGTCCATTTATGAGCAATCCCCGTTGAATATTTGTGCTGAGGTGTGTTTGAAATAAAAATATTGGTTTTAGACCAGTGATAGGCATCTAAATATTAAATTTTGCGATTGTATGCGCTGTATGCAATTTATATACGTTGTTGTTAATGTTGTTTTATTCTCTAAAATGTGTGCACGCACGCACGCACGTAATAAAAAAGGAGAAGAGAAAAGAGTAAACGCGGCGCCCTGAATTTGCCGATCAAAGATTTAGACCACCTTGTACTTTGCCTATTCTGACTCATAAATATCTTAAGAATCGATTTAACGATTTCCTGCTTCTATGTCTATAATAATCTTGTGCGCAAAGGTCTGAAATTAAGAGATCCTTAGCAAAATTTGTTACATGTGTTCTATTGAATTATTTTAACATATCCCCCATACAGACTTCATTCTAAAATAGAGGCCATGTGACAACAAACCCTAGCAATGTGTTCGAATTTAGATTAAATTAGGCCCAAAGATATTTTGTTTGGTAAAGAATTGATCATAAGTCCTTTAAAATACGCCTTCCTTAAATCACTTTAAGACGAAAACATTAGATGTTGATTTCTTAATAATTATTGGCAGAGAGATCTCTTATATGAATTTTAGTATCGTAAAATAGTTATAATCGTGTCTGTAAATACTGTGTTGTGTGGTATTTAATGGTCGGGCTTGACCGATTATACTTTGTAACCTGTGTTTTTATAATGTTATGTAAAATGGTGGCAAAGTTGTGTGTGTGTAAAATTCCAGAAATCTACATGTGTGTTAAATGAATCTGAAGTAAAATAAGAAACTAATGATAATAATAATATGTAATGGTAATGATAATAAAGCACATAAATACACAATTAGTAAAAAACCCAATTGGAAATTGGAATAAAAATGTACTAGGTAAAAAAATAGTACAAATGCCCGTAATTTCTACAAATAGATATCTTGCTGTGTATAGATATCTGTGGTGTAACGAATTTTTCATAATTTTAACACACATGTCTCGCCTACTGGTTACACTATCGATTTTTGACAGTTAATTCAAAAAATTTTAAAAAATAAATACAGATGTTGCCATAATTTTAAAGAAGACTTTAAGGTAAATACACGTAGGCAAAATTAACGTTAAAATTACCAAAACAGTTTTACCGGGTAGGTAAAGATACATTTTAGGCGCGAACACGACCAGATATCTGTTTGTAGAAATTACTGGCATAAACGAAGCAACACAAATAATATTTCATAATCGACCGGATTTAATGTTGCTTAAATTTTAGTTTTTTTTACCAGCCAAAGGGCGCTACGCACAACAGAAAGAACGTACATTAATGGGCTATGCACGTTTTTGGCGATGTGTGTAATACATAGAAATCTGGACCAATATTCAAGTTTATCGATTCAGAATCACTTTTAAAAGTGATATTACGATATCCATCCGTCCGCCTGGCTAGTTGCCTGGTCAAGTACAAGTTTCAATATTGTAGATAATTTGATCAAATTCGGTAAATACACTTTTTAATTGTACTAAGGACGAAGTCTATGTAAACGGTGAGAACATATTCACCATAAAAACTTCTTTCCAAATTAGGCTCTTTGTGTTGATAAACCATTTAATGATGTTGGTAATTAGATTAAATTCACCCCAAAAATATTTTACTGCAAAAATAAATTCTTTTAGAATCGGTCCACATTTGCACAAAGCTCCCACATATAAATAGCTTTAACTTTCTTTTAAATGTTTACATTTATAAACAAGTCTGTGGATTTCAAGGGCAACCGCGTATGTCTTAAAACAAATTTTTCAGGAGAGCCGAAAACCCATTCTAGATCAAACTATGGGCTAGGTGTTGCACTTTTTAAATTTTGTCATTTTATTTTATTTATTTATTTCAGCTATAAGGACCCTAAGAATTAAATTCTTTTATAGTCCAGAGGATGAAATTATGAATACAAATAGTAATAATAATAATTATAATAATAATAATAATAGTAATAATAATAACAATTCAATAATAAACGTTAAAAAATCGGAATTGATCCATCTTTTTTTTTAAAATTATTAGAAACATGTAAAGAGCATTTAAAATTAAGCAATATGGCATCAACATCTAAAAAACGGAAAAATGGACATACGCGGTTGCCCATGAAAACCACAGAATTTACCGACCGTCGCTAAAAACCCTTTAAGACAAAAAAACTGGATGATGGATAATATTCGGCACAAATAACTCTTATATGCATTTTTACCTCTTAATCATTTCCAAAAAGGGTAAAATCTCGAGAATTCGTCTGTAAATACTATGGAGTTTAGGCTTTACCGATTATAATTTTAGCATTTTTTATTAAATGGAACTGTTATTAAATTGTTAATTTTTTGTTTTCAGTTTAGCAATTTTTGAATTTTTGAGGCATATTTTAAACAATTTTTAGGGCATATTTTCAAGTTTTAACTGCATATTTATTCCACATAAAACGTGTTTTTAGAGCATATTTCTGGTTTCCCTGGTGATACCTGTACAGTAAAAATCTAAATTATTAGCGGTTGCACCCAGTAGTCATATATATTTCTTTTAATTATTTATTTATGACTTTACAACTTTTTTTTTATTTTTAAAATACAAAGTTTATCATTAAAAGATTATTGTACGACGTGCTAAATTTAGAATTTTTTTTATATTTGATAAATACACTGAAATTAATTGTTGAGGGAAAGCTAACTTCTATGCGCATTTAACTAACTGCTTAGGCCAGATAATCAGGAAACGATTTCCAAAGATTTTAGAAACGCTAAAAATATTATTCAAATAAAACCTTAAAGCGAATAAGAGTTATAAGCACTCAAAGTTTAACTAATACACTCACAATATTATTACAGTAACGGACTGTAGTTTATTAAAGAAATATTCCGTTCAGTCATTTTTAAATAAATAAACATTTAAAATTCCAAGCAATTTTATTTTTAACTGATTCTAACAGTTATTCAAAAAACCAAGTGCATATTAATACGGATTTTCAGTTGCAGTTAATATTGTCCGTTAAATTCTTCTTTATGTTAAAGTAAATAAAAATGTAATTTAAAGCAACGAAAAGTTCATTTAATTTTTACTGTCGAAAATTCAACACCATATTCCGTAAAATCAAATAAATATTCAGTTATTTTGTAAAATTTTACTGTCAAAAATTCAACACCAAATTCAGTAAAAACGATTAAATACCCTGCGGGAAATTTGTGTCAATTGGTTTTGAGTCACTTATCCCGTGACAAGTGAAAACAGGTTTAAAATAAAAAGGAACTGGTGAAAATGTGGTTAAAGAGTAGTTAGTCCAGAAGGTAATTGACAAACAACTTTTCATGTAACTGGATTTTGTGTGGGTAATGACTGATTGATTCTACCTGTTTCTATTACTTTAAATGAAGGGTATCCGTCCCAATAACATGGTTCATTTGGGACAATATCTGCGACAGGCATTATTCGAACAGAAATTAAATGTGTCTATTTATGTTGTTTCTGTGACCTGTTACAAAGCGTCAAAAAGGTGCCAATTAACCCCCTCGTAGGACATCGCCATATTAAAGTGACAAGTCCCCTTCATATAAAGTGTTAGAACTCGAACCGGTCCCTATCACTATAGCACTGCCACGTGACAAGTTTAGTGTTAGTTCCATTTCCTCTAGGGTATTCAGTTATTTGTTAAAATTTTACTGTCAATTTTTTACTGTCAAATTGACCCCATATTCAGTAAAAACAATTAAATATTCAGTTATTGTATATAATTTTACTACCAAAAATTAATGTTTACTTATCTATAAAAAATGAATTGCTTGTTTTGTGTAAGCAATACCCATTTTCTATTTGTTAAAATAATTTAGTTAAATACATCAACTTTTAAAAGTAAAATAATTGCGAAGCCATATCGGTCATGCTGCTGGTGTCTTATAATTGAGAGTTCTTCTGTAAAAAACGTGGTCAGTACAACAAAAGTAAAACAAACGTGTGTAACTGGGTAAGTAAATAAAAATATTCTCCCTCTCTCGCTTATAAGAAAAACAAGCGGACAGGTGTCTGTCTGGAATTTTTTAGAAATTCGGCTCTTTTGTGGAGTAAACGAAAATTAAATAAAATAACTGAATATTTAATTGTTTTTACTGAATATGGGGTCAATTTGACAGTAAAAAATTGACAGTAAAATTTTAATAAATAACTGAATATTTATTTGATTTTACGGAATATGGTGTTGAATTTTTGACAGTAAAAATTAAATGAACTTTTTGTTAAAAATAAATGAAAAATAGGTAGACCGGTTTTTAATTGAACTTTCATTTATTTTATATTACAATTTCAGTTAATTTTACGTACAGAATATTGTGAGTGTAGCAATATTAAAGCCTAAACAAAACACCACCAATAAACAGTGAGTTTATCTTTTCTTTCATTTTTTAATTTTTATTATAAATTTTTTTATTGGAATCAATTTTTTTTCTGTGCAACGAAGAAAGAAATCTTAAAGATAGACTGCTAACAGTTGTAATATATGCGGTTTTTCCTCAACCACACAATTTCCAACCGGACTAGCATGAACATGAACTTTACTGGGTTAGACGTTAGGGATGTATGTTAGTTTTTTTGTGTCTCTAACCCCACAAAAGTGTCTGCTGTCATTAAAATATTATAATGAGGTTTTATAGGAAATTTAACAATGCTTATTATTTACACATGGTCCTGAAAAGAGAATGAACTTTTTTTTTGGAAGCCCCAAACAAAAACTGAAGAAAAAGTTATTTGTTTGCGTTTGACATTAAACTGAAACAACAAACTGAGATTGGGTGGCAGAGTGAAGAGGAAAGTTAAATGGCCATAAAAATTATGTGGCTTGATTTATGGTTAATATGAATAGAAAGTGTCAACAATTCAAGTTTGACTGACTAAGTTAAAGGGTTATTATGAAAAGGGTTATTTTGACACTTATGGGAAATTAACTTTAAACATAACAAAGGATTTAAGAAAAGCGATGCGTGGTTCTTTTCTTTAAATTCGGCAGGAAAAACCCATCAAAGATGGTATGAAAATAGTTGACTCATATTTAATTTATCTTTCGGCAAAATCATAAATATTTGATTTAAAAATTAAAAATTTAATACATTGTTGGTGATGAATTTTGCTATAAAAGGCAATTCAAATACTCTTGTTTATAATTTATATGAATTGTGTATTTTTATTTTATTTGATTGAATTTAATACTTTTAATGGTTTTTATAGATAATGGAGTTTCCATGGAATTCACACTGAGAGATACATCTGTTACATCTTGGCTAAACAATTTTGTATATCTGTCTGAAGGGAGGATGTTCAAATTGCTTCAATAATCGATTGAATCGAGTGTTTGAAATTATTGAAAGTTATAAAAAGTTTCGACTTATGAAATTTCTACTTATATTAAGACTACAAGAACAAATCTGCTTCATTTCCATCTGGAGACCAAGCAGATCACCGAGTCTCCAGTAGCTTTGTACCTTAAAGAAGCACACAACTTTAAGCTTGGTGTAATAGCTAATCGCATCACTATATCAGTTTTCTTCAGACCATTGTGCACCTTCATTTTGTAGATAAATAAATTTAAATACATGTGTTTATAACTCTTAACAGTTAAACAATAAATTAAAATTTCACCGTACCAATTGTTAAAATTCTTCGAACTTATGTAAATCAATGCATGAAACATTTTTTAAGTCACTGTCATCTTCTTTCTACATAATATCATTTAGTAGATGTTCCTCGAGAATGCTATTCCATTCTAAAATAACTGTCTGTTGAAATGGGTTTTCCGAAGACCCCATATATGATGGGGGCCAGGTTATTGTACATTTATGTCACATATGCTGCGGAATTGTTTGCTATTGAAATTCAAAAAGATCGGTCCACAAATGGTTGAGATATGAGCAAAAAACCACGAATACCTCTAATTTTTCCCAAAAATCCCTTGTGGTTGTGGTAAAAATTTTATAAAAACCTACCAACCAACCTTAGGGCTGCCATATATCCTATGGATATGATTTATATACCAAAATATCGGAGTTTATAAACAACTCGGAAAAATCGGTTCAGATACGAAAAAGTTAAGGCCAAAATAAATTTTTTTTTAAATACCCATTTCGGGAACCAATGATCTTTCCGAGTCCAAGTTTTATAACCCAAGTAAATGGTAAATTTCTTCTTAAACACGTCGGTATATAAGTCTTTCAAATCGGTTAAAAAATGGCTGAGTTATAACCAAAATACTGAAATCCCAAAATTACTCTTTTTATAACCTTCACCGAAGGTAAAAGGGTATATATAAGTTTGTCATTCCGTTTGTAATTTCTACAATATTGATCCTAAACCCTATAAAGTATACATATTCTGGGTCCTTATGAAAAGCAAGGTTCAAATCCAGTTGTCTGTTACGGCCCGATAACGCTTCCAGCCTATAAACCGCACCAAACAGTCATTCTTTGTGGATACATCGGCTTTTCAAAAAACCACTCGTGCATTCTCATTTGCTTAAATGCGGCAATTCTGCTTATTAACGAAATGCAATTTGATTTGAATTCCCATTTTCGTACAAGGCTTCAACAATCTTAACACGGTGCTCAATTGTGTACCTCGATAGGGTTGAATTTGTCATACACAGAAACAAAGAAATTTCAAATTAAGTTGAAAAAAAAACCTGACGTTAATTATAATCGTACATTATGGTTGTACCACCTTTTAAAAAATTACAAAAAAAATATTAAATTGAATTCGCATGTTAGTAATAATGGCTTTATCCAATTTCTTCAGATAACCTATCGTTTTTCATCTCCTTCCATTTAGTATTTCATTTGTTCCAACACTTCGAGAAAACCTGCCGTTTTAAATTACTTCTTCGTGGGGGGCATTTTTAAAATTAAATAGAGTATCGATTTGTGTGCAGCCTGTGTCACACCTGTCAACTCAAATGAGTTGTGCAAGCAGTTCGTGTAAACAACTTAAAAGTGATTTATTCAACGTATGAACGCAGGGCTAGGACCAGGGTATCCGAAATTGATTTGTTAAGTTTCTGGCCTTTAAAGAATGAGATGTTATTTTTGCCAGAGAGACGATTTGAGGTCACAGCTAACGATGGTCAGACTTAAAGGTGCCCATAAATATACAATTTTGTTGAGTACCCCAATAAAAAATGGAGCTTCCAACGAAGCAGGTTTGTAAGGTAGAAACATAAACGTTTTGCTTACCATTAAGCTCACGGAAGACATTAATTTTATATGGCGAGTTCCCACTTTGAAGCAATACATTTTTCATACATAAAGCGCATTAGTCAGCGCATATAAAAATTTGTTGTATGTAACGATAGGCCTTACACACTGAATGTTTTGATACAGTTATTTTTTAGTATTCTCCCTTACAAACCTGCTTCGTAGTAAGGGAATGCCGTAGCACTTAAAATGTCATTTTTTTTTTATAAAAGTTGTTGAGAGTTCTATCACTTACTTAACTGCATTTATGTATGTCTTATTGCGTAGCGCATAATTGTACGCTTACTTTTTAAATGTACCCATAGTGCTTCGCAAAACGATAAAATTTTTTATTCGGACTTTATTGCGGTTCCTAGCCGGATATTGAACTAGCACATAACTTGGAAAATCACTTGTACTATGGGGTGCTTAAGAACCAGTTTGTTACTAGTTCTTGTGTATAGAAAAAAATAACATTTTGCAATTTAAGCATTAGTCAGTAGGATGGGTACTATTTGTACAGAACAATTTTAATTGAATACATGTAAAAGTAAACAAACATTAAAAAATAATTATTTTTGCGACTTAAAATTAAAAAGACTTTTCATTTTACCGAATACATTCCGCGCCGGATATTGAACTACTACCATCTTAATGCTCAAATTAAAATTAAGTGTGCTTGGAGAATTACTAGTACTATCCCAATAAAAAATTGTGCTTCGAGCGAAACAGGTTTGTAAGGGAGAAATGTAAGAGTTTGGCTTGCCATCTCGCTTACGGAAGGCATGCATTTTTTATGTTGAGTTCCCACTTTGAAGCAATATATTTTTGACACCAAAAGCGCTTTATGCAACGAAGTTATTTTTTAGTGTAAGGGAATGCCGTTGCACTTGAATTTTGTTTTTTTTTTATAAAACTTGTTAAGAGTTCGTTCACTTACTTTACTGCATCTCTGTATGCCTTAGTGCGTAGCGCATAATTACGCGCTTATTTTTTTAATGTTCCATTAGTGCTTCGCAAAATGATTAAATTTTTTATTGGGATTGGTTCTAGACGTGTACACTTGGTCACATTGGTTTGCTACTAATTTTTGTGTATAGAAGAATAAACTTTTTGCATTTTTTTATAATTAAAATGACATAAATAAATGATATGAAATCAATTTTAATATTTACTCCATTTTTAGTTTTGTTAAAAAAGTTTATTAGTCTGCAAGTTCCTTTGTACAACATTAAGTACTGGTACTCATAAGCAATAGTACCTTTTGTTCTATTTATTTTACTTGTGGCATTTAGATAATTAGCTCTTAATCTCCTGCAGGGTTGTGCCACCTACATATTTATATGATATACACACAGCCAATTTAATTGTATAGTATCCATTATTGCGGTTAGCTTAACAAATTTATATTGTACTAGTGTTTCATAACAAACGCTCAAAATTTGTCAAAAAAAAAAAAAATGCTATAATAAAAGTTTGTTTTCAACTAAAATTAAATACAATTTTTATTTCTTTTAATTTCAGAATTCTACTATATTCTGATCAAGAACACTTTAGAAAAAACAAGCATTAATAATTGTACTCCCTACATCATTCAAAATGTTTTTCGTTTCTCCATCTGTAAAAAGTTAAGAGTGAACATGATGGATAATTAAACATGTAAGTATTTCCATTTAATTTCATTTAATTTCATTTAATTCCATTTTTTCTCTTCAATTAATTTTTGCTTAATGCGGCTTGGATAGTTTTTATCTCCTTTATTATTTTTATTATACACATACTCAGAAATACATATAAATAATTAAATAACTACTACTCACTCTCATTTCTAGAGAAAAAATAGAAGGGATAATAGAAAGTGAAAATATAAAACAACATCCTTGAAGTCACTTAACATTAACATTGTGTGTGTTTGTTTTAAGTTAAAGGTAAATAGTTAAACACCAAAGGAAATTTCAAAAAAGTCACAATGTTACAGATAAGGACACATAAGACACACACACATACGCAAAGTGTATACTGTCATTTATTTATTCGGTCAGTCAGTCATTCAGCCATCCATCCATCTGTTAATCCGTTATAACATGCTGGCTGATTAGGGAGCAATACGAAGACATCCAACTATTGTGCTCAGATATGAGTGTAGGCGTGTGTGTATGTGTATGTGTGATTAACTGCAAGTTAAATGAACAGGCTATCAACGTGTACTCTTCCCTATCTTAAGACCCTAGATAATTTTGTCTATAAGTAACAGTGCAAGTTAGCAATAATGCCAATCTATTCAAGAAGTCAGGTGGAAGGTTTTCTCAGTGCAGTGATATATTAAACACTCTGTTTTATGCTTATAAGAACATAAAAATCCGCTTTTACATACGGGGCATTCATAAATCGAAATTTTTATTGTGTTCGAATAAATTTCGTTAAAAAAGTTAGTTTTAAATCAAATTAGTGTACAGAAAATATTTTAAAATCAAATTTCATTTGGGAATCATTATTGACTCTGAGTTTCTTTCTTAAAGATACTTGTTCGGATTTAGGGAAGTTTTATTAAATTGGAACCTCTTTGAAAAATTTGAACTGTAAAAAAATTACCCAGCCATTTCGAGATTCCCAAAATAATTAAATATGTAAGGAAAGTTAATTTTAGAATTCTGAGAATGATTCCTATTAAAAACGTCTGCCTTTAATTAAACAATTTTTTAATTAAACAATTGTACTTTATAAAACTGCAAATCAATTACATTGCCACTTTAAACTTCTCACAAGCATCTTTAATTTAAAAACTGTTCCAGCACTCAGGGTATAAATAGAAACTGATATTAAATAAAAAATTAATTAAATTTGCACCAGTAAAAAAATAATAGTATCAATTAAACGTTTCATTCACTTCACATAACCTTTCCTTCACATGAATTAATTTTTAATTCAAAGTGATTTTATTTTTGGATTGAATTTTTTTGTGCATATCAGCTGCGTAACAGATGTGGAAATAAATTTACAGGAGTACCGACCGTGTCGGCCTAACCTCATGGTGGATTTTAACAAATGGATGACGAACCACCCATGTGCGTGAGATTCAACATCACACACAGCTAGCGATTTGAGTGCATAATCCGGCAAAAATATAAACTCGCCCCCTGCTTAGGAGCTATCTTAGCTCCACCGGTTTTGGAAAAATGCCACCAGCTTCTGTTGAATAGCAAAAGCACCTAGGTATAATCCTCCCCCAGGCCGAACCCTGCCACAGGTGTTGTAAAATCAGTCCTTTGGTAAAATTTTCAAGAATATTCCTTACCGCAACTATGGGTTTGAACCACAACCACTACGTGTTCCCCTTTCCTGTTAAGCTTTCTGTTACACCGAAATGGGAGTTCGTGCATTTAAAAAAGCACTCCCACATCAGACAGAGAATAAATTCTATTAAAAACTGCTTTTTATCAGAAGAGTAACGGTTCCGCACAGATAATTATGCTGAAAGACAGAAAGCATTATTGGCAATCAGCATATTAACGGAGTCCTCATGCACTAGTACATCCGGCGACTGCTCACTGGGGGTCACTGACTCCCATGGCAGCAGATTGGATCTCTGATCACCTACGATCTCAAGAGATTTGTCAATTTTGTATTTTGGTCAAATCCCAGGTACTGGATGCACCTGATTTGTCTGTAGGATTTAAAACAAATAGGTGAGGAAGGAATCAGCAGCTTAGCAGATGACTTTATGAAAAAAGTGCACAATGGCGTAAAGGACTTCGTTGCATTGTTGCACTATAAAGCAACATGCGTTTAAGAAGGCAGCTAAATTTCTCCTATATGGAAATATGTTGTTTTTAAGAAGATTTCTTCGATTTTCAGCCGTTTTCTCTATAGAAAACTTTCGGTCTTTTATCTATATGAAGTTTCTGCGATTTTTAATAATTGACTGTGAAGAAAAATTCTCTTATGTTTTTTTTAGCAATTTTTTCCTGTTTGTAGGAACTTTTTCTGTAAGAAATTTTTCTTTTTTAACAGTTTTCTCTTGACATTTTCTCCATTATTATGTTTAACTATCCTGATTATATAATCTTAGAAAAATCTTAAATTTAGAGCAGTTTTATCAATAGAAAATTTGTTTAAAATTTCTTGTTTTATTTTTTTTTTTATAAGAAATTAACAAGTTTTTGTACAAATTTCTCTGTAGCAAATTCCTCAGTACCAGTGAGATTTTCTATGAAGAATATTTTTTAGCCTTTGAGAGATTTTAACTATAAAATATTTGTCAGTTTATGTTAGATTTTCCCAATTGAATTTTTTGTTAGTATTTATTTGCAAATATTTTCTAAAATTTTATTTAGGAAAGTTCTAATTTTTTAGCCGCTTAAAAATGTTCTCTTAAGAAAAGTTAATGTATTTCATATTAATGTGATAAATTGCAAAATTGTACACTGAAATTTATTGTTGATGGGATAAAGCTAGTTTCTATGCGCATTTTAGAAGAGGCTAAGGCAAGATTATCAGCAAACCTTTTTTCAAAGATTTAAGAAAAGATAAAGATATTTACAAATAAAACAACAAATAAAAGTTTTAGCAGCAACGATAACAAAACAAACAACAATAGACAGTGAGTTTATCTCTTCTTTTCTCTATGAAAAAATTCTACTATCCTGATAATTTTCTAATATCCGATTTTTCTTAGTTTTGTCGAAAGATTCCTTATATTTTGTTCACAGTCTACATGAGGATATTTTATTAAACATTTTTTATCTTTTGCGAGACTCTTCATAATACAAATTTATTCGTTTCTGTGCGATTTTTTAAACAAAATATTTCTTGATATGTTTGTACTTGAAGGATATTCTTAATAGAAAATTTTACAGCTTTTGTAAAATCTGCTATTTTTGATTTTTGGTGTTTAGTTTAATACTCAGCACTGTAACAGGTGGTGAGGACTTTCATAAAACTGAGGAAGGAGGGGATATTTGTGGATTTTCTAACAATATAACTTGACTGAGGTCAATTAAATGTTTGTACAACCAGCAGCAGTAAATCATTCAAGTTTTCTAAGTGACATTGTCAAATGATCATTGCATTATAGACACACATAACAGTATATAAATATATGTACATTACCTTGTCCTGCGATTACATATATGTATGTATATGTACTTTATAATTGTATGTGTTCATGAGTATCAGCAATGATTTGTGCATTGATATGCATTAATTAGAAGTAAATGTAGAAAAATAAAACAATAACAAGAACAACAAAAGCATCAAAAGGTAAAAGTAAAGACAAATTATATAAAAGTATCTATCAACTTTGTAGATACGACTACTTACATAATTAGCTGTCCTGGTATAACTTGATTTTATTTATTGTGATAGAAGTAAGTGATGCATGCAGCTGAGCAAACTTCATGTAACAAAAGATAAACAATCAGAAGAGAGCTGGAAGGTGATTATAACTTTTATACATTATAAAGTTAGGAGTTTTTTTGTTATAAAGGAAGTTAAAAATTATGGTACATCATTTGTTACAGGTGTTTAGACGGGAAGGCTAAATTTCTTCTTATTCTATGCAGGACATTTTAGTTAAAAAAAACTTGTCTAAACTAAAATATTTATTAGATATTAAGTTTAAGAAACATTTAGTGTAAAAATTACTTTTTTTTTTACTTATGCTCAAATTTACTGTCATTAGTAAATCATTAGTAAGCTAAAATAATAACTATTGCTTAACTAAAGTATCATAATTACAACAATTGCTTAAAAAAAAATTTTAATCAGACCAAAAGTTTTTCAGGCTTATTATGAGAGTGGGCGTTCAAATCAAAATGCATATCGTGCACTTCATGATTTTTCGGTCAATTAAATAGTCCAAATGTGCGTACAATCGGAAAAATCGTGCAAAAATTTGAAAAAACGGGTCTGTAAGAGATGTGAAAACACCAGTGCATGCTCGTCGTCGTGCCTAACAGTTGCACCGCTCACGCTCGTCGTTTACAAACACTCAAGTCTTATTTGCAACGATATCAAAGCTTAGCCAAAATACCAACAATAAACAGTGGATTTATCATTTCTTACATTCCCCACAACATTTGGTTGGATATTTCCAACATTAATTGTAGTTGTTTTGACAAGTCTAATGTAAAAAACGTGTCGTGTGAGGGTGCCTTCAGTTCCCTTTCAATACATTTCTTAAATTCCTCTATAATTTTTAGTAAGTTTCTCTGTAGAATGAAAGGTTCTAAGTTACTTTTTCTATAAAATTTTATTTACATATTTAGTGAGTTTCCATATGAGCGACTTATGGTTAGGTTAGGTTCCATAGGCATCCATCAAAAGACAGCTAACTTGGGTCCTTTATTGGTCCCTTTGTGATACCCTGCGCCAATGCCCATCCCTTAGAGCAGTTACTCAGATGGCGTCACTGCAAAGTCCAACCACCTCGTCTTCCTAGTGAAGAGAAGGAGCGATTTTTGTTCCATCCCAGATAGATCCCCCAAGCAGGCAAACACTGGTTCCCCCAGGCATTCCCCCCTAATGCGCCGCAATCCAGGGCAATGACAGAGAAAGTGAAGCACAGTCTCCTCTTCCTCCTCGTTCTGACAACTTCTACAGTAGTCGTTAAATTCCAGACCCATTCATCCAGCATGAGACCCCACCGGCCACTGTCCAGTCACAACCGATATTACCGTCCTAATCTGGTCCCTGCTGACCCCAAGTAGAGAGCTAGTTCTATGTCCATCATATCCAGGCCAAAGGATCCTGGATATTAAGCAGGTGGATTCACAGGTCCACCGCATCTGCGCAACTCTATAAGACTCGCGCCCTATAAGTGATTTACAATGAGCCATTGGAAGGCCAATGAATTGGTCAATGAATGTATTATCCATGCGACCACCTTGTTTGGCCAGCTCTTCTGCTACCTGATTGCCCGGGCACCCTGTGTGCCCCGGTATCCATATAAGCGTTACCCTTGAATGCTTCGCAATCTCATCCAAAGACATCCGACAATCTTCAGTTAACCTTGACGTCGTGTAGACACCCACTAGGGAAGCAAGGGCAGCATTGCTGTCAGTAAATATACGTATGTATATCTCCCTATATTTGATGATACCTCAGCCAGTTTGCCGCCCGCCTTATAGCCGAGATTTCCGCCTGCAGGACACTATATCCATCCGGCAGACGAAAGGAAAACCTCACATTCAGTTCCTCTATGAAGAAACCTCTGCTTGAGCGACTTATAGCACAAGGGCTTCCAGTGACCTTTATGAAATAAAAATAAAAAAGCGGTTACATCTTAATAAAAAATTTAAGATGCTGTCTGGAATATTACTTTTTAATTAATAGAGATACTGAGATATATTTAAATCCCACAGTCACCTCTTGTTCTCTGCACTTGTCTGAACTTCACCTAATTATTTCAAATGTAAATTAAATTTTAGAAAAAAGGCATTTAAACACCTTTTGGTTTAAGTCCCTCATATAGAATTTTACTAAAATTCTGAGTGAGTTTCTCTACGGAAATTTATTTTGAACCTAATAACGTTCTTCTATGGAATTTGACTCAGATTGTGATAGTACTGAAAAGTTTTCTATTTAGTAAATTACACAGGTTCCTAGCAAATTTTGCTTTATAAATGTTCTACGAGTTTAGCTAAGTTTCTAAATAAAATTTTATTCGGATTTCAAGTAAGTTTTTAAAACGACTTTCAGCAACTTTTTTTTGGCTTTTTTTTCCTCAGCATAGTTTCATAAATTTGTTAACCCATTATTATTGACTTTTACTTCCCCTTAAACCTTATTGCAACTCACAAAGGACAAACTGCATATTCAGCACAAAGTGGAAGATAACAAAATATTCCAATGAAAAAATTTATGAAAAAAACTGAAAACTATATGCAAAATTACTCTCTTACATACTTACGCACACCCAGATGGTAAATTGAATGAAATACAAGTGACTGTTAAAAAAATAAACAATTCACAGTTTTTACTGCAGCACTTAACGCAGCACCATTTATTCCGTCATTTATTCCCTCATTCATTCTGTCATTCATTCATTGTTACTGCATTTTTGTTACAGCAAAATAAAACGAAAACAATAATAAAATTTTGCCCGTATTGTACTAAAAATTGTGTAGAAATTTGTGAAGAAGAAAAAAAAATTTATAAAATACTCATGTGTGTAGTTGAAGCAATTTATTTGTAAAAAAAAAAATTGAAATATTTATAATGCATATTCATATAAATGTAAAGAGGCAGAGAGATGCAACTCACTTCTTTTACACTTATTCTTGTTTATTTATGTATTCCTTTCATTTTGTTTGAAATCCTTTAAGATTTGTGTAGAAAGGATTTTTATTTCCTTGCATTAATCTAAAAAAGAATGCCTGCTGAGTTGCTGTATATTTTTTAATTTTTTTTTATATACTGCAGTTTAAAAAAAGAAGGAAAAATTCATAAATATTTGGAAACTGTTCTTGGATTATTGATTATTGTTGCTCTATTTATGACACGATAGTATAGAGTGTTTGGCAAGGAAATTCACAACATATTTCTGAACATTTACGCAAATTAAAGTGCTGTTTTATGGTTTGTGTGCATTTGAATTTAATTACTTTGTGTATACATTTTAGTTAAAATCATTTTAATTAAAAATATAAATCTCTATATATAAACCGGCAAAGGCAAGAGAGTTCAGACCACATTCCTCCTCTGTTTGTCAACCAATTTGAACAAAAACTACATCATTTGAAAGGTATTTACTTACAGAAGTGCACAATATATATTAATTAAAATTTGAGAGGGTAAAAAGGTAAAAAAAATACAAAAAAAAAAAATACTTATCGTGTTTATTAGAAAAATTAGCAGATATGTTTCTAGTACTTTAAAAAAATCGACCCTTTTACGAAGCAAACGGGTATAACCTGTATTTCGGAACTTCTTTTTCACCTCATCTATCTTAAACCATATATTAAACCAATAACCATAGAAATAAAGTTTAGACACAATTCGTAATTAATCTAATAAAAAAATACAAATATAAATTTGGTACTTTTTCGAAATTTGAACGTTTGTGAACGAGGTGAAAATCGTACCTATTTTTGGTACTATTTTTGCAAAACATATACATATTAAATTATGGAATCCCACTACAATTAAAATTTCTTAAAGGAAGAAAAATGTATTAAAAAGGGGAAATACGGGGAAAAATGCATATGGTAATTTTTGAATATTCTATAATATGAATGAAACCTATAAAATGAAAATTTTTGGTGCTTTTTTTCTTTAATTGGTACTTTTTGAATTTTCATTATATTGGAGCAACAAACATAAAATTAAACATGCATGATCCTGAGTGAATAAGAATCTGTAAGGGGTAGGTTATTGGTACTCATTCGTTCTTAAACTGGTACTTTTTTATATTTATTGGTACTTTAATATTTTTTTTATATTATTGAACAAAATTAAATTAAATATTTACGGACTTGAGTGGAACATAACACGGAGGTTGCTTCCTCGCCAAATGATTGCAACATGTTAAAGCATTAATACTTACATATGTATATGTTTGTTTAATTCATATTTGCATAAATAATTATGGTAAATTTTGGACCACTGGACAAACACTAGCATATATCAATTTGCATATATTTTATAATGTGCATTATTGGGATAAATGTAAGAACTTCTGATCATTGATTTTTTTAGCAATTTAATTAGAACGACTTCAATGCAAGTTAAAAAAGTAAAAACTTCGAATTAGTCTGAATGTAAATATTGGTTTAGTCGGACGTGCTTAACAGCATTTAGACCAGAGAGGAAGCAT
This sequence comes from Pollenia labialis, assembly GCA_949318255.1. Lineage (NCBI taxonomy): Eukaryota > Metazoa > Arthropoda > Insecta > Diptera > Polleniidae > Pollenia > Pollenia labialis. The sequence goes on from OX439140.1 coordinate 87,106,941, forward strand.
TCAGAAATTGGCGTAACAATAGGAGCTCTGTTACTGAATTTCTACGCAAAATGGGAAGTCTGCTTGTGGCAAAGTACCAAGAGGAGAAAAAACTCTTCAGGAGCATCGTCAGGGCGTAGAAAGTTACGGCATCGCTGATACATTAGCGGAACGGAGAGTTCAATTACCGTAGCAAAAATTTCCTACATTTGAGGTGGCACCCAGTTAAAGTCGGTTCAATTTAAAACATACTTTAATTTCGATTATAGTAGCAATGAAATTAAAACAATGTTTTTATTTTAAAGTTGTTTCTAAAAAGAACCGACTTTAGACTATGATTCGGGCCATAGACTCTACTATATAGAGAACAACCGAAACGTGCAAGGTATCCAGAGTTATGTGGGAATGACATGATCCAAAGTCGACTAAAATTCTCATTTTGCTACCGAGAAAAGGCTGTAGGCTTCTGATAGATTTTTAAATGGGTCGATGTAGGACGGCAGTATGCCAAAAGGACGAAGAAACTGACTAGTGAACATTTTAGATTCTGTGGGGTACCAGGCGAAAAACAGATTGACGTGCATATTCTCTCGATCTGTTACCCATACGCTCCAGAGCAAACTGTCTGGGAGATAATTATTTCCAAGATCTTGGAGAAATCTCTGAAATTAGGGCTTATAATACTCCTTACATTCGCAAAGAGAGTGTGGAGTACTCTAGGTACAAACACATTGAACTAACCTTTTAATTTACGGGTTATCGTTCATCGTTGTAATGCTAGGATCAAGCACTGAATATGCGCGGTCTTTATTAGCTAGCCTTACGTTACGTCTTCGTACTGAATTTCTAACTGCTCCCCAGTTCAAGCTTCTGGTCATTCTTAAGGATTGCTGCAAGTTTTTCAATACCAACACTTTCAGTGGATGACCTAACATTCACGGACCCGGTTGACAAAGCTAAGAGTTAAGTCGTTCTATTCGGAAAAAATTCTCACTAAAAAGCTAACTATCAACCACTAACCGACCTCGAAAGAGTGTCAGTGACTATGCCAAGAATATTTTCCGGGCTCGGGCTGTTAAAAGGCTTCTTTCAAATCTCAACATAAAGAAGGCTCCTAAACCGGTTAGTATACCTCTACTGGTCTTTAAGCAAATATTTCTGCCTGGAATGCAGTAAACGGAAAGCTTTTAAAATTCCCGAATACCAAGTTGCTGATAGTAAACTGCAGCTCAAACTCCCTCTTCCATGTTTGAACCATTAGTGTAAAAACTGAAAGCCATATGGTCAGATCGGAGTACCGCTAGCCAGCCGTTCTACTTCCGTGACCGTCAGGTCAAAACACAAGCTGTCCCGTCGCTCTTAAGTGGATCACAGATTTTCCTATTGTTGTTTCCGCTACCAGATGAATCAGTTGTAGGTTCAGGATTATATCCAGTGCCGCAGTCGCTGTGCTACGCAAAGCCCAGGTGATACTAAGCTCAGCGAGTCTTTGAGTGCCCAATATCTTATTACGGTAGGATATCTTATCCAAAGCCGTCCACCACACAAGTATTCACTGTTCTTTTTTATTATTTATTTTATTCTCCACTAATTTTAATTCAGTTACAAAAATCTACACTCTTTATTACGATAAACGGCGAATAGTAATAACAACAGGGCGTTAACTATTTAACAAAAGCGATATTTTTTCTCTGTTACAATTCGAAAACTATGGCAAAAAAAAATAAACAAATGATATTGTCGAAATTTTGACAAAACCTTGTTTAAATTTAAGTACTCTGTTTTTAAATTTTTAGCGTTTTTTGTTAGCTCTGTGAACAAAACTCTTGATTTTAAATTTGGATATTTCGTTGACTATAAGAGATAAACAGTTTTTAGAACTAAACTATAACATTCCTCTTAGAAATTCTACTAATTGTATTATAATTGTCTATCTGTCTGTACAAGGGCAGACATAATGACCACGGAACTGGTCTTCAACAGAAGGTTCAGGGCAATCTTTCCGGACGAAAGGTCCTGGAGTGTTGGGAATCCATATCGGGGAAACCATGAATTGCACTGGTACACTGACGGGTCAAAATCGGAGCACGGCGTCGGTGCAGGGGTTTTTGAACCTAATACACGACTCTGAATGGCAATGGGCGAATTACCGAGTGTTTTTCAGGCCGAAATTTGCGCTATTGATGTGTGTTGCAGCAACATTCTTGATAGGGGAATGGTTGGCGGCAGTAATGTGATAGCCAAGCGGCAATTAGAGCACTCTCTTCTTGGAGAATGTCCTCGAAGCTGGTGGCGGAGTGCCGTGGAAAGCTACAGGAGCTGGGGACAGATTGACGTTCTGCTGGGTGCCGGGGCACTCAGGGATCCCGGGTAATAAAATGGCTGATGAGCTGGCCAGGGCTGGTTCTAACGCGCGGAACATAGGTCCCGAGCCCTTCTGTGGACTAAGTTGGACAGGGGTCCAGTCCGTCATGGAGGACTGGGCTCTGGGCGAGCAGAGGGGATACTGGGTATCGCTTCCGGGAATGCGCCAGGCAAGGAGATTTATCTCTCCCGGGAGGGTAATGAGGACGAATGGTCTCGGCAGACGGGATCTGCGACTGCTGGTGGCCTATTTGACTGGCCACGACACAATCAAATACCACCTTTATCGGATGGGCCTGGCTGAGGATCAGGAATGTAGACTATCTCTAGACGGGGACGAGACGACAGAGCATGTACATGTGTGATTGCCCGGCGCTGGCATGGGCCAGGAGGAGGCACTTGGGGCATGGTATAATGTGTGCGTCCCGAATCGGTGATATACCGGCAAAGGCCCTGGTTGGGTTCCTATGGGAAGCGGAGGGTCTTTTGGCCAACTAGGTGGAGTGGGTACAATAGACCTAACCTGGTCGCGGTACCTGTCACTGTGGGAAACCTCCCCGCTCTATCGTGGAAAAAAAAAATTATTTTTAATTTTTGTAATACCGGAGATGCCCAATATTTAGAACCTAAGGTGCCCCATCTGGTAGGTCTTTATACCCCAAAACTTAAACTTATCAACAATTCTTATATTGCCACAATAAACGTTCCAACCGTTTTACAAATCTAAAATTATTTCCATTTCTTTTAAATCTCCCATTGTGATAAAGTATATTCTGGATTCTTGTTAAATTCCAAGTCGACTAATTTATTTTCGTATGTATGTCTGCGAAAAGTATTTAGTTTTTGTACTATTTAGTTCTCTCAAACAGATTGGGATTGAAACTCTTTCAAATTGGTTCGATGGTTAACAAGTTGCAACCCAATATGTTGACCAAGCTCCAATAAAACCTTACAAATATACATTTTCATTGATTGCACTGTGCTATTTTATTAAATAAATGTATTTGATAATCAAACAAACAACAAAAATCGAATGTGTGTGTTTCTGTTCATTGTACAATTTAAGTAGTGTTTTGACGGTACATACATGAATTGAAAGAAATACATTATAGACAGTACTTATTTATTCGAAAACCTTTCAATAGTGTAACAAATCTTTGTCTTTACTACAAGTATTAGAAGATTACCTCGTCCAGTTTACGAGAATTTGAGATGTTTACTTGTGTGCCGTATGTGGCGTACGAATACCAAGAATTGTTTTTACGAGGAATTGTTGTTGTAATATTTTACTATTAACATACAAAATATTTCATTTGTACATCCGCAGAAAAAATTAAAAATTTATTTCAATTAATTTAATTGAATTTGCGCGTTAAAAATCTGGCACAACTTTGCCGAACAAGCGCGAAATTTGAAAATAAATTTCTACGATTTGTAAAAGTTATTTTGGTGTAAGTATTTGCATGCTGAATTGCCAAAGTATTCTGGAAAAAAGTTAAACACACTTCATTTATATGATTGTAAGTTTTACAGCTAAACCTTTCGTTAGCTTTATACAGCTCATGCAAACTTTTGCATTTGTATGAGTGTAAGTTCTGTTTCTTATTATCATCAAAGTTAAACATAACTTGTCCTTTTTCTGATAACCCCTGCAATAATGTTTAAATAATTCATTATTTTCATATACATATTGTTGTTAAACACTATTGCCATTTTTTCTTTTATCCTCAGTTTTCTATTATTCTCTAAGCAGCGCAACGTTACAATATTCCTTAGTATGAAAATATCAAATGTTATTAAATGTCTTTAAAGCAATTCGAAATCATAACCATACAAAGAAAGCAAAAGTATTTGCTCTGATAAACTTACATAAGAACACAGGAACAGAAAGAATTTTGAATGAAACATACCTTCCGTTAGTTACCATGACTTTCTTCATGCATCTAGGATATTAAGAACATACACACATATACAGTTACTTGATCACTCAGTCACTCACTTACTGAAACCTGTATAAATCTATACCGACAAACATACGCCAAGTAAATTCAGAAATGCATTTGCACGAGTTTAAATCTGGTAAGTACTGTACATACTTGTGTGGTTTTCCTATGGAATCTGCAACAAAAAAAAAAAACTCCTTTTTATCAAAAATCCAAAAAAACTGTAAACGACATAAGTAAAAAATGTTTTCAATATAGCTTTTACGCTATTCTAACTTAGATGGGGGAAAGTATTTCGCGTTTATGCTGATGTTTGTAACACCTACAATAAAAAGTCTTTAAGCAGATTTCTTTCTAGCAAAATTTTGCTCCGGTAAAGTACCTTTCACTGAGGGAGATGTTAGACAATATATAAACGAGATTTCGTTCGGATTTCGGAATAAATTCATAAATCCGCCTAATTTGAATGAGCACCAGTTTCTAAGTAGATTTTTAAATTTAAATTTTGTATTTATTTTAAATATTATTTTCTTATATAATTATACAATTCACAAAGAGTTCTATTGTGTCATATTGGTTTTATTTGCTATAATCTTATGAATGTAACAGTATTAAAATTGATCGCATATGCAACCAATATAACACAAAATAACACATTGTGTTATTAAACAATTAATAAATATAATTGGGTGATTCACAAGGTGTGCTATCAAGTCATATTGTCATAATATCCTAACATTTAACAATAGTTTTAAAAAATTACTGTTGTGTTTCATACAAAAAAAGCCCTAAAATCTTAAGACTTTTTACGCTGTGTTTATTGGTTTATCATAACAACTCAGTAGAAGTCTAAATTATGAGGGTTGCTTACAGCACTAATGTTTATTTAGTGTTATATTATTATTATATACCTTGTGAATCCCCCAAAAATTACATATGACATCAAATAATAACCTCTGTTTATGAATGTGTTAAAAAGCAAGAAAAAAAATCAAGATAATAGATTGAAACATTTTTTTTTGTTGTAAGGGCCATCACTCAGGATTTTGTTGGAACTGGGTAAATATGTTATGGGAAGGTGGATAGAGGGTATAGTACTTGAGATCATTCGACTTGGACTTATTCATGTTAAAAGTGAGAAGTTAGACATCTGCAAGAAGGTTATATCACATATGAACATTCCGGCCGAAAAACGAATTTTCCCTGTAATGCCTTGAACGATGTACCGGCCAATCGATGAGAAAACGATGGGCTCGTAAGGAAAAACGTGTATTACGAAACGTACGAGTATCGGGAATCAGATATCTGATTTCATTAGAACACATTCAATTCTTGTAACGATAAAACAGGCAAAAACAACCCACAAGCCGACGGTTCACAAGGAATTCAATAGAATAGGATCCTGCACTCGAGAAGCTTCAAAATTTAAAATAAAGCACCGGCCCACACATGATAGCTGTACTTCATTTTCTTTGGATATATGTAGATGGTATAAATAGTATGAAGCTCAGATAGAGTAAAATATCTCTTACATTGTTTTAATAAACTGAGCACTTGAATGCTTCTTTCCGCACCTTGAAAATATATGTTGTCCGTGGGACATCAAATTGTATGTTTATGCTTAGAATATCAAGAGATTCTGATTCTTCAAGAATTCATATAGATGAGAAACCTTGATCCGTCGCGCGTTTAAGCGTTAGCATGCAACATTGACCCCATTCCGAGATTATATTAAGGTGATCAACCGCATCTTTCATGTGTTGCCTTATAACACCAGCATTCAATACGCTTGGTCTTTAATTTAATACGAATGGAAAAGGTTGTTGTCATCTTCAAAAGAGAGGATAGGGTAGAACATTTTACATAGAGGGTCGTTTAGTAAAATTAAAAATATTTGGAGTAGGAGAAAGAACGGACGAAACCTGCTCTATATTACTTCGTATAGATTTATTTCGGAAACATGTTCCAAAGAAAATATCGTCAACACCAAATGCAACCAAATGTATCAAGAGTACTCTGTCGAATGCCTTCGAAATATCAAAAGCTATTTTTTTACATTAGCGAAAATTGTAAATCTGTGGCCGTATGGAAAAACTAGGTAACTCCAATATTTGATAACTCGAGACAAACACACTTACCTCCACCAAGTTCAGTTAAATCTAAATATTTATTACTTTAACTTCAAGTTAACAATATGTTTTGACAGCTATAATTATAACTGAACTTGGTGAAATTCAGGGTTAAAGTTTTAGACATACATATTTCACTACTTATTTAATATTAATTTGTATTATTATGCATGCATATTAATCAAAACATAATTTTAAATTATGTTAAAGACTTCTGGTTTCATTGAACTCATTTTTGGACAGTTAAACTGAAAATCAATGCCAGTTACCTTGTTTTTTTTCAATTTATTTTTAGATTTTAAGGAATTTAGCCAACTTTATTAATAATTTATGGAAAACATTAACTATTTGAAAAACATAAACTTTTTGACGCAGCACGTTTTTCTTACGAAAAATGGAGTTACTCAGTTTTTCCAAAAAATATTTTTTTTTTCGTTTTATTCTGATAAATATAAAAAAGCCGATCTTGTCTGGTATTTGTATTCTATGAATCAAAAACTTCAAAAAAGATACAATATGCATATAAAGAATGCATGTATTATATGCACCTTTGGAGTTACCATGCTTTTTTTTCAAAAAATTCATGGAGTTACATAGTTTTTGCGGTGGGGTGCTTTAAAACCATGGGAGATAAGGCCATGATGGCTTTATTGCTCAATTGAATGGGAGATAAAGCCATAATGGCCTTATTGCCCAATCATTGAGAGGTAAGGTCATATATACAATTTTACGTAAGGAGAGATATAGCCATATTTTTTTTTCGCAAATGAGAGATAAAACCATATTTTTCCAGAATATTGTTACTTTACTTCAGTGTTTCCGGGAAAAGTCATTTTTTTATTCTTGTAACGCACGCAGGAAAACTTTATTCAGCGAAGCCACCTGCCGTGTCCTACTGGAGGAGAAAACCCTTAAGAGCGGCCGCAGGCCGCCACGCAGAAAAACTTTAGTATGCGAAGCCAGATTCCAATACTTTACTTTAGTGTTTCCGAGAAAAGACATTTTTTTATCTTTGTGACGCACGCAGGAAAACTTTATTCAGCGAAGCCACCTGCCGCGTCCTACTGGAGGAGAAAACCTGTAAGGGCGGCCGCCACTCAGAACTACTTTAGTGTGCGAAGCCAGATTTCAATACTTAACTTTAGTAAAAGAGCAAATCATTACCTCTTAATTAAAAAATAAGAAAACTATTAATCAATGTAAAATGCAAAAGTTCTTCAAAACTGAAATGAGAGATAAAGCCATTTTCTAAAATTACTTATGTGAGCTAAGGCCATGATGGCTTTATCTCCCATTCAAATGGACAAAAAAAAATAAAAGACTTTATCTCCCTTTTGAATGAGAGAAAAAGCCATCATGGCTTTATCTCCCATGGTATTAAAGCATCCCACCGTTTTTGCATCCGGCCTCAGAAAGGGAACGTCGCCATTTCTTCCGATAAAAGGGCCAGTAAGTCTCCAGTAGAGCGACCACTACGGAAGCCATACTGGCGATCCCTTAGTATACTGTAGACTTTACCACATGAACGTTTAAAATGCTCAAAGCAAATAAATGTACTATTGAAATGATATCTGACGGTGCTAACTCATCCATTTTAATAACTCCAACGAAAATAGAGATTCCATTTTGACTTATCTTTTACAAACTATTGAGCAATAGGAATTTTTAGGTAAAGACGCAACCCATCGCCCAGAGAAAGATTGAAGATGGGTTTGTATACTGGAATACTTAAATTGTTTGGGATGTCATCTGCGTACAATGAAAGCAATAATGGTAGTGACCTGTGGAATAGCTCTTATATATAAAACAAGTCCATCATATAAAACAATGTGCACTCTTTCTTTTTAATATGATCAAATTAACTCAACACCACATATCGAAAAACATTTGTGGTTGTTTCAAGCACAGTATGGAGTAGTGAGCCGTGTCGAAAGCTCTTGCGTTGTCATGTTGTACCAACATTCATATTTTTCAGTATCCAAGTTAGCCCTTATCTTTTCAACAATATCAGTTGGCGTTGCCATGCAAATATGTTTCGGCCCAAAACCTGATTGACGCTTAGTTAGCAAGATTTTTCCGTTTACATATTGAAGTATTTCATTTTGTAAGAGATGTTAAAAAACGTTAGATGGGTAAGGTAAAATTGTGCGATATGTTGAATTTTGTTGAGCTACAGAGCAACAAAGTGTCAGGCCTTATTTCTAGCACGTAGCCACTACCTCTGTCGTAGCAATAACTTACCACTACCTGTTTCGTATCATCTGCTCGCTTATAGTTTTGCTCTTATTATGACATCTTTTAAGAGATCAATCGCGAAGACACGAGCAGTAGTTTGTAGCAAATTAAAGCGCCATATTATCAAATCGGTTGTTAAGAGTACTCTGACACTTGATTATATTTTTATTCTTATTATTATAATCCCGCGAAGCTCTGCGCTTGCCTGCAGGAGAGCAGAGTCTCTAACGGGAATCGAGCCTGCAATCCTCGCATTTAAAGACTAGTTCACTACCAACTAGCCTATCGCGGTACTCGCATTTATACACTAAGGGACCTGATTAAAATGTAATAGATACAAAATGTCCATACGAATTGCCGAGGTAATCAAACGGCAAGAGAGCCTGCTATACAAGGTTGTCTTCTCGATGACATGTTGGTATTCCATTGGCTTACTGTACATGTAGAATTAGCTAAAGTTTAATGACTAATGTAGAAGTTGTCATAACGCCATGTTCTGGACATCGAGTGAAATTGAAATCCAGTATATTTTTAAAACAATCCTGTTCATAATTTATTCGGTTTTATAGTCGTCAAACTTTAAATACCCCTTATATTTATTATGGCCAATTTTTAGGTTTGATATAACATCACATTTATATTTAAAATCGTTTGAAATACAAAATTCTGTTCATCACTAAGCACTTAAATGTAACTTAATTCACCAAGCTGGTACATTTAAAATAAGCTTAAGTTTCCATTGTAATAACCAGGGCTGTGGAGTCGTCCGAAAAAAGTACTAACTCCGACTCCGACTCCAAATGCTGAAATTTTTTAAGTGCGACTCCGACTCCTACTCCTACTCCGACTCCTACTCCGACTCCTACTCCGTCTCCTACTCCGTCTCCTACTCCGACTCCTACTATAATCTTGATGCTAAATGTATATGAGACTCAGTGATGTTAACTTTTATTTTTTCATTACCGTACGGCCTTCTAAAAATTAGAGTTTTTGAGAAGCAATTACCGTACGCAAACATTAAGGTGCTGTTTCCAAATGACAGTCGATTGATTATGTAGCAAAATTTATCACGGGTGTGCTAGATCGCAAACGCAAAACGCAAAAATTTGGAAGTTGTTTTTAAAAACTTTAAACCCAATTCTTTTAATTTTTGGTTTAAAATCTTGTTTAATAGGAAAATATTTGTTAAATATTTATCATAAAATTCTTTTATTACAAAAATCTTATTTAAAAACGACTTTTAAAATTCTTGCGTTTTACGTTTGCGATTTCCAGCACACCCCTGTATATATGAAAAGCACTCAGTCCATCGCCTGTCATTTGAAAACAGCACATAAGAGCAGTATTCATAAACCATTTATTTAAATTTTAAATGTGTTTTAAGAAGAATATTTTTATTTTGGAAATTTTTTATGCCGAAAAACTTTGGAGTCGGAGTCACGAGTTTTTGTGGGTACTACGACTCCGACTCCGGCACAAAAACATCAACTCCGACTCTTCAACTCCGACTCCGACTCCACAGCCCTGGTAATAACTTAGCAAGGTGGCCTCATTATCACAACAATATAACAACAACAGGCAAGGCAATAACAGACTGCTGTTTTATGAGGCCATATCGTAAATAAATACACTTTATTAAGTAGAGCTGCCATAATTTTATGTTAATTAAATAAGACTTTTCAAATAAAACTCAGAAATTCACTAAATACAGATTTAATTACAATCCCGAAAATTGGGCATTAGAATTACGCTAAAAATCATGAAAGCTTACGGTAATTTTAAAAAAAATTTAGCTGAAAATTTCCTACGATTTAAATTTTACTCGATTTCGATTTCGACAACATGACCGTATGTATAATTTTCTATGTCAATAAACGATTTTAGGGAGGTATTCCTCCCTTTTTTCACTAGGGAAATGAAATGGTTGGAATCTGCAGTGACCATGCAGAAGTAGTTCGGCTCTAGGATGGGAATTGACTCTGGGCATAAAAACGAAGCAGCTATAGGTCTCAGGAAAGCGGCCCATAAAACCTAACCACCTTTCCTATAGTTGGTTAAAGTTTTATATAATGACAGCTTCTGAAAACGCCTTTCTATTTCTTTTCTTTTATAAAATTGCAACAGATTGCTTTAAATATTTCTTTATTATTCTTATGGTCTTTCCCGATCGACTGAACCTCCAAACTGCTTATAGCTGAAATATTCTATTATTTGTTCATGACTAGCACAGAAAAAATGGAACAAAATCCCTTAAACACTTTGTTGCTTAGTATTTTGTGGCTATTTTTAAGGATATTCGTTGAGAAATAGAATTTCATTTCATTTGTACACATACACACGTACTTGTGCACATATCTTTTTTTTTATTGTCGGTTTTTTTATGACACCCCACAGACTTTAGAAAATATTTTCTATTTCTCTGTCACTGGTTTTTGTTCGATTTCTATTTCCAATATATTTTGTGCGACAATTGTTGGGTGATTTAAGACATCCTGCATATATTTGCTAAAAACGTTTGCGGAATGCACTAGAATAGACTTTTTGTTATGCTGAACATTGAATATTTTTCGAATATTTGGACATCGTGTTTTGATGTAATTGAAATGTTCGAATATTTGTGGGTTTTTAAAACAATTTTTATTGAATGATGATGGTAAATTTTTGTTTTAAGTTCTTAAATTGATGGCAATATTTAAGGAACATTTGTGGGCGATTATGATAATTGATGGTATAATTTTGTGGGTGTTATGAGCTTTTTAATAGTAAGGAAAAAAAACTATAGAAACTGGAGTTTTGCAATAAAATTATAATTGATTTTAACGATCCAAATACTTTGTACGTCTTAAGATTAGGTGTTTTAAATTAAGACCTTGCGTACGTGTTATGGCAGTTATTAAAATAAAATAAAATTGTGAGTGCCGGTTCACAAGAGTCAAGTCAAGTCTTGAGTTTTTAGGAGAGAAGGGAAAAGAGAATGCCATTTCTTTTCCCCTCTCTCCTAAAAACTCAAGACTTGACGAGTCAAACTTGACTTGTGTGAACCGGCACTGACGAAATGACACATAATGGTCATGCACAGGGACTATTAATGCGGCATTTGCTAATTAGAACACATTTGCTTGGAGTTTAAAAATGTTGACTGTATTTTCGTATGCTTCGTTAAGTTTCCATGTAAATGCATTCTAAAATCATGTTTTGTCTCTCGATGGCTGCCCAAGGCGTATTCACTGGAAGGTGGTTTCAAGTCAACATATGGTGTTTTTTTCATTGGTCGAGTTGGAAAAGTTTGTATACAAACTAGTCCTTAATGCAAAGAAATCTTTTTTACTAGCAATTTTTTGAAAATTCGTCCTCAATCCTACTTGTTGAAGAGTAGACCTCACCTTCTTGTGAATTCGCCTTAAACCTAACCTAACAAAAATGCATGAAAGTCGTATAGGGTCTCCGATGCTCATGTAGTAGTGTGCTTTTAGCGAAAATGTTTTGTTTCTTTGTTATAGAAAAGGTTTTATATATAAATTTATCTTATACGAAAACGTTTATGTACAGAAATTCGTACGTTAAAGAAAATGTTCAATACAATAAAATTATTTTAAACGAAAAATTTCTTTTAGAAAATTAATGTTATACGGAAAATTTTTATGATAAGAAATTTATTTATCATTAAAAATTCTCATATTTTTCAAATGCATCTGAGTGTTTTTGTTTAATGTACTTAAGCATTTAATTTGCAGCACTTTACCTTCACTTAGATATTTTAAATGTCCAAAATAAACAAAATTATTTAATATTTACAATGCCCTCACAATTTGCAGGTAGTTAGAGAAAGATTTATTTATTAATATTTGTTTTTTGAAAACTAAATTGTACTTTAAAAGTCTAATTAATTGGGCTTAAATAAAATTGTTGACTTAACTAAATTGTCTCGTAGCCATCTTGATAAAAAAAGTGCGTATAACTTTATGCAATTTTGGTCAATATTGACAAACAATTTATTTATAAATTATGACACTTGTAGCACAAATGTCGCTCTGCAAAAGTGGGGAACACAACATTAAGTTTAATGTTTCACATAATTTTTAATGTTAAGGATTCAAACAAAGTCAGTAAATTCATTACAAATGCAAATAAGCAATTTCCCTTTAAGCCACTTAAAGTCATGTCAGGCAAATAAATTTAAACAAAGATTCAGTGAATAAACAACAACAACAATATGATGAACAAAAGATTTTGTTGTTTTGAGCAACATCTACATGGATATAACAAAATAAATGTACACACGAAGTGAACGAATTTTAATATACTTGAGGGTATAAAAGCAATGTTAAAGGGAAATTTAAAAATTGTACCATGATTTTTGTACTTAAGGACCGAAAATTGTAACTTTCTTAATTTTCCTGATTTAAAGATTGAAATTAAATTTTAATTTAAACGAATATTCATTTTAAATCATTGTTTGTTTTTTCTTTATTTTATTAACAAAACAATAAAATAAGTTTTGGCTTAAATTTAACAAGTGAAAGTGGTCTATTCGGCGGTGCTGAATCTTTGATACCCTTCACCTAGAGTAACAACATTTCAGGATTGTCCTTTATATACACAAATTTAAAGCCAATAAAAATAGAATCTGACCTCACAGTATCATCATAATTCGTAGCGTTTTTAGGCGTATTAAAGTTTATTTCAAAAGTAAGCCTTATATGGGGTCTATGGTACATTAGGAATTAATCCTTTGGCAGCGTGGCTTAAAATCGTATAAAACTACAACAGCCAAATCTTTGCAGCAACAGCATAATTTATTACTGTTTTAGACGCACTTATGTGGTTTGCTAGAGTGGGCTTTGTATGAAGCCTGTAGTAAATTATGAAGTAATCTTCACGAAATTGGTGCATTTTGACACCAATTTATGTAAGCTTTTGTAATAAGAAAAATTAAGGCTCATGGCTCTCTTCCTACTGAACCGATTCTGCTAAATTTCAATTCCAAACTGCTTAGAAGAACTGGAAACAAGTTAATGCCAATTTAGTTATTTTCTGTTTTTTATTTGGTAAGTGAGTTTCAAATAAACGCATAGACAGACGGACATGGCTAATTCGACTTAAAATTAAACAAGGACGCAGAATATTTATACTTGATGGGGTCTTAGGTTGATATGAAAACAGTTCTGTAATTTTGTGTTATATTCATCTAAGAGCCCATTAAATGTTTATCTTCTGGGTCCTTGTTAAATTTTAAGTCGATTTAGCCTTGTCCGTCTATCTGTACGTCTGTTGAACACACGCTCACTGTCGAAAAGCTCAAAAGAAAATAAATATGCCAAATTGAACTATGGGGGATTGACATCCAGCAAAACCGGTTCAGTAGGATAAAAGTTATGAATCAAGATGTTGAACAACCAACCTTAAAAAATTGATAATATATAAAGGCATAAATGCGTTCTATATCACAGTACAACATTTTTCAGTTAATTGATTGCCAACTCAATTCTTTGAACTGTATGTGAAATTAGACCCAAAAAGAAGAATTTCTGCATCATTCGTTTTGTCTTCTTACCTGCGATTTGAAGTTAGTATCGATTTGAAGTTAGTACTTTCGTATAGGGGAATTTATCACGTTTTAGGCCCTGTTGTTTGACATAGCTCGACAACCACTAGCCCAATTTAGTTGAAATAAATTTTAAAAAATTAAGAATTACAATTCCCTTAATCTGTTCATATATTGTTTTCCTATACAAGTAACACTTTCGAAGTTAAAAATATATGACTATAAATTATACCACTTAACGATCGGTCCACAGTCTACCAAAGGGCCCATAAAAAGAACACTAGCGCTTTGCATTAATGAAAGAATTTGGTTATTCATAGCTTTATTAGACCAGAAATCACACTTTTAACTTTCGTGAAGATCGGTCCATCATTTACCACAGACCGCATATAAAGCCCACTCCTGAAATAATCTAGATGTTGGTGGAGGGCATCAAAGATTCGGCACGGCCGAAAATAGCACCCTAACTTGTTATCTATGCCTTGTTCTGCTATAGCACTAAACATACCCTTAACTAGCAACTTCAGTGAATTTTTACACTGACTGTTTAGTTTGTTGTCGGTTGACCAAAAGAAATGAATGATTGGTGACGGGGGTTTATTGTTTAGCTGTTGCTGCATTGTTGTTGTCCTTGTTAGAACATTTACACTTTGCTTCAAAAATTTAAATTCAAACCTCATTGTCAGTCATCACTCACTCATCCAGCAGTAACAGCAACATCAGCAATGAAGACTTAGCTAAATGAAGCGTAATTTGCAATTTGGTTTAATTGTTTACAATACCACTGCCTTGATTTAAAAAAAAAATTAACTGAATAATAGTGCGATGGAAAAAATAACTACAAGGACAACATGCACACAAATTTGTAAATTTACAGCTTTTAATACCTGAATAAGCATAGATTTGTATTTTTTGGTAAAAACTACCCAACAGTTTGAAGGAAAATATTCACAGAACATAATATGTATGTAAAAAATTTAACTTTTATAATTGTTTGTTTAAAATGGATTATCTATTAGAAAATATTTAAAATAAAATAAAATAATTAGTATTGTGGTAATTTTGTTGAACTATTTATGGGTTTTTTTACCCAAATTTTCAATATTTTTAATCAGGCTTAAGTTTATCAAATTTAATTTTCATTAAATTATTTTTTATGAAGAAAGGAATTTTTACATCATGAAAATTAATTAAAATTGTTATAGATAATCATTCGTTCTTAACTGACCTGAGATTCGAACCCAGGCGTCTGGTTTCTATAATTAAATCAATATTCAATAGACAAAATTTTGCACAATATAATTTTTTTTATAGAAAAGTTTTTATACAGTAAATGTTCACGCACGTATTTATAACATTTTTTTTAAATTTAATAAAGGTTTACAAAACAAATTTTGTATGAAAATGTGCCTTAATAAACGTTTGTTAAATTTAATAATCGTTTATAAGTACGGGGTTAAGCCTATAGTACACGGAACATAAAAAGCTACATGCGCCTGTGGTTCTGAAGTAATTTTGACGACACCACAAGGCCACAATAGCAAGTTCGTGTTGTGTGATGACTACAAAATTACGTCAAAATAACATGCGCATGTAGCTTTTTACATTCCGTGTACTATAGGCTTTAGTATTTAAATTATATTTTTAGTATAAGACGACATAGAAATGTATCGAATAAAGTGAAGTAGCATAATATTAATTTTCAATAGCAAATATTTTGCAGAAGATATTTTTTTTAAAGAAAATTATAAGAATAAGATAAATTTTTTTATAGCAAATATTTAACCCCGTATTCATAAGCGATTATTAAATTTAACAAACGTTTATTAAGGACGATTGTCATAGTAAATTTGTTCTTTAAATCTTTATTTACTATAAAAAATTTTTATGAATACAGGCATTGTTAGTACTATAATAATATTTTTAGTACAGGATAATTTAAGAAAGGTGCCCAATAAAGTTAAGTAGTATAAGATAAGATTTTTTAGAAGAAGGTTTTTTTTTGTTTTAGTTACTATTCAGTATGAGTGAATCTTTAATAGAAAATATATTGCACAAGATATTTTTTTTATAGAACATTGTTTTATAGTATTTAAAGATAATTTTTAGTAAAAGGCAATTTTAAAAAAGTTCCGAATAAAGTGAAGTAGTATAAGATACATTTTTAATCGTAAATATTTTGCTCAAGATAATTTTTCTAAGGAAATATTTTTAGTATAAGATGATTTTTATTAAATTTTTTAGAACATTTTCAAATAAACGATTTCGTATAAGATAACTTTATTATTGTAAGCTTGTGTATAAGATATTTTTGCTTATTAAGACTTTTGTATGAAAAAAAATATTTTTTACAAAACATTTTTCTATAAAATTAATTTTATATACAAGATTTTTTTATAAAAAATTTTGTATATAATGAATTTTTCTTAGAAAGTTTCCATATACATATAATTTTAATGAAACGTTTTTGTATAAAATTAATTTTTTTTTTAATATTCTTATACGATGATGAGTTTACAAAAAAAAAATTTTGCATAACAAATTTCCGTATAAAATTAACTTCATAAACTTCATTTAGCATAAAGCTTGTAATATTTTTGTATATGATATTCGCCATATTATTTCCATTTTGTCCTATATTATGCAATAAGTAGCACAATTGTTTCATTCTTTCAATAAAAAGGAAAACATAACCTATAAATAACATAAACAGCATTGTACAATGTTGCCAACACATTGCACTTTCTTTTCGTTGTGCAATAAAAATCAAAAGTCGTTTGATTGTTGCCAATATATTGTGCCATCTTCGAATATCACATACACATTGGCGTAAAATTGAACAATTTTATTGCCAGTGTATGAGCCGCTTAAGACGGAGAAATGTTTCGTTCCAAGGTGAAAACAATTATTAGTTATACCAATTATAGAATTTATCCGTATAAGATAAATTCTATAAAAAAAGTATTATAAGATAAATTTTCTAAAAAAAAATTCTGTATAAAATAGTTTCATAAAAATATTTTAGTATAAAATTACTTCTCTATACAAAATTTCTGAAAAACTTTTTCGGTATAAGACTAGTTTTTATAATAATTAGATAATTTTAAAAAAGTGTTAAAATGTTAAAAAATGTTCAATAAAAGTTTTCTTCTTATAGACAATTTTCATATAGAATACACAAAATTTGTTCTAACTACTTGGTATAGACATTTTTATGCGATTATATGAATATACTGCGGTCTTTTGCACTTTATATAATTACAAACAATTTATTTAAAATAATTTGGCTTTCAGGTGTTAAATATATGCCAAAGTTTATACAACCAATCAAACATTTTAAAACACTCGAAAAAATATCATTTCTAAAAATAAAAATATCAAAGAATTATCAAAATTTTACGTTTTAGTCGTCTAAATTTTGAAATTTCCCCCAAAACACAGATACGAATGAAACGCACTGAAAAGTATTGAAGATTATCTCCACACACACACACACACACACACACACACACACACACACACACACACACACACACACACACACACACACACACACACACACACACACACACTCTCAAATAACCTGTTACTTTGGAACATTTTTATCCGCGCCTTCGTTTGCATAAAAAAAGGTTCTTTGAAATTCCCATAATTATTCTTCAAGTGTATTTATTTTGCGCTTATTTAAATATTATGAACGTTTGCCTAATGATAACTGCTGACTTGTTGGTTTTTTGACTATTTGCCTAAATATATGCAATACGTTTTCGTTACATGCAAAATGTTGTACCGTTTGTTTTGTTATGTAAACACAAGCATGTATGTATATGTATATCTGAGTTCCATCGTGTTTGTGTGGCCGTTATATTTACATGCGAGTATATGAAATGCATAATTAAAGGTTTTTGTTTAGAGGCTCCACAATTATGCCACATATTGTAAATATTTGTGGCTTTTGTTTCAATAATTTAATTTTTTTTACTTACAACAACATATGCATACATTTATATTCATTCAATTCACAAATCCAATACATTTACGAGTAATAACGTGCGAGTCTGTAGTCTCTGTTATTACTATTCCGTGTGTATTATACGTGATTTAATTAGTTTTCAATTAATTTTTCTTATTTAAAAGCAGGATGAAAAAAAAGATTCATTAAATTAGATTTTTAAATTGGCGTTTTTCAAAGTGGAATTAGATAGAGCGTTAAGGAACAAGGTGCTCAGTATATTCTGTTAATAAAACAAAAACAATTTTGTACAAATTTACTAAAGAAAATAATTGTGTAATAAAATTTGTCTATGCAAAATTCCAGTTTTATACAAAAAACAGCAATTGTTTTTGTATTATAAACGGCCAATTTCACCAAGTTCAGTTATCAGTTATAACTGTCAAAACATAATGGTAACTGGAAGTTAAAGTAATAGTTAGCTATAACTGAACTTGGTTAATTTAGCCGTGTTGAAGATGTTCCCCACACACACATACTCTCAAATAACCTGGTACTTTGGAATATTTTTATCCGTGCCTTCGTTTACTTAAAAAAGGTTCTTTGAAATTCCCATTATTATTCTGTATTTATTTTGCGCTTATTTAAATATTATATATGTTTGCCTAATAATAACTGCTGACTTGTTGGTTTTTTGACTATGTGCCTAAATATATGCTGTATTCGACAAATAGAGACTGTTTTCATATAAAATAAGCTTTTTATAATAAATTTGTGTAAAAGATGAATTTAAAACGTTATTCCATGTTTCAAAACCATTAGTTTGTACCATGTTTTTAGTAACTTATAACGGTCTTACACTGGTATTGCCCTTTGAATAGGTTAAGGTGCACAATTTTGGATGATATGATGTATAAACAATGTAAGAGAGTAATTTTAACGATAATTGGCAAAAAATATATAAATTATGCAAAAAGTGGCTTTTACAACGTTATTCGCGGCTGTACTTCAATTTATTCTTTTGGCTTACTGTCATAAACCAATAAAAATGTCTAATACTTCCAAATTCCTCATGCCTTTTTTTCCATTTCTGTCCGACATCTATCAGAAATGACGACAAAAAGTCCAGAACACTGCGTATATTTTCGAGTCAGAAATCTGACAGAATGCGGATATGATTTCTCCTTTTTTGACAAAGTTTCTTTCAGAACATCGGACGAGTTTGCTGGCTCTGCAAGCATTTATATTTTCTTATGTCATTATGAGACAATTACGTTTGTAATCACACAAAATTGTCTCCCAAAAAATTCATTTTTCTTTACTTTTTTTTAAATAAAGCATTTATAAAATACGCAAACTATACTCTGATTATGAAAGCAATTAATAATTTGTATGATAATAATTAAATTAAATTAAATGTTGCCTTTCAACCAAATTCAAAATATTCTGCCTCTTTCAGCAAGTAAATATTTGAGTGAAAGTTAGTTTGTGTTTTCGTATCCTTGAGCCCTTCAAATGTCTGGCACGTAGTTTACTTATCAAAATAAGATATTATTACAATTTACAAATGATGGGATTTCTCTGTAGTGCATGCATATATTTGAGTCTGTTGTTCTGTCTGTCTGTCTGTCATTCTTTCTTTTCTATTCCGTTTATCAAGGCAATATTCATAATTACTTTTTTGTTAAGGGAATTTGCAAACTGCCACAAACAAAAATTTAGACCACACATGTCTAAAATGTATAACAATAATGCCAAATGTGAGATGAGAAACTAGCAAATGGTTTTATTAATAAATAAGTGTCTAGTTAAAATACGTAAATAGATATTTCTGGCATGAATTGCTTATTCTTATAAGCAAATGTTAATTTATGCTCATTTGCAGGGAGATTTCTCTTCATGGCAAAAGTATTTGAAAAAAAGTTCATTGTACAACACATTACAAGGACATCAATTAAAAATAGTTTAGTTGGCATTTGGAAATTTGAGACTTTAATGGGCGGGCATAAAAGTATAATTTTAGCAACAGAATTTGACAACAACTCAGGTTTGATTTTTTTTTCTTAAGAATCTAAAGAAATATTTATAATTTAAATTGTTTGCCATCACACCACCATTTTTAAGTTGTATATACAAATTTTTTTAAGTACATGCCATGTCATGATCAAATTGTCTTTAAGAACAAAAATCTTGGCCGTTTACGTCAAGCAAGAAAGAAATAAATTTCATATTAAATATTCTTAAGGAATCTGCCTTGTAATTACTATCTACTACTGTACTACTTTTAAAGATATAAAATAACCAAGTATTTTTTGTTGCTGGACAAACCAAGTGAATAAAAAGTAATGGGCGCTTTTTACGCCCGATAGAACTTATGAAAGAGTTAGCTGTCAAGAGTTAATGTCAAATTACGTTAACTTTTTGGCAGTTATAACCAGTATAAGCTAGAAAATTATCATAAATAGATTTACGCTTGAACTATGCTACCAAATCATCCAAATTTTCTTTGAAAATGTATCATTAATGTTTTATGCTCAGCGATAGCGCTAATTTTTGTGGTTTTACGGCTTTGCTCGTAAGTAAAATTTAGCTCCCTACTGTCGATTTTAGATGCTTCTAAAGACATTGCTTTTTGTATAATTTTTTCGAAATTTGATTCCTCCGACTGTAAGAGCTGCTCACGTATAGTGTTGTCCTTTAGGCCTCGGATAAATTGGGCTCGAAGAAAAATGTTCGATATATCAGACTGGCATTTACATGTTGAAACAAATTTACACTCTGTTATATCGCGTCGTAAAAATGCCACATAATCAGCTAACGGTTGTGATTCACTTTGATACGTAGAAAGGAACCGATGTTGTAGTACCAATGTATTCTTATCTGGACACAAATGATTTTCAAGTTTCTTAACTAATTCGTCGTATTGAACGGCCGATATATTTTTCGGGGCCACTAGCGATACCAGGAGTTTAAAATGTACTGATCCAATAGAATTTACGAGCATTTGGTGGCATACGGTCTTATCGCTTACCACACCTTTCATTGTTAGGTAGTTTTCAAACCTTTGACGATATAATTTAAAATTTTCCTTATTTGAGTCAAAGTTTTGAAATGGCGGAATCATTGCATGTAATGGCGGCACATTTTGTTGTCCGCGCTGCTGCGCTTGTTGAGTTGTGGCATTTGCACTTAACAATTGCACTAATTCGCGCTGACTTTTTTCCATTTTTCACCAAAATATATTTAATTTTCCCTTTAAAATCGTTCAGTTTTTCTTTTTCTCGTCGCCACTTTTGTTATATCCTCGTTTGAATTTTAATAAAAAGCACGCGTTCTTATTCTTTTATTCTTTATTTCAATATTCACACTTACATACTAACAGAATACAAAATTCAAGATGACATTTCATTTATTAGAGTTGCCATAAATCATTATAGATACAACAGAGACCAATTCACAATGGACTCCGCAAACGTCATTACATCCAAAACAACCATGGATATTTTGCAATCGAAATTTCGATAATGTCGGGTGATTTGATACCTCCTGATTATTAAATTAAAATTAAGGCCCTAATTCTGTAAAACGCAACAGCAACGCCAAAAATAACATTAAAAGCAAAAACAATGTCAAAAATGTGTCATAATTTTGTTGTTGCTTTCTATAGAAATTCATACTGCGTTTTTAAAAATTTCAACGCCACAAGATATGCAGCGTTTAAAATTTAAAAATTCAATATGAATTTCTGTGGAAAACAACAACAAAAAAATTAAATATTTTTTATTTTGTTTTTGCTTTCAATATAATTTTTGGCGTTGCGGTTGCGTTTTACAGAATAAGGGCCTAAGTCTATGATTATTTGAATTATTTTATTTATTTCTTTTGGCACAAAATCTATGAAAATAAAAAAGGTTTCTCGCTTCTAAAAACCAAATATGCAAGTTTTAACTTCTTTTACAGACCAACCTTGAAAAATATTTGAAATATTTATAGTAAAACTTATTTCTCGAAGATTTGATACACGTGAAAAGGCTTTAAAGGAATGCGAACATAGAATTCGAGACTGGCTCCATTCAGTAACTAAAGAAAAACATCAGTTTTGTTTCAACTAAACAGAAATATTTTAAGTTGTGCCAGTATTTATGTCGCAACGGTTTACTTTGATGACGGCCAATTTTGTGCAGTCTCTTTTAAGTTGCTATAATTAATTTTATAGTGCTTTTATATTTCGTTTTGTTTCTTTAAATGATCAAATTTTACATAAAGAGGGAACAACTCAAAAAAACCTTGTTACTTTTAGATTATCCCTGAAAAACAAACTACCGTTGTACACTTCTTACTCGTACTTCTTTGCAACGCCATATGAGTTGTAAATTTTCAGTTTCCTCTCAATTTGTTGCATAAATCATAAATAGGGCATTTTTGGACGCCATAATCGTCAAAATGACGATATATCGTCAAATCTGGCAACCGTGCTTGTAGAAGAGTGTAAAAAAGCTTCAGAGATACTAGCAAAATGTATTTATTCATTCGATAAAGAATCTAAGTTAAATTTGTATTCCTTTGGAAATGGGACTTTTTTTAATCATACATATAGGGTGGCGCATGAGTAACGTTATGATTTAATAAGTGAATCAATTTTTGTAAACGTTGTTTTTTTTTAAAGATAATTCTTTTTAACTCTTTTTGAAAAAGTTACGTAATTTATGATGAAAATTATCAGCGCAGAACAAAGAACTAAAGTTGTTAAGTTTTTAAATTTTGTTTTAATAGTCATCATTCGACATTCGACAGAAGCAAAGATTACATCAAAAAATAAGAGACCAGGCCAATTTTCATCTTAATTATTACGTGAATAAATAAAATTCTGAAATTTGGGGTACCCAAAATCAAAGAATAATTGTCAAACTTCAAATGCACCCACTTAGTTGTACAATATGGTTTAAATTAATTTTTTAAACTACTAAGAAGTTACGGTCAATGGGAATAGCATTCAGTACAGGATAATGATTACAAATAATATCCTGTTTTCCTGATTTTCATTGGCTACCGCGTTCGCCCGAGTTAACGGCTTTTGAATTTTTTTTGGTTATCTAAAGGATAAATTGTATATATGCCAGCAAGCTAAAAACCATCCATCCGGCAGCTTAAAGCACTCACTTCTTCTCGGATATTCGCTGGGACATGCAATTTGAAGGAAAGTTATAGAAAATACTCTGGAAAGAGCATGTCGGGTTAAAGCAAACAATAGGCACCATTTGAAAGATATTATCTTCAAAATATAATACAAACATGTTTCCAAACTATAATCTTAATTTTAAAAAATGTTTACGTTAAATAAAATCAGAAGGAAAAAAGTTATTCATCAAATAAATTATAGCGTTACTTATGCACAACACTGTATATCAATTTTTCTATGCGTTAAAGAAAATTTGTTTGAAATTGTTCGATTGCCCAGCAAACACAGAAATTCTACATATGTATTGCCAAACGTATTGCCTGGATGAAAAATATTATTGCGGCAATAATCGATTTCGTATTGCGGAAGATACTTCCTTCGGGAAGAAACGTGTCTCGATAGCAATACTCCTATGCAATACGAAAGCGATTCTTCTAGATTATAAACTTGCAATATTGCCAGATAACCACTTTTAAGAAAATAGGAAGATATCGCCAAAATATTATAAGGATGATAAAAAGAAGATTTTGCATATCCAAAAAAATAATTTACACACATTTTTATTTTAAATTACAATGTTTATTATATTACATATATGTAGTTAAAAATAATACAATTTATAAAAAAAATAAAGTATTATAACAAAAATTGAGAAAGAATAGAGAACATTATGTTTATTTACCCGTTTTTCGACCATAAATTTAGCAGCTTTTCTCTTGGTTAGTTCTCCAATATCTGTAATATTTGTTTTCGTGGAAATTACTCATTTTTTATACATACATACATATGTACATATATTTTTTGATGTACCAAAAATGTAAATGGATGTATAATTATAAATAATATAATTTTTTTTCTGTCTATGTTTTTTAATTTTTTTAAAAACTATAAATGAAAGAAAATGAAAATTTACTTTAATTATTTTCTTCTAGATGACAATTTCGGGATATTGCTTAACTATTGCCTTAGGTGATATCTTCCATTTGTTTGCAGGGTGTATTATTAAATGGGAGAGATGTTAGAACTCCTAAATAAGAGTTTCTGGTCTATAAATCAGTTTGCAGACAGAATGTCGTCCATTAGCTAGTCATTTTCAAAAGGTTAATGTAAAGCCCTCTGTGCAATTTAGATTACTAGCACATTTACAAACAAACACAAAAACATACATACCTAATGTAAAAATGTTTGTATGTGTAAAAATATACCCTGCAAGCATTTTAATTGAAAAAAAAAAATTATTATTATTATATAATATTTAATATAATTTTGTATTCCCACGAAAATTATTTTGATAATAAACTGGCAAGTGCACGGCCTAAAAAAACCGACTGGCAGCGCGCTTTTTATTTTGTTTGTGAAAACAATAAAGCGAGTTGTTTTGGTTTTTTCTTAACCTACTTACAACTACAATTAATGTTGGAAGAATTCCAATCAGTTGTAGTGGGGATTGTAAGGAGAGATAAAGTCGTAAGGAGAGATAAAGTCTCTGTTTATTGTTGATAATTTTGTTTAAACTTTGATATTGTTACAAATAGAACTGTTGATGTAATTCTTATACGCTTAACAGTTTTATTTGGTTTAATATCTTTAGTTTTTTTAAAATCTTAATGGATGAAGTTTCCTGATGATCTGGCATAAGCAACCAGTGAAATGCGCATAGGAATAGCTTATCCCATCAACAATAAATTTCAGTGTTTTTATCAAATAATAAAAATTGTGAATTAAGCACGAATAACAAAATCATTTAAATTAAATTTTGTATTCCCACGGAAATTATTCTGATAATTATTATTTTATTCGAAAATATATTGGAAATTAAAAAAAAATTAATCGCTTATCGATGTCGTATCGCTGGAGTTACATCGTTCGGAGAATGTGTGCAAGTTAACTTACAATTAGGACATACTTAGTGGCAAATCTTAATTTATTAATTTAGTTTTACTGCTTTTTTAACACGAAAAAAAAAACTGAACTGAACTGAGCTGGCAAATAGCTTTATTTTGATATTATTGAAAAAACAAAAAAGTAGATAAATTTGTTTTTAATTTTGTTTTTTCTTTACGCCTTACGGCCGTTATACACTATCCCACAAAGTCTTTAGTAATTTACGAATACGCAACGCTCTTATGATAAATGCTAGTTTACATTATTATACTTTGTATTAATACATGCCAAAAACTCAAGTACATAATATGTAAAAGTCTGATAGTGTGAATGCATGTGCGATGAAAATGACAAGTTCTATGAAAAAAGTTTGACAACCCATACGACTAAATCGTTTTGTGAAAACTTTCTAAAAAATAATACTTATGTGCTGTTTTCACAACACGAGTGATTGAACGTGTAGTAAATTTTATATGAAAAGCACTCAGTTTTTTGAGTGTTTTTCATATAAATTTTACTACACGTCCAATGACTTGTGTTGTGAAAACAGCACATTATCATTGGATCAGGGTTGGATTTTATTTCATGTGTGAGTGCTTATACTTTGTGAGATGGTGGGATCACAAACTGTTATGTAGCATTCGATTTTTTGACAGTCGCTACAAAACTCATTAGAATTCTATCTCACAAGGTATTATGTAATACGTAAGACTTGTGAGTTAGTGTAAACTAGCCTTAAGTTGTTATAGTTTTTTTAAAATGTTGAAAGAATAATAAGATCAGGGAAGCACTTTTGAAAAATACTTAAGACTCTGTGGGATAGTGTGTAACGGCCTTTAGTAGGATGTAGTTGTACAATTAGTCGGGAATGTAAGAACAGATTAACTCACTGGTTATTGTTGGTGTTTTGTCTAAGCTTTGATATCTTTGCAAATAAGACTTGAGTGTTTGTAATTCTCATTCGCTTTATAGCCTTATTTGTATAATATATTTAGCTTTTTCGAAGTCTTTTGAAAAGCGGAGAGATTGGATGTTAATAACCAAGATGTTTGTACCTAATTTGGAAACTGTTGCTCTTCCCGCTCTTCTTAAACAGAAAAACAGACGGAAGTTGTTTAATCAAATCCGCTGTACACGCGAAAAAGTGAAAAACCAAAATATACAAAATAACATTCGGTGATGGGTATAAAAAAACAAAAACAATAATATGGGATCTTATGAACAATTAAGAGGCAGCCGTGGCTTTTTTCACAGCCATTTATGGGCCAATCTGGCTGAATTTAAATAGCACAATCTAACGGAGCAGATGTAATAGAAATATGTCTATAACAACCAAGTCACCATCTTATCTGGGGTCTCCGGAAAACCAATATCAACAGTGAGACGGACATTGTAAAATCAACTTCGCTACTCATAACACTGTGTATTATTTTACAACAGGTTTTTTTTGCAAAAATTAAACCGAGGCCCCAAATGTTTGGGGGCATAAAAAAAAGTGCATGACTTTTGGGCAAAACTGGGAGACACGGGTCTTTTTTTTGTCTTTTATCACGTAGTTTTGTCCGTATATGGTTTTTTTCGTGTTACACTGTGTAAGGACCCAGAATATAACGCACTGGTTTCCCCGGCAGGCTAGCTGGTAGCGAGCTAGTCTATCAGCGCCGGGGTTGCGGGTTCGATTCCCGCCAGAGACTCTGGTTTCTCTCCTACAGACAAGCATAGAGCTTTGCGGAATTAGCTTAGGAAATTAAAAAAAAAAATAATCAAAATTCAAAAATATTTAGTGGAGACAAAAAACTGTTTTCTTTATTGTATATGTACTCAAAGGGGAATACAATTGTATTTTTTTGGTAAAATTCTAGAGAATTTGATCTAAGATTTTTACAGTGTGTAGATATGACCACTGTTCATCGATTTCTTGCAAAAAGTGATGATTGAAAAATTTTGAGATGACTGTCTTTAGTGCGATATTGACTTTATAGGGTGTAAGATCAATATCGTAGAAATTACAAACAGATTGACAAACTTATATTTACCTTTTTACCATCGGCGAAGGCGAAATACAAAAGTTTTAAGCATTGTATAATACAGGTAACCCTCCTACAAGACGGCTTCCTACAAAACGATTTCGATCTTACACGAAAAAATATTTGCGGAAATCTCCTCATCTACAACACGTTTTCATTCTAACACGATAAAATGGAATTGCAACTTTATCATGATTGAGTTAAAATTGTAACTAAAATTGTACCAAAATAGTACAAAAGTACTAATTTTTGCATCCCTGTTATGATTTAGTTAGATTAGAATAAAAATGTAACTCTTGTTTATTTTTGTCTATGTATTTTTTTGTATGTATGTACATATTTCTAATAAAAACAATGAATTTAAAGAAAATATTAAATTAAAAAAAAATGTATATATTACACTGTCTCCTAGCCTCATATTACACGTTTTCCTACAACACGGCGTTTTCTAGGAACCTATCTACCGTATTGTAGAAGGGTTACCTGTAAATTAAAAAAAAAATAGCATGTTTAAAAGTTATAAAATTATGGTTATTTTTGTTTCTAATATGATATGAATGTATTTTTATCACTTGTTTTGTTTCCTTAAAATTCTCACATTCGTTTTCTTTTAATTGTTAAACTAAATGCATAATATTTTTGTAAACTGCACAAACCAGTTAAAAGGAAACTCGCCCATATTATTGTTAATTCTGACCATAATATGGTTACTTTTAGACAAAAAATTGGTATATTTTGGTTATTGACTATGGTTAATTTTGAAAATTGATGGTAAATATCGACCAAATTGTAGTAAACTTTTTCTAAACTATGGTTAATTTTATTCAAATTATGGTCATATTTAACCATAATATGGTAGCCTGCAATTATTAACATTGTGAGAATCCAACCATAGTATTCGGGGTGTTGTGCGTATGGATATACTGGGGGCACAGCAATAGAAAGCCATTGAATTACATTACAAGACAATCCAGGATCCAAAAGACCCGGTAGAGCGACTAATATATGAATACGTCAAATCGAGAGGGAGCAGCGTGATTCCACGTTTCGTGGGGCGACTGATGACTGACAGAAATAAATGGAAAACCTTTGTTATGTCTACTCTTACCAGTAACGCTGTTAAATAATAGTAACGCAAAAGGATATTTTTTTATAAAACCTTATAGATTTTGTAGATGTAAATTCCTTAAAAATCTTCCATACAGCTGTGACAGAGTAGTGACTTTTTGCTAGGCAATCTAAAAACATTCTACCAAATGCTTAGAGGGTATAAAATAAAAATGTTGACATACATACATATGTAGACACTAATTCAATCATTCAGCCTCACAGTTTAGCAAATTTCTTATTTTTGTAGACCTTAAATTGATGTTGTTGTTTCATTTTACAGTCGCCATATTGACAGTTACATACCAGACTTATTCATTTTGATTTGTTGATAATTGGAATGTTATCCTGTATTTTTTTTTTTTTTTGCTCTTGTTTTGTATTTTCAAAATTACGTTTTCATTTATGTACATAAAGTTGATGAATCTATTTGTATTTGCATCAAAATTTATATTATTGTTGTTTTGTTGTTAGTTCTTGCTTGTAATAAAAATTTTGATTTATGTCTGGTTTCATGTTGCTTGTATTTTGCATAAAAATTTTTTTTGTCGTTTATTTGGCAAAAATTCAATTAACATTTTGACCTTTTCTGTAAAGTTAATTGATGATTTATGATTTTTTATTAAGACATAGAAAATAATTAAATTTTTTTTGTATAATTTTTTTTTGTTTTATTTTAATTACTTGAAATGAAGAATATGGTGTTATATTTAATTTTAATTACTTTTGTTGAGAAAGGATTTATTTTTGATATAATTTGCCAATGATTTAATGGCTTAAAGCCTTTCTGTATTTGACAGGATGGAAATTAGGCTAATTAAGCAGGAAACTTGAGCGAAATATTTTTAATTGCAGGATTGGCTTTCTATGACCTCTAATGCCACTAAAAGGCAGGAACGGTATTTTAAGTTAACTATGGCGAATTATTGATTTATTGTTGTTTATATAGGGGCAGAATTTTTAACAGATATTTAAGAATTCTGAAATCGTTTTTGTTTTATTAATTAAGCTTTAAGATTTTCAAAATTGGCTAAATTCGAAGCTTTTTTTTATTATTAAACTTCTGAAAGAAGTCTTAAAATTGAAAAAATGCATCTATTTAAAGAAATCATAAATTCTAATCTGGCATAAATTGACAATTAACTAATAGGTAATGTACTATTGGCCGCAATCAGGCATATCTCATGTGGTTCCAGTAGTTAGTTCTCGTTGTATTACCGTGTGTCATTGGCTACCAGCCATTTAATTTAATAAAGAAGTGAATCCTACCCAAATCAGTGTTGGATAGAATAGATTTTGAAATAAACTCTTGATTTTATCGAAAATCAATGATGCCGTTTAAAATGGAACATTTTCTTCATGAGAAAGTATTTCTGGCAGAAATTAATAACTACGTTAAACCTTAAAAAATTTAAAAAATTATTAATATCAAGAAAGTATTTAGAATAGCAAAGCTATTTTTTCTACTTACTCGGAATGTAATTGTGTAATTATCATTAAAGACCACATAAAATTTTGAAGTGTGTTCTTTGTAGGTCACTATACCGATATCCACTTCTTTTATCTTATCAGCCTTGTACTCTAAATTATCTTGTATATTCGTATAATTGAATATGTGTACTTTAAGTTATTTGTCGTATTTGGGATTTGGATTCATCAAGGATTTTTCTGTTTCGGAATTATTTGCTTAAATAAGTTTCTGTAAAAAAATATACATATTATATTAATCGAATTAAAACTATAATTGCACAGTTTCAGAATTAGTTTACATACCTCCAACATTGTGTTATTGAAATACTTTGTAAACTGCATGACAAAAAAATCCGGTTAAACTCATAGTAAATGCCGGGCACTGTTCTTTTGACTTCGTCATCGCAATGTCTATAAAGATTATTGCATGGGAGCTATAGCCATCCAATAAGCCAAGGGTATTTATGACCACAATAAGGTTTCTTAGAACAGCTGTAATGCCAGCCAAGTGCTATTTAAATGACGGGTCCACCATCTAACGTTTTTTTTTAGCTAGTGCTTATTTCGTGAATGGTAACACTTAACTCATGTCTGACTTGACAGATAATTAGTTTTATCCATCCGCTGTACGAATATGGTTGTGTATACCCTTGAACACCGCTGGGAAATATGCATTTTCGCTTCGCTAAGTGGGCCTGCGATCGACTTAGAGAAGATGCCGATTTTGCCAAAAAATCATCTTTTCAGATGAAGCTCATTTTGATCTTGGCGGATATGCAAACAAGCAAAATTGGCGCATTTGAGGCACAGAAACCCCGCACGCATACATTGAAAAGCCGGTGCGGATTTTGGTCCAGAGGCATAATTGGGCCATTTTTCTTCGAAAATGAGCAAGGAGTGGCCGTTACAGTTCATGGCGATCGTTATCGGGCCATGTTGAACGAATTTTTGTTCACAAAAATGAAGGAGGAGGATATTGGCAACATTTGCTTTCAACAGGACGGCGTTACTTGCCACACATCCGAAGCTACACTCAAGGTTTTGCGCCCTGTTTTTGAAGATCGCATTATCAGCCGCAGAGCTGATGTCGTTTGGCCACCTTGGAGCTGCGATTTGACAACGATGGACTATTATTTATTTGGTGCCGTCAAAGATAAGTGCTACGCCGACAAGCCAGAGACAATTGACGCTTTAAAGGTGAAATACAGCTGCACACAATCGATAATGTGCTTAAAAATGGACCGATCGTGTAGGCTACTGCATGGCCAGCCGAGGCAGCCATTTGAATGTAATTATTTTCCATTATTAATAAAAAAAAAAAATTTGAGAAAATATTTATTATTTTTTTTTTATAGGAATTTCAAAAAAAAAAGTTATTTAGCGGACCCTGTATATGAGGGACCAGAGTTTTCCGGTTTCCCCATTTTAAGTTCATCGTGGTGAAATGTTTTGTCCAATATACTTACGTTGAAGCCAGGATCAAATATTGGATCAGGTGTATCATAATCAATATCCACACGCCAATTTATCTCGTATAGAATACTTGCACGTCCGATATTTTAATTTCTTTATGCATTCGTGGCCCATAGTCTCACTGTAGTGTGAATACAGCTAAGTTTTTGCTCAAAAGGTCTGTTGGTAATCAGTTCAAAATTGATAATAATGCCATACATGGGGTGATCGTAATGATACCCATTACCATCATGGCCACCATTCTCATAACCACACATTCGCAGAACAAGTAAACTTCAACCCAGTTGATTCGCTAGTTCAGCCCAATGGCCCTTTTACAGAAATATGTTGCAGTTGCCACCGTAGTTATTGGATGTCATTGTGATAAGCAGGGAAACCATAAATATGCAATTGCATGTTTTTCCTTCTGCGACAAATGAAGCCAGACACAAAATATTTATCGGGCTTAAAGCTTTTTATGAATTTTGGCATCGATAGTGCATTTTTTTGCTTATTTTACCGTTTGCAGCATCGTTTCGGCTTATCTGTTTTAAATATCTATCGGTATATCCAGCGTGTTGCTTAAATTTTGATATCTTCATTTAATTTTTACTTTTAAATCGTAAGACAGGCTGTCTCAAAAGATTTATGTTATTTTTAACTTTAAAATTTTATATAAATTGAATGTGAACCACGCCTAAACGTCAAGTTTTTTCTGCATTTCATTTGACATTTCTGAATTTCAGACTAACTTAATTTAAACCACACAACCGAGCGAAGCCTTAAAATTATTCAGGCTTATTATAAAAATGAGCGTTCAAATCAGTGATTTTTTCGGTCAATTTAATCGTCCAAATGTGCGTACAATCGGGCCCAACAATTTCACCTCTCATGCTCGTCGTTGATGAACATCATGCATAAGGACTTGCATTAACACGCTTACAAGGTGCAAGTGACTCGAGAGCTAAAGCCTCTTGACCAGTCCAAACGTCGTCATTATTCAGAATGGTGGCAAGAAATGGCAACAGTGGATGATAAATTTTCGAAGAAAATCATCTTCAGTGATGAGGCTCATTTTTATCTCAGTGGATTCGGCAATAAGCAGAATTGCCGCTTTTCAGTGATTGTCGAAAAACCAATGCACCCACAAAGAGTAACTGTTTGGTGCGGCTTATGGTCTGGCGGTATCATCGGACCATGTGATTTGACAACGTTGGACTACTTGTTTTTTTGGGGTTATTTGAAATAAAAGATTTACGTCGATAAGCCAGCAACAATTCAAGAGCTTAAGGATGAGATAATTCTGTACATTAACGGCATAGAACCTCAATTATAACTCAGCGTCATCGAAAATTTGGACCATCGGATGGAGGTGTGTCTGTCAACCTATTAATTATATTGGTACTTAGATTAAATTCGCCCCAAAAATATTTTACTGCAAATTAAAATCTTTTCGAACCGCTTCAGATTTGCCCAAAGCTCCCATTTGTAAACAGCTTTAACTTTCTTTTAGATGTTAACATTAATAAACAATTTACCGGCCGTCCCTAAAATCCCTTTACGACAAAAAAATCTCATATGGATGTAAATATCTAGATAATATTCGACACAAGTAACATAAGAGATGAATTTCAACTTCTAAAAATAACTATGTTTTTGTGAGCCGATGACTGCCCATCGTTTCCAAAAAGGCTAAAATCTCGAAAATTCGTCTGCAAATACTTTGGTGTTTAGGTATCTGCAAATTCTGCGGTGTTTGGGTATCTGCAAATACTTTGGTGTTGCATATTTAATGCGCATAAAACGTGCTTATAGAGCATATTTCTGGGTTCCCTGCATGCCAATCTACCCATCTGATTTTAAAAAAACTAAAGAAATTAATTTTAGAAGTTAAATTTCACTGCACTTTAAATCTCTGAAATCCGTTTTAACAAAAGTTATTATGTCAGATTAATGTGAAGTTCACTTGAGGGTCTAGGTTGGGAAAAAACTTACAATTAAATGTTTTAAAATTTGATTTTGGTTTCTAGTACACCCATATAAGCGCAAACATTATTGTGATGGAAATAACAAACTTTTCAGTTATTTAAACTTTTTATTCATTGATTTCTCTAAACGGATCAATGTTTGACACTACAGTTCTCCTGGGATAATCTGGCTCATGACACGAAAGACCATTTTTATCTTAGAAAATAAAAACATTATCTTGGGGTAATAGATATCTATATCTATATGTATATATAAAAATGAAAAATGTTTGTATGTTTGTGTGTTTGTTTGTTTGTTGGCTTATAGACTCCGAAACTACTGAACCGATTTTCTTGAAATTTTTACAGTAACATCACGTGAGCCCTAAAAATAAAATAGGCTACTTATTTTTTCGATAGGGGCAGGGGAATTGGTCCCCTCCATAGGATGCCAATATTTATTATCGCATATCTTAAGAGCCGCTGGACGCATTTTGCTGAACTTTTTGTAGTAGGATCTTCTGAGCCCCGAAATTGAAATAAAATAGCAGCGGGGGAAGTGGTTCCCCCCATAGGACGCCAATACTTAATATCGCGTATCTTATGAACTGTTATAGTGAGAATGTTCAAACTTTGTGGAAGTCACTCTTATGGTATACTACGCTTTTGAAAGTAAAAATAAAGCGGGTAGGCGCAGGGGGGAAAAACCTCCCATAGGATGCATATATTAAATATCGCTTAACTAAAGAACTATTAAAGGGGGAGTTTTTATACGTGGTTAAAGCTACTACTATGGCAAACTAAAAATTTCAGTATAAAAATGGGCGGGGTAAACAGGGGAGGAGCAGTACTCCTCATAGATAGAAATATAAATAAGAGCCACTGCACGCATTTTGTTAAACTTTTGGTAGTAGGATCTTCTGAGCCCCAAAATTGAAATAAAATAGCAGCGGGGGAAGTGGTTCCCCCCATAGGACGCCAATGCGTAATATCGCATATCTTATGAACTGTTATAGTGAGAATGTTCAAACTTTGTGGAAGTCACTCTTATGGTATACTACACTTTTGAAAATAAAAATAAAGCGGATAGGCGCAGGGGGGAAACCCTCCCATAGGATGCATATATGAAATATCGCTTTACTGAAGAACTATTAAAGGGGGAGTCTTCAAATGTGGTTAAAGCTACTACTATGGCAAACTATAAATTTTAGTATAAAAATGGGCGGGGTAAACAGGGGAGGAGCAGTACCCCTCATAGATAGAAATATAAATAAGAGCCACTGCACGCATTTTGTTGAACTTTTGGTAGTAGGATCTTCTGAGACCCAAAATTGAAATAAAATAGCAGCGGGGAAAGTGTTACCCCCCGTAGGACGCTAATGTTTAATATCGGATATCTTAAAAACTGTTATAGTGAGAAAGTTCAAACTTTGTAGAAGTCACTCTTATGGTATACTTCACTTTGAAAATAAAAATAAAGCGGGTAGGCGCAGGGGGGAACTACCTTCCATAGGATGCATATATGAAATATCTCTCAACCGATAAAGTGGTTAAAGCAGTGTAGCGAAGCGCACGGGTTAAGCTAGTTTTCTTATAAAGATGGATATTTTGCGCTGTGTTTACAATGTCTGTTTACACCTGCGATGGAAAAATATCATTATTGTTGTAGCTCCAACATACCAAATCCAACATGCAAAATTGTCATTCTCTTTTTTTTTGGCTTCAGTTCATGTGGAACTTACTTGAAGTATTTTTTAATAAAATTAAATGTTTCTGAATAAAAGGAAAATTGCGGTTGTGTTACTCCAAGCGATTCTGGCAGTTCTTTTTGTATGTGTATAAAATATTAATCGGCTAATCATTTTATTTTATGACCTTTTCAGACTTTTTGTGTCCTTAACATCGAAAAGATTAATTTTAAGGCTTCTAAAAAAGTAATAGTTATATTTTCAATTCCTCTTACAAGTATTAATAAATTGTCGAGCTTAAGGTCTTTTTTAAAAAAAGTGGGGTTGGTCATGCATTTGACCCATCTAGGGGCATCCTAGGCGCTGCAGGGGCCAAATTTAAGAATTTCATTAAATGGCCATATTTGTATGGTTGAAAATCTTAAATTTCGCTGCTGCAGTGCCAAGGATGCCCCTATATGGGTCGAATGTTTGACCAACCCCACTTTATTTTTCATCTAAATCATTTATTTCTAACATATCTACTTACCCCCCTATTCATAAAAAATATTATTGATTTATAAGAAGTTTATTAAAAAGATTTCTATAGGAAATTCGTTTAATAAACCTGTTATTAATCTGAAATATTTTTTATGAATAAGGCCTTTTGTATCTCCATTCCTTAAGAGGGTTTTCCATGCAAAATTGTCAAAACTCCTTAGAGGGGCTCCCATATACAAATATTGCGTTTTATGAAATTTCCTAAATAAATTAGAAGTTTCTAAAAGATTTAAATCATATATGGCTGTTTTTTTTGCAGCTTCGCTTTTATATGTTTTTTAGAAGCATATCTGCATTTTCCAATTTTGATGAATTTAAAAAAAAAATAAAAATTTTAAAATGTTTCTTAAAAACGATTTTTTTTGCCAAAAAAAATTATTATGCATTAATATTTTGTATTGCTGGATCAAATTATATTTTTGAGTTTTTATTAGGCAATACAAAATAAAAACTCAAAAAAAATTATGTTTGTAAATCGACTGTTTAAAGGTAATTTCATTGCGGAATTTCGGTTTTTTTTAGTAATTTCAATAAACTAAACCGTTTTTGAGTTACGCGATTATATGTTGTGAAACCCCCTCCGAAATGGTAACACATACGGCTTCCACTGCTTACTTAACCTGCATTAAAGATAATTTGTATGTTTTTTGTTTAAAGAAGCTGCTCTGTGTTTTCAAAAATTTATTAATTTTAGGCGCGTTTTTACAACTTATTGAGACTAAAAGTTTGGATTTTATGGCCATATTATAAGTGCTCAATTATTACAACTTTACGTGAACCTAAAGTTCATGCTTCCTGGTAGGTTAAAGTCAAATTATATTCACCCCATAAATTAATTTAATTTAATTGAGTCCTACCTTAAGCTTTGTTCACATTTTGTGTATTTGCCATGCGGGATGTCACTATCCCCTTGACAGGTTTTTTCAACTAAGACTGTGTACTTTAAGCCGCAAAAGAATTAATTAATTTATAATATTGATAGTTTTGTAT
This sequence comes from Pollenia labialis, assembly GCA_949318255.1. Classification (NCBI taxonomy): domain Eukaryota; kingdom Metazoa; phylum Arthropoda; class Insecta; order Diptera; family Polleniidae; genus Pollenia; species Pollenia labialis. The sequence goes on from OX439140.1 coordinate 87,143,392, forward strand.
AACTACTTGCCACAAGTTAAAAAAGTTGCGATTCCTAATCCTTTTGTTTAATTAACTTTGACATCATGTACTTACAATCCTCATGTACTTTAGCCTTAAATGAAATTTTCGCTTTTTTTTTAATAAATTTACTTTAATTTCAGCTTCAGAAGAACTATAAACTTATAAAATAAAAATATATATTCAATTTGTTTTTATCGTACACACTTTAAATCTAAGAGATCCTTGTTTTATTTGTTGTTCTTTGGTACAAACGTTCTTTGTATTATTAAAAATAAAAAAGAAAAAAAAATGTAATGAAAGGCAACAGTGTTACAGTTGGCTGTACCGAATCTTTTATGCCCTACACCAGAGAGTATGTCCGATATATTTCAAAATCTTTATTACAGTAATATGGGAACACACAGTACAAATTGTCAGTGTGTAGTTATTTATCAAATAAAATTGCTTAAAAAGTATTTCAATTTAATTATTGTGATAATTGAATCAATTACTTTTTTTGTTGAAAGAAAATTAAAAATATAATTTTGATTTAATTAACATTTTACTTGATTAAAAAAAAAACCTTATTAATTTTTTCGTTAAAAATAAAATAATGTAACTTGTAGAATTGTTGCTAGGAGTTATGAAAACCTGAGCTATATTTTATTAAATCAATTAACATATTGTTTGAAACGGCAAAGTTTTTTGATCAGTTTTTAAAATAAAACTAAAAATATCATTAATTGAAAAAAAAAACATTTTCACAATTTTAAATTTATGTTATCTATATTATCATTTTGGTAAAAGAATAAAAATCAGCAAATTGTTTGCTTGATTCTATGAATTTGGAAATTAGAGACAATTTTTAATTTTTTCTGTGAATTTAGTGCATAAAGTTTTTTAACATTCAAAATGCCTACTGTTATGGATTTTGTGTCAAAAATATTATAAAAATGGAGAAAAGTAATAATATTTCAATCATTTACTTTTTACTTACTCGCTATGCACTGCCAATCCGGTGTTTGTGGGGGGTGTGGTTAGGAGGTACCTTGCTTAAGGATTACAACATATTTATTTAACTGGCTAGATCTATTAATTTATTTCTCCAGTTTGTAGTGCCAAGTCCTTAAAGCGTAGTCTTGGGGGTTTTCCTTCTTTTCGTCTTCCTTCGAGTAAGTTTTTAAAAACTGTTCGAGCTTGTTCATTTATTATCCAATCTGTTGACGTGCTCTGGCCAGCTTAATCTCTTTATATTGATCTGTGCTTGACTATGTCAATGTCGGGAGAAAGGGCATAAAGCTCATGATTAATACGTCGTCGATACTCAGCTTTATTCTTTTTAGAATCATCTATTTTACGGAGAAGTTTCTTCTCGAAGATTCCCACTGCTGTTTCGTCTGCCTGCGGAGAGATATTTACACAGGCTTTATTCAAGTCTGATATAGTAAGATTTTGTTATCTCGAGAGAGGAATTTATCTCTGAAGTACTTGCTGAGCCCAAAATTTTTTTGCACGCAGTATCCTTCAAGGCGGGCGTTGTTTTTTTTATTAACTGCGCATCCGAGGTACAAAAATTCGTTCACCACCTCGAACAGCACTTTGCTTTAATCGCGTGGCAGAACCGCTTGTTGAAACTATTAACTTTCAATAAATTTGCCATACAAAATCGTAAATTTTCCACCAGCACCAGCCACTTTCTGACCAATTTCATTGAATTGCGCAATAGCACGTAGTCCAGACTAAATGTCATATAATTATATAACAATCTAAACTCTAAAATTATTTATTTGGATTTTGGCAAAACCATTCAACCAACGTACGGATTAAAGAAAATCAATAAATCAACTCCCGTATCTTGGAGAAAGTATCCAGAATATTTTATTAAATCCTTCTGAATATTGTGGAAAACGCAAACGGTATGACAAATCTATAGCTTTTGTATAGCGAGGTGTAGAACAAAATGATGCTACCGCTTATCATCATATAACGCTGGACAAAAAAATAGAGAGAAATTCTTTGCATTGTTGATTTCTTTGTAAGTGTGTCTATTCGTGCTTCTGTGTGGTTGGTTGACTGTTGAAAGCAAACGCCGTACAGCAGCATCAATTCTGTTTGTAATGAATGTAGAAAGTTGAATTGTCTGACTCGATTGGATCGACCATGTTGAAGGGCAATTTAATTTTTATTACATTTTTATTTCTATTTTCTATTTGTTTTGTGTTTTTTTGTAGTTTTTTTCCTCCTGATTTCTAGAATTACTTCTGTGTATTTTTCTTTGTTGTTGATGATAATGTCGTTGAAATAACAAAAAAATTAAAAAAAAAAGAAAAAAATTCCAAAAATTTTTACACACCATTTACATTTAATTGCAAATGGTTTAACTTAAGTATGATTACATATATTTGAAAATACTTTGTTTGTTCTCTTATCTTGAAGAGAATTATTTGAGGCATTTTAATTCTCCTTGAAAAAAAATTCTAGTATTTAGAGTGGTAGAATATTTAATCAAACTCAAAAAAAAAAAAAAAAACATTTAAAATGTCGTTTAATTTAACAGGGCACAACCGCATATTGCATTCTTATTTGTTATTAACGCCGTATACTTAATATTTATTTCAAATATATATAATATAACTCATACCTCTTTAAAATATATTATTTACCTATTTATAAACGATTATTAAATTTAACAAACGTTTATTAAGGCAAATTTTCATACAAAAATTGTTTGTAAACCTTTGTTAAATTTAAAAAAATCTACAGTAGAAGTAAATGTTAGTTAATGATTTAAAAAACATTATACACGCTAATATTGTAAACAAATATTTGCTTAATAGATACATACTCCCTTACAGAAAATCACACAAATGTCTAAATCATTTTAAGTCTAAAGGCCTTATTCTTAAAAAATTTTCCATGTTTATAACAGGTTTACAAAACGAATTTTATATAAAAATTTGTTTAATTGACCTTTAACAAAATAAAATATTTTTTGTGAAGAAGGGGGTACTAAATTAAACCATGTAAAATAATTTTTTAAGCCAAATAAATCATAAGTTTGAGTGTCCTGGTAAGCAAGCTGGTAGTTACCCAGTCTATTTAAAAAAAAACGTTCGCTTTTACACTTAATTGGCTTTGGAAACCAGTCTTTGATTAACTTATAGACGACTTCGTGGTTAAAATGGCGCCACAACCGTTCATGTGAGCTGGCCACTGGTCGAGCTGTGACTGATTTCTTGATACATACTCTCTTAATAATGCAATTACACCAACTTTAGTGTAATAGAAGAAGAAACAAATTTTCCGATTAATCGTCGGGCACAGGAATTAGGGCTCTATCCAGGTGTTACAAAACTGCAGTCGCAACCAAAACTGGTCGAACAAAAAACGAAAACGTGTGTACAACTTTTCGCTTTTTGAGTTGATAATGAATCAGAAGTAAAAGCAGCAGTCTTTTTTTTTGCCAATGACAAATGAAGAAGTAGAAGAAATCACAGTTTTTCCACTTTGACTGAATTTTTTTAAACTCTGACTCTATCCCTTGACTACGCTAATAATTAAGTCCTACACCTGTGTATGATCCGGCCGGTGCAGGAACTAAAGCCACATGATGTTGCCTAGTAAGCTCTAAAGCAGTTAAAAACAGACCCAATTTTATAACGCCAAAATTTTTTTCAAAGTTGCTGAACGCATTTAAATAAGAAAAATCGAAAACAGACCCGACCGACACCATCATATCCAGAAAAATTAGCCGTTTGGTGCAAATTATACTCCTGGCGGCTTATATACTTGGCATTATCGGATCTTATTTCCTTAAAAACGCAGCCTGTGCTTGCGTTTTGGCCAATATCGCACCATGATCAATAATTTTCTGTTTAAAAAAAATGAATGACATTGATCCGTGCCATACGGTGACCTTAATCATCGACTTATTTATATTATTTGCAGATAAGCAGATTTCGAGAAATAAACCTGTTAATTGGCCGCCAAAGTCCCCCGGGGTTCTTAGGTGCCATTTAAGTCATATTTAACCTTTTGGTGTTACATCCTCCGGTGCAAATCAGGTTGGGGTCCTTCCTAGAACCGAAATTGGACAATTAACCTCTAATTGCCTTGGTTATGTATTCAACCTCAGGCTTTGTGTAAATAAGTGAATGCTACTTGATAATGTCACAGAAACTTTCATAAGAGAGAGTTCTGTTTGTCCCTTGATTGGATTTATTTGAACTTAAAGTTATACCTCAGAACTACTTATTTAAGGTACTACGGGGAGTCAGTTGCCCCGGGCGCAAGCCGGTCTGACTGCTGGCTTCTTGTATGCTTCTTGTATGCTTCTTGCGAGAAATGCTTCTTGTCTATCAGGTTGGTAGTCCTTGTAAAAGCCTTGTCTTTTTGATGGAATGGATACTATTCAGGATAGCACGTTGTGGCTGTGGTTTAAAACCAAAATCGCGGATAGGGTGACTTCCCGCTAAGGACTGATCTTTTACTCTGCGGTTAAATTTCAGTCCATGGATGGATACCTAGGTGCTGTTGCTATTCGACAGATGATGCCAGAATTCAAAGGTTGTGGCAGCAGATGTTTGAAAGCTCCGGCCTTTAAACAAATGGTGAGTATGTATTCCTGTGTCAGAAATTGCTACCTGCGTGTTCAAACAAATTCATACTCACACAGGAGAATTTGATTATTGCATATATCAACTCATTCATGGTTAAGATCAATCATGAAGTTAGTTTTCATTAAAAAAATTTTCAAAAAACTTTGCTGTTTCAAACAATGTGTTCATTGATTTAAATAAATATAGCTCGGTTTTGACAATTCCCAACAATAATTCTTTACGTTTAAATTATTTTATTTTAAACTAAAAAATCAATTAATATTTTTTGTTATTTTATACACATTTTAATTCAAATTTTTTTTCAAAGCAACTAAAATGTTAATTAAATCAAAATTATATTAAGTTTCCATTGTATTAACTTAGGAAGGTGGCCTCAATTTCACAACAATACAACAATAGCAGAAAAAGCAATAACAGACAGCTGTTTTTTGAGCCCTTTTAAATATTTTAAGACATATGACTTTACAACTTTATGACTACCTTGTGAATAGCCCAGATAATTTTTTGTATTTAGTAGTGCAACCATACACTCACAATATTATTACAGTAACGGACTGTAGTTTATTTAAGAAATATTCCGTTCAGTCATTTTTAAATAAACAAACATTTAAAATTCCAAGCAAATTTATTTTTAACTGATTCTAACAGTTATTCAAAAAACTAAGTGCATATTAATACGGATTTTCAGTAGCAGTTAATATTGTCCGTTGATTGAGTTAAATTCTTCTTTATGTTAAAGTAAATAAATATGTTATTTAAAGCAACGAAAAGTTCATTTAATTTTTACTGTCAAAAATTCAAACGCGAATTCCGTAAAAACAAATAAATATGCAATTATTTTATAAAATTTTACTGTCAAAAATTCAACACCATATTCAGTAAAAACAATAAAATATTCAGTTATTTTATATAATTTTACTACCAAAAATTAATTTTTACTTATCTATAAAAAATGAATTGCTTGTTTTGTGAAAGCAATACCCATTTTCTATTTGTTAAAATAATTTAGTTAAATACATCAAATTTTAAAAGTAAAATAATTGCGAAGCCATATCGGTCATGCTGCTGGTGTCTTATAATTGAGAGTTCTTCTGTAAACAACGTGGTCAGTCCAACAAAAGTAAAACAAACGTGTGTAACAGGGTAAGTAAATAAAAATATTCTCCATCTCTCGCTTATAAGAAAAACAAGCGAACAGGTGTCTGTCTGGTATTTTTTAGAAATTCGGCTCTTTTGTGGAGTAAACGAAAATTTAATAAAATAACTGAATATTTAATTGTTTTTACTGAATATGGGGTCAATTTGACAGTAAAAAATTTACAGTAAAATTTTAATAAATAACTGAATATTTAATCGTTTTTACTGAATATGGTGTTGAATTTTTGACAGTAAAATTTTACAAAATAACTGAATATTTATTTGATTTTACGGAATATGGTGTTGAATTTTTGACAGTAAAAATTAAATGAACTTTTTGTTAAAAATAAATGAAAAATAGGTAGACCGGTTTTTAATTGAACTTTCATTTATTTTATATTACAATTTCAGTTAATTTTACGTACAGAATATTGTGAGTGTACTTTTATGTTAATTAAATAAGACTTTTCAAATAAAACTCAGAAAATCAATTTGTATTTAAGTACGATTTAAGTTTATATGAAAATTAACTTAATATAGATTTAAATACTATCCTGAACATTGGGCATTAGTATTGTGGTTATTTTGTTTATGGTTTTTAGTCCAAATTTTGATATTTTAATCAGGCTAAAGTTTGTTAAATTTAATTTTTTTTAAATTATTTTTATGAAGAAAGTAATTTTATAACATGAAATTAATTAAAATTTATTGATAATTTTTTAAAAAAATTTTTTTAATTGATAAAAAACTACTGATAACTTTTTCTGAGTATTAATGTCATGTATTAATCTTTCAAATAAAATATATTTTTTTGATTAAATCAATTTACTTTGATTTATATTTAACAATATCGAGTTATATTGGGCTAAAAAAATACGCTTTACTTACTTGTGTCCGCCGCGGCGGTTTGTTCATCTGACTAAGTGAAGCATAAAGGAATTTTAAGTTTCTTTAAACTCTGTTCAATTACGATATTGTTTTAACAAATGCTTAAAAGAATTTTAATTTGCAATACAAAAGCCAGTAGTCAGAAGCATTTCAAACAAATATTTTGTTCGAAAATATTTAAAATATAAATATTTTTTTCTTCTTGCCAGCCAATAGTAAATCATTGCTTTAATTAAAAAACGTCAGTAAATAGAAAGAGAAATTATGCGGACATTTTCAAATAAATGTTTTGCGTAAAGTTTCTTAGTAATGAAGATTGTTAGAAAAATTTTAGAATTTATTAAAATTCACTTATTTCCTTATTTTTCTAGAGAAAACATTTTTTTAATACAAACTTAAGAATGTTATAAAGAAACAAAATTCTGTTTTATCTAGAAGTTAAATATTTTAATTTTTTTTGGGAATTTTTGTAGATGCCAATAGAGTTAACATTTTTTGAATTTCTTCATAGTATTTCGCAATAAAGCTGACATCTGGCGGTTATTTTACATTCCATATTCTGACTGTGGAGTTCTTCATGGAAGGCTAATTTTCAGATTATTAGGCTTTGTAGTAACAAGTTATGTGCGTACTTGTTTATCTGTAATGGTGAAAACTAAAAAATGTTCTCTTAACAACATGAAAGGCAATTCAATTCAGTCAATTCCGACCGTACGGTACCCTTCACCATCATATTTAGAGACATATTTTCGAGAGTGTACCCAATTATGGACCAATGGCCAACCATGGATCCCTCAGAACATAATTCTTTAATGTGGTTAAGAATCATGTTAAAGTTGTTTGTGCCGAAATGTGTAATATGCTGGTGTTCCGTTTTTGTGTTTTTCACAAAAAGTGGTGAGATTTTCAAAACACTTCAAAATCACATGTGGGATTTTTAAATCGCGTGATTTTCAGAACAGGCCTTTTTGTAACTAAAAATAATTTTAATTCAATTAAAATGTATATAAAAACCAAAAAAAAAAAAATACACTTAGAACACTCAGGTCTCGTTTTATGCGGATTAAAATTTATGCGAATTTTAAATTTACGATTTATTTTTAGACAGATTTAACAGATTTTGAAATCTAAGATGTTTTTTAAGCTATTTTATACCGTTTTTAAATTAAACCAAGTATGCAGCACTGATATAATCGTTATAGTTTCTTTTATTTTAAGTTTTTTCCATTCATAGCCGATACGTATGTATGAGTGTTTTCAAACTTATGAAGAGCACATATTAAAAGTTTTACAATATAGTTAATGAGTACGCCGAAGTCTGATTTCGGTAAAAAATAAAATCAATTAGGTCGGAATTAGAAAAATTTAAACTCGCGCTTTCCTGTCTTTTACAGTACAACATTGCAATAACCACATTTACGAGTGTAAAGGAATTTGCATTACTTTTTAACTAACTGAGGTCCCATAATAAAACTTTTCCAATATAATAAGGACACTATAGGCAAATTTAGGTTAAAAAAAAAAAAAAAATTAGGACTAAGTTAGAAAAATTTTGATTTAAATTGGTCATTTACGGTTTTGCAAATGAAATTTTTTTTTTTTTTATTTTAAGAATCATATTTTTTGTTTGATTAATTTTTATTCGAAAAAAATAATAAAAAAAAACATTTTTTTGAAAACGGCACCACTATACCATCATATACAAAAATTATTTCACACATATTTTTTATCTACTAGAGCTATAGTTGTGGCAAATATAAAGCAGTTCCAAAAAAATTTTTTTATTACAGATAATGCCCCAAATATATTTTTGTAGATTTTTTTATGCGATTTTGTTTTGATTTTTTTTTTAATAAAATTTGAATTTATGCAGTTTTAAGAGTTTTGGAACGAGCTTTTGGTTTTTATATGAAGCTAGATTATTGTTTTATGCGAATTCAATATATACGATTTTATTTTTGAACGCATCTATCGCATAAAACGAGACCTGAGTGTACATTTCTTGTTTTTTTTTCTTCGTATTTGCATCAATGTCCTGAAAACTAAATTTTTTGTTTTATTCCTTATTTTTAAGTTTCTTATAAAAACCCATTCTTATGTGCTTAATAAAATCTTCTGTAGGTATGTTTTTCTTTTCTTTACAAAATATTTAATTCATCTAAATATTTGTAAGACAATATAATGGTAATTTAGCAATTGAATACTTTTCTATATTGTCCGAGACAATTTTATATTTGCCACTAAGTGATTATTTATTTCTAAGTGTTGGAATATTTGTAAGAAAAATAAAAAGATACAGTCGAAGGAATTTAAAATCAAAGCTCTTAAAAAGAAAATATAAACCAAAAGCCAAGCAATAATCTTAAATTTTTCTTCTTAAATTCGAAAATAAATAGCAAATGTTTATATTTTTTAGCCCTTCACCACAGCTGGAAAGGGTGTATATAAGTTTGTCATTCCGTTTTAATTTCTACAATATTGATCTTCGTCCCTATAGTAGTAGTAGTGTTGAATACACAATATATAGACATACATAACAAAAAATTCAGCATTACTAAAGACCTTATGACACTACATTTTTAATGCATTGCTTAAGTTTTGATGAATGAAAATTTGTATGATAAAAAACAAAGTTATAAAAACCGCATTGAATTAATTCATTTAGACAAATGACAAAATTAACGAACTAGTATTGAAAATATATCCTGCGAAATCGTAGAAAAAGTTGTTTTTTTAACAAATTAAAAAAAAAGAAAAAATTATACCTTTGGTTAGCATCGTCAGGAAAATTAACAACATTTTGTATAAATAACAAAAAAAAAAAAAAAAAAATATATAATATTTTTTAAAAAGGAAAAGCTCAAGCTTAATCAATTTAAAATAATTATAAAAAGAAAGGTCAAGTAATACTAAATAACAATCAGAAATACTTATAGTTATTTAAGTTATTTGAATGTGTCTTAAAAGTTATAAAAAAAATAATAGTTAAAAAAAAAAACAAAAATTATAATATCAAAAAATGCAAACAGTTAAAAAAAATTTCGTTCAAGTCCACTGTGCAAAATTCTTTCCTACTTTTTATTAAAAAAAGGAAATATACAAAAAAAAATATTCTATTTGAAAAAGTTATGTGAAGTTATTTGAACACAGTTTTCTTATAACGCGATTTCTTATCATTCGATATCTCTTCAACCATAAGCCAAAAAAAAATCTGAAAATTCGCTGTAATGCGCTGTAATGCGCTGTTGAGAAGGAACATCAACATAGTAGAAAATAAAGGAAATCAAAAAATATTTTTCCCTAAACAATGGTGGAGGGTTCACATGATTCGGCATAGCCGAACATAGCACAATTTTTGGTTTGCTCAAAACAAAATTTAGCAAAAATCATTTCAACTTTGTATGGAAAAATTTTATTTGCTTTGTGTCTTCAGCAGCAATCAGAATATTAAAATATTTTATATTTGTATATTTTCATATTATTCGAATGTGCATTCTAAGTCAAATTTCAATTTTTAAAAGCTTTTATATTTTAATAGTCTTATTCCTTCAATATTTTCTAGGAATATTTTCTATGCACTATCAAAATGTTCGTTTGTACATTTCTGTTCTGATAGTGCATAGAAAATATTCCTAGAAAATATTGAAGGAATACGACTATTAAAGTATAAAATCTTTAAAAAATTGTAATAATATGAAAATTTATGTAATAAATGTTACTTACCATGAGAAAAAAATTCCCAGATTCTATTTTACTTCGTAAACGTCCCCTTTTCCTTCGTGGACATATCTTTATGCCAAAGTTTATTAAAAAAATACCAGTAGTAGAACCAAAAAACTAAAGTAAAATATCAAATTTCCCGTATTTCCTTTTTTGGGTACCATTTTCCCCCCCATTAAAGTATTAAAAATTGCAGTCTTGTAGTGGCAGCCCATAATTTAGTACGAATATGTTAATGAATGGAAAAAAATGTTTTGTAAAAAGAGTACCAAAAATAGTTACGATTTTCCAAATACATAATCGTGTTTTTTTTGATAAGTTTCGAATGTGGTATAAACTTTATTTGTAGGTTTATTGGTTTCAAAGATAGATAGGGTGACAAAAAAGTACCAAAATTTAGGGTTTCACCGTTTTCTCCCTAAAATAGCAGAATTTCAAAAAAGTACCAGACACCTGTCCGTATATATTTCTAAATAACAAAGATAAGTACCACAGTTTTTTTGCATCTGTTTTAGTTTTGGAGATATAAGGTTACAGAATTTTCGCGTTTTTACGTTTTTTACCCCCTGAACATTCAAATTTCCAAAAATCTCGTCTTAGTAAATCGATTTGGGGAGTGACCAGTCTCTGGTCCAAATTTCAAGTTCTTAGCTTCAGGCGTTTATGCTGAGCGATGATGAATCAGTCAATCAAAATTATGGTTAAGAAGTGATAAATTAAATTATATACATATCGCACGAAATTTTGGTTTTTCACTTTTTGAGAAAAATCGACAAGTAATATAAAAATTTCATTATAATGCTCGGACCTTGCCATTTAGTACGAAATAAAATATCATTTAAATGACCGCCTCTAGATTTTTTAAAGCAGTCGATTAATTTGAGGTAGTTTTCGACCACTTTTTCGCACATTGCAAGTAGTATGTCGGTGAAAACGCGATAAATATTGGTTTGAAATGCCCCAAAGTTAGGGGATTACCTGCGTAGACACAGTATTTTGCGTAGACACAGTATTTTGCGTAGCCCCACAAAAGAAAGTCTAACGGTGTCAAATCGCATGATCTTGGTGGCTTATTGTGGTCGCCAAAACGTGAAATTATGCGTGCTGGAAACTTCTCATGCAATAAAGTCAAAAGCTGTTCTGTTGTGCGGCTCTTAGCACCGTCTTGTTGCGTGAATTGGACTAAATATGGATGGTTGTACAAATGGAAATGAAAAATATGCCATAATAAGTCATAATATGGGCCTATTTGCTGAGAACGCCGCAGAACTTTTACTAACAGGCCTAAACACACCTGTAACGCTACTAGTGTCGTCAAATTCTTGTATACTCTTACCAATTCCTTGCATAGTAGGTCGACAATGACGATCATAATGCTGGAAAAGTGGCCAAGTTTGAAGAACCACATTTGAAGTAAATATTTTCTATTCTATTCTTCGGCAGTAAAGCAATCGATATTCGTAACTGGCAAACCTTTCGCTAAATAAATTATACTTCAGATGACAGATATTTAACAGCTGACAGCCTTGCCAGATTGGCGGCTTCGAAACCACTAAATGGATCATTAGAGGATTCAGTGTCATCAAATTTCAAAACGAGGGGTTAACCAGATATTCGGTACTTTCAAATTACAAAATGATAAAATGATCTTGGATCGCTTTCAAAGTTTCTCTTAACTTTGGAAATATCAAATGTTACAATAATTATTGTATCGTTAATTTAAATTTATATGAATCCTTGGCGAATAAATTATCGATCATCAAACATTTTGATTAACTGAGAACTTATTATTCGAACAGAACTACGTCAAGACCACATTTTCCATGCAATAAGACATACAAATTCGTCGTAGGAAGCCGTCAATGCTACTTCCATACTTGCATTAAATTTCATACATTTTGTAAACAAAAAGTGAAAAAAAATCGAAAATAAAAAAGTTACTGCCGATGTTTTGATTAAGGGCTTTGGGATTTTTGCCTGAAGTTGAAGACTTATGATGTCTGTTTCTTAACAATTTTGCTCCCGAAATGCATGAGTTTTTTTAGAATAAAACAAGCCACCCTTTTCGGGAGCAAAATTTTTAAGAAAAAGACACCCAATTGAATTTTTTTTAAAAAAAAGGCACATTTTTTTGTAGAAAAGAAAACACCATTAATTTTATTTGAACACTTTATCTAAAACAATATCATGGAAAATATGGAAAATAGTACTTGTTTGCAGAAAAGCATGAAATTGAAAATGTTGATAATCACTTTAATAATAAATGTTAATTACAACAAAATGTTGCTGTTGTTTAAATGGAGCTAATTAAATCTATACTTATTCTCTATGTTCCTGTGGAAGGTGATCCCCGTTTTTTCCAAAAACCCGGCTGTGTACTCTTGTAAGTAATGCAGGGTATTTTCCGTTGCATCAATTCAATTGGGTTTCAATTTAAAAATGCCTGATGTTTTTCTAAAATGTTGTCTTTGCTTCTTTGCTTGTTTTCAAAACTGTCAAAATGAGGTCTCGGATGAATATTATTTGGCACTGCATACGGAACGACAAATTGTTGTTGTGCGGTAGTAGGCATAAACGTAGCTTATATGACCTTAGTGTTGAATACAGTCTAAACATATTTTCTTTTCTTCAACATTGTTATATTTTTTTTACATAATTTTGCAAAAAAAAAATTATTTAAACATTTCTTATTTAATTTAATAAAAAGAAAACTGCGAAAGAAGGAATCTGTTAAATTTTTGCTTTAAGGTACTACAACCAAATCTAAGTTTTCCTTTTCTCTTATTTAAATCCTTGTTAATGACAGCACTTCTTTTCTATTTTCAATAAGTGTTTTAATGTTTTCTTTAAACGAAAATCCCATCGAAAATCAAAATCTTATATACAAATTTTAATTTTCCTAAAACTTTTAACATAATGCTAACTCAAAAAAATAAAATGTGTCTACCACCAAACATTTCTACTACTCCTGACCTTGAACATAATGAAAGTAACTCAAAAATATTTATTTCTGTTAAATCATTTATTTAAATTACAGACACACTTAGAGGGGTACTCGACAATCAAATTAATCAAATAAGTGTTACGATTACTTGTGGGGGGCAGTGAATAAATTTAATAAATTTGATTTTATTCAATGTTTCTTATGAGGATTGTTTGCTAAGTTTAAGCGACAACATCGATGAAAATCTGAATAAGATAAAATTTTACAATAACAAAGGAAAACTAAAGTCATTTCGCATATCGAGTGTTCAAACCCGAAGGAGTTGTCGTACGACAATAAAATTTGGAAGTAAAACAAAGCTCAAATTTTTGCCTTAGTCCAAGCACAGGGCACGCATATCTCCCAAATACTCTTAAAATTAACAACTAGATTAAATCTAAAAAAAAAACTTTGTAAATCGCACCAAATTAAACAAGAGCTAAATCTTGTAAATATAGGATCAGAAATACGCGTGTGCCCCAAATGTACATAATACAGGTAGACAATTTACAGAGTCATTGACAATGTCCAAAGTTTTGCCGCATGTCAAATCACTGTAAGGATATATTCGTGATATAGAACAGGGACTTTCGAAGTTTGACAGTTTTTAGCGGTCACATCATTAAAGCTATATCTGTCAAATTGCTTGTCATTTATTTGTTTGATTTGCCAGATTCCCATGGATGGATGTTGCCATCAACAACACGTGCAAAGGATAAAATTATTTTACTTAAATGGGTGTTGAAACTGACAAGCATTTTAATCCAAAAATCATCCTCAGCATCATCCTAAGAAACAAAATTTTTGAATTTAGGACGATGCCAAACAACATGAGTTCCACGAAGTTCCAATACACTTCGAAAAAGGCAATCTTTGGTATGACTTTTGGGCTGGCGGCATTATCGATCAATATTTATTTTAGAATGTCGTTGGCTAGGCAATCATCGATAAATTCCAACATCTTTTGGACTGAGTTGGATGATGTGGATACCGAAAAAATTCTCCAAAATTGTGCACCAATTAAATCATTAATCAAAAAAAATTCAGTTTTAATTAAAAATTTAATCAAGTGAATTAAATGTTTAATTTATACTATTAATTTGTTTTCTGGTGCAAATTTAATTCAATATATAATTAATTTCACAAATTTCTTTTATTCAAATCAATTTTTTTTTTCTGTGGGCACCAGTGACAAGTGGCTTCGGTACGATGTCGCTACATGCCACACAACTCATGCCATATTGGACATTCTGCACGATCGACTTGATGGTGTAGTCGTCTTACGTAGAGATGTTTAAAAAACTGTTCTATAATACAAATTCACTCTCTAGTAGTAACGAAGACTCCGTACGAAAAAGAAATTTGCTGCTTTGTAGACACAGGTATTTAACACTACGTTTCCACATGCATGTAATTAGTTGCAAGTAGTCTATACGTATTAATTACTAAAATCAGGAGGACTACAAAAAACAAACACGACATTTTTATGAGTGGCTTTACAGGACAATGCATGTTCAACTGCTAGAGTTTAATTTTAAATCGTTGCATCCATAGACAATTTTTGGTTTCGACTGCAGTTTTTTAAACCCTGGCTATGAGCATAACTTTTATTTAACTAAGTGCTAGTTAATTGATACAAAACTCATCCACGGTAACACTGTTCTTCCATTTGTCATTTAACTTGCGACAGGTGTAAAAGATTTACTTGCAAGCAAATTCTCTTTCAAGTTGAGCTGCAAGTGCGAAAAATGTGATGGTTTTAGTAAAAAAGTGCGAGTGTATTGAGTTTTTCGAACTTGCACTTGCATGTGGAAACAGGGGGTTACTAAGGATACATTTTTCCACCAGAAAATATCAATGATTCCCACTATATAATCCATTAATAACTGGTATTACCCAATACTAATGGTGGTATACAATAACAACTGCGAAGATGGAGGGAGCCGTTCGCTACACACCTAACCATCAAAACAGCTGTGAGAACAACGAGTTCCAGGGCGCTACCCGAAATACTGCAATATCAAACGCATCACCCAACATTAGGGAAATAACTGCAGCTATAACAAAAGCAAAAGGTACAAAATTGGCTGAATCTGACATCATTCTACCAGAATTTTTGCAATTGAATTCCTCGTGAATTGCAAATATGATAATCCCTTCAATCTTCAACACATTGTTATGGCTAAAGTCTCATAACAACTATACCAAAAAAGAGACCTGCGTGAATGCAAAAACTGGCACCGAATGACGTAATATTTTCCGAAAAATAAAAGCTACCATTGTACTGCAAAGGCACAAGCACAAGCTGGATGCCGTGAAGAAAAATCATGTATCAACACTGCGAATAATAAATGAGAAAAAAGCAAAACAATTCCACATACCTGCTTTCTGAGAACTTTAAGAGAGCGTTCGACACAATGACAATAATAATATCTGGAGAAATTCACATCAGAAGTAAGTTCTGGAAACAATAATAGAAATAATCCAACTTCTCTGCACCAAAGCCGAAAACAAAGTACTTTACAAGGGCTTAACATCGGAAAAACATCCCGTTGATGTTGATGTCCGCCAGGAGTGTGTCCTATCACCACTCATCTTCTTGAACGGTATTCAGTGGACTCGTTTCCAGAAACTTAATAATCTGGATTACGCCGAGATATTTGCCTATTACAACATGTTTTCGGTATATTCAGGATAAAATATAGGACTACATTGAAATGCCCTTAAATTCGGCCTGCGTCTTAGAGAATAAACAATACCAACACTTCTAGTTCATGGAACATGTGGCAACATTCTGCTTCCTAGATTACACAGTAACAACAAACCTACTTAATGTCAACTGAGTGTTAGAGGGTTAATATCTTTTATGAAAATAATCAAATAAATAAATAAACGCCTTTTCAAAAAATTCAAAAAATTTGGGGGCTGATATTACGGGGACCCAAGCTAACTTTTCAAATCCCTTTGGCAGATTTGCTCTACAAATAGTCTGGTTTCATTTCACGTTACAAGTATTGAGGCTGGTTTTTTTTTGTTGCACAGTGTTATCAATTACTGAAAATAGTTATGTAAACTTTCATCCAAATATGAATATATCCCACAATATTTCGTAATCAACTTGATGAAAAACTTTAAATTTCCAAAAAATTTAATTTAATGTTGTCATTTGACCTTTGACATGACTCGATTTTGATTCGATTTTTTCAGGATATAATCGTTATAGCTTTTGTCATTGAACTCGGAATAGCATTAAATGAAACTTATTTATTTTTAACCTAAAGATAAATTTTGTGCAAAAATAGCATTTCCCTCGAAATCCGTGAAAATCAAATCGTTACCAAACCGAAGTTTACAGGGGAATATTTTCAAATTTTTTTGTTTTCATTATCAATATCAATTTTTTCTATTATGTTGAAATATTTTTTAAAAATTTGAAATTGGAGATTTGAAAAACTTCCCAAAATTTTTTTAAAATTTGAATTTGGCATCACCTTAGCATAGGTAAATGTCATAGAAAAAAAAATTTTTTCCTTATCTTACAATCTTGTGCCTTTTAAATAAAAGAATTATAATATAGAAATCAAATTTAAAACTCTTTAAGGTGTATGGTCGAATTTCTCAGTCTTGTAATAATTGGCAAATTAGTGGTTTAGTACTGGGCTAGTTCTTAACCGATTTAGGGTTTTTAAAGCTTTTTGGAAACATAATTGTATCTACACTTCGGTTAATTCATCATCTAGAATGAAACTTTTACAATATTGAAAAAATGTGACAAAATCTTAAAAAGTGACTTATTCACCTGGTATTTACCATTCAAATTTTCCATCGATTTTCGCTTAAACTTTTCTTTATCCAATTGACACTAAACTTAATATTAAACGCCATTTATTTACTTTAAGCCATTCATTTACTTAATAATTCACTTTAAAAAAGGGTCATACAATATTTAATCCTTCTAATACCCATATTAGCTGCAAAAGAATACGACTTTGCTCCTAATTATGAATTTGTTCCCAAAGAAATTAATAAAGAATACTTTACGATCTCAATCAGATCCATTTGTATAACTTCTCTAACTCAGTCCAGATCCTGAAGAAACTATCAGGAGTCTTTGCCTATACTTTTGCAGTATAGAACTGAGTGTTAGTGTTTTTTTTTTGTATCTACAGGAATCAAATAATCAAAATAAATATTGAATGAAAAGTTTCAGAGATTCGTTACAGTCGATTGTAGCATTTTCACCCTTATAACAACCATTTTGCCTTTTAAATAATATGTGCAAACATATTTATGTATGTCCTTTCAGACCAATCTTGGAAACATGTATTGGCTGTTCAAGCAACAAATCCTCAAAATATTTTTGAATAAACCCGAGAGAAATATATTTTTTTTACACAAAGAAAAAAATTACATTTAGAAATCTAATTAGAAATAATTGTAAGATTATTATTTACATTAAATATGAAATAAAAATGAATTTTCATCATCCAGCTGAGCGCATTTAATAATATTTTTCTCACAGTAATGAACAGCAACAAAAAAAAAAAATAAAATAATAAAAAAAAAGAAATCAAATGAAGACGAGAATCAAAAGGAACTTTAAAAAAAAATAAACATCAACAGAACTGACGGCGTGTGGCAAATTACTTTTCGCTAAGTTTTCTTCTTTCATTTTGTATAAAATTATTCTTTAATTTTTCTATATTTTTATTTTTCCCGCCTTAATGTAAGTATGCCTGTGTATGCCTACAACAGCAGCAGCAACAACTAGAAGAATAACAAAAATTATTGTTAAGCAAATAAAAAGAAACAGCAAAAGAATTAATAAAAGAAAATGGTTTAGGAAAAACCTAGAAATGAGAAAAGGGTGTTTTTAAGCCCGTTAGAAGTTGAAATCTTAAAAATTTACACAAATAACACTAACAATGTTGGCTTCCAAGGAGTCAATTGTGTTTGGTCTATCAGCGTAAATAAATAATCGAGAGTTGTCAAAACCCACGATGCTTGAGGCCAACTGGCAGGCAAATTTTTCAAAACAAAACTTATTGCCAAATTTTGATTTGGAAAAATCAATGATTGCGGTCATTGAACATGGTGCGATAACGATCGGCATTTAACGTAACGCCAGGACCGACAAGTAAATCCAACCAAACGGTGCATTTCTCTGGATATAATGGAATTTGCTGTTTCTTGGTACCACTTCATATGCGGCAATTTTGGGTTTTAACAAGTCCTGTACCCATGTTCTGTAAATTAAGTGAGAAACAAAATATTCCATCGTTTCTCAAAAATTGAAAAAAAAACTGTGTCTGTAACTCATGTCGAAAACTATCAAAAGATATAACGTCGCTACGTTATACATGTCATAATATTCCACTCGAAGCCAATCACATATATCGTTGACGGCGACCATAACTTACTTAAATTGAAAATATTTTAACGACGGCGGCGAAAATGCAACCGTCGGCTATAACAAATAATGTTAAGTGCGACTTTAATGTTTGTTGTTTGCAGACGAGCTTTGAAAACATTAGTATATTTTGTAAAAATGTTAAAAGCAAAATAATAAAACAATGAAAAAATGTGCCAAGAACAAAATATTATTATTATTCTTCTTTAAGTGTTGAAATTGTTTACTCGCCCCATTTTTATTCGTCAGTTTATTTGACAGTTTAAAGCGGAAACTTTTCTCATACAAATGTTACAGACAAACTTTTTCTGTAAACTGGCGCGTAATTTCCTTACATGACAGCTTGTACTCGCCAAAAAAAAAGTTACAAACACAGTTTAGTTTGAAACCCAGCTGTTTGTTTCAATATATGGCAATTTTGTTTAATTTCACACCTTTCAATCGCAAAGTTTCTCGACGAGAGAGTTACAGAATATGTGCACTGAACACATATTTTCCATTGAAAATCGGGTTGGTTTCCAATTGTTCTAAAGTCCAGTCAGCGAAAGAACGACGCATTTGATGATTTCGTGGCTTTAATTTTTTGATTTTTCACGTAGTGGATGGACAAAACTCAAAAATCTGCGACGGCCGATTAATCTATAAATTAGGATCTTTTTCCGTACTTATCGCTTACACCGGCGATATTCCTGTCAGTTCTTACATTTCCGCGACGTGTTGTTGTTATTGCATGTGCACCCAGCGTTTAACAAGCTGCAGTTGAGATAGTAAAAGTCATAAGATTGTGCTGCAACTTCGACATCTTCATTTGTCATTGCACAAAAAAAAACTGTTGCCTTTACTTCTGATTCATTAAATGAAAACAGTCGTAGTGAAGGCAAAAGCAATAAACGAAAAGTTGTACACAACAACGAACATCGCCAGTCGAATGTTCGAAAGTGTTTGGTTTGACAGACTGAAACTTTTAAAAAATCCCGTAGTTACCGAAGATGGGACGTTGTGTTTTTTTCCGAATTTTTTTTAAATTAAACATGTGTACATAAATACATACATATGCATTTATTTTAATGCTTAACAATCTTTTTAATTTTTTGAAATTAAATAAAACGTATGTGTTTATGTACACATGTATTAAACAAAAAAAAAAAAAATGCGAAAAAAACACAACGTCCCATCTTCGTTAACTTCGGTATTTATTAAAAGTTTCAGTCTGTCAAACGAAACACTTCCGAACATGTCGAGTGCCGATGTTCTTTGTTGTGTTCAACTTATCGTTTTTTGCCTTCACTACGACTGTTTTCATTTAATGAATCAGAAGTAAAGGGAACGGTTTATTTTTGTCGAATGAAAAATCAGAAAGTCGAAGAAAAAGCAATTTTTTGATTTTGACTGCAACTTTTTAAACCCTGTGTGCACCATAAAAATCACGAAGTCGTCTATAGATTGCTGCTATTAAACGTCTATTTAGATAACTTGGTTAAAAATTTAAAACGGTAGGATACTAAATTTGCCAGCCATAAAAATATAAAATAGAATTATCAAATATTCAAGACTATAATGAAACATTTTTTGTCGAAGTGGAAGGTCTCAATTAAAATCACATAAAAATATAATTTTCTGAAAAGTTGCATGTATAAAATGTCTTGCGGAATCTGTAATAATGCTTTTTGCTATTTGACGAGAACAAAACACAAGCTATGAAAAAGTGGAATGCCCTGTTTTTTTAACAACCGAAAAAAGTTCTATATTCATCATAATATCTCGTTTTTAAACGCCTTTTATGTACTTTCTGAGATTATGTTGCTTTTAACCGATTATTAATAAATTTTAGGGTTTATTTTCAAATTATCGCGAATTTAAGCCAATATTTCTTTACTTAAATCCCATTTCAAAATTATTTTATATTTTATGAATACGACAGTAAAACTTAAATGAGTAAGTATTCGATCGTATACAACTGACAGAACTAGAACCTTGATTTGATTTCAACAACGAAAAATCCAGCATATATAACAATATTTAATACTTTAAATCGTTTACCAATCAACAGCCAGCACTAATTGTAGTGTCAGATCTGTTACGGTCTGTATGTTTTGTCAATAATTCTGCATTTAACATTTTTTTTGGGCATACCACTGTTTTAGGTAGTTTTCTTTTTTAATCATAATTTTTTATGGTTGAATAAGATACGAAAAATTGCGAACTGAAATTTATTACCAAGGACAGGATTTTTATGCAAATGCATATTTGTTGTCGTCAGTCTGAGATCAACAAAAACATAATATCTTTTCGAATCAAGAAATTTTAAATAAAATGGCATCGATTTGTAAGTGCATATTTTTGCATACTATGCATTAAATGCATATGTTTGCATATATTGCTGACATTGCATATTTTTGGTGCATTTTGGAAAATAAATGGGGAAAAAATGTTT
This sequence comes from Pollenia labialis, assembly GCA_949318255.1. Taxonomy (NCBI): domain Eukaryota; kingdom Metazoa; phylum Arthropoda; class Insecta; order Diptera; family Polleniidae; genus Pollenia; species Pollenia labialis. Next base: position 87,164,565 of record OX439140.1, read on the forward strand.
TGCAAAGCACATCGCGTTTTCTCGCACATTAAGAGAAGTATCCAATAACAACAATGCGGGGAAAGTGGTTGAAATCAGTTGTGTATTATGCTGAAAATTTTGAACAATTCAAGGATGTCATGGAACGATGGTAATGCAGTACCAAAAAAAAATAACAAATTTACAAAATATAAAATTTCGGATAATTTTTAAGTCTTCAAATTACGGATTTATCTCTGAGACTATTGTAAAATTAGAGAAATCAAATCCATTGAGAATGCAAATTAAATTAATTGATAATGTCATAAATAGAATGTATGCAGTTAAGGGAAACTTAAGTAAACAAATTCGTATCAAACTTGATAAAGTTTTTAGAAATAAGAAGGACACAAAACAATAACACAAACTGCTGGCATATTTAATTTAAATTTTTACGAAAACAGCGTAGTGGAAAATTAATGCATATGAAAATGAGTATTGTTTTTAATTAATTTTATATGAAGGTTCACATATCTATCTAACAAGTGACTTAATTTACATTATTGTTTTACTTTATATATTGTGTTTTACTATATTTTTACTTCTGCTGTTTTGGTGTACCTTATATTCGTTAACGAGACTGAATTTTAAGGGGTTTTATGCATACATGTTAAGTAATGATTAGCTAATGCTAATGATTGCTAATTAACATTCTTTTGTGAAATTCTCTAATTGATCAAACAATTAGAATTAGTTCAACTAATTCCCATTAGCTAATTGAAATTTTTATTCTAATGGTAAAACTAATTGCAATTAGTTGCCATTAGCAAAAAAAATTGGTTAACCTTTACAATTAGAAATCTAATTGACTTCTGCTAATGCAATTAGATATTCAATTAGCTCCAATTAGAATCAATTATTTTGATATTTTCAAAAACAAAAAAAAAACTACAATATTCATAATATGAATTTCACACATCTATATATTACTTATGTACATATATTACATACATGCACACATATTTAACGTACGTACTAACTGTTTAATAAATACAATGACCGGGTATATTCGCTTTCAGCAATACGAGCTTTTCAAAAGAAAAGTCCGTCAAGCGACCCCGCCTTGGACTATTAATAATGCCCGCAAAGGAAAATAGTCGCTCCACAGGGCCTGAAGACGTAAGCGGTGTGTTGCAAAACAGTGCTATTTCACTTCAATAATTTAAAATAATTGATTCTAATTCGAGCTAATTGAATACCTAATTGCATTAGCAGAAGTCAATTAGATTTCTAATTGTAAAGGTAAGCCAATTGTTTTTGCTAATGGCAACTAATTGCAATTAGTTTTACCATTAGAATAAAAATTTCAATTAGCTAATGGGAATTAGTTGAACGAATTCTAATTGTTTGATCAATAAGAGAATATAAACTAATTGCATCAATTCTAATTCTAATTGGAATTTAACATGTATGGTTTTATGTTATTTTAATGATTTGTTTATGATTAGAAAATGTGTTAGGAAAAATTTAAAGTGCATATTTTTTCAATTTAAAGCGCATATTTTTCTATTTTAATTGTATGTTTTATGCGCATAAAACTCGATTTTAACTGCATAAAAATCCGGTCACTATTTATTACTGTTCCGTCTCTATCAATAACTAAATACTTACTTATTTATAATGTTGAAGTCTAACATTGTTCATAGCAGAAAGTGTAAAAATTTTACAAATTGGCGCAAAAACATCAAAACATATGCACTTTAATAGTTTACAAGGTTTAATCACTTTCGAACAAGTTGGTTAGTAGAGTATTCTTGCTTACTAATTCTGCCTACATTGGATTAGTTATAATCATGTATGGGCAACAGGGTACCTGGATATTAACACAAGGGTTAATTTTCCAAAAAATTAAATAAAATATTATATTGTAATTTCTAATCATATGCAACTTTTACTATATCATATGATAGTAATACTTTCGTTGGTTGTTACGTTTGACACTTGAACTGGTTCTCGGGAAATTTCTAAGAATGGATCCTACGTTAAATTATGTCCTGCTATAAAATTATTAGATATTAGACATATAATCACTTATTTAATTCGTGCCAACTTTTACGAGTTCGTACGTGTTTTTCGGATGTTAGTTTTATCTAAAGCTATATTTACCCATTCTCTGAACCAAAAAGTGTTCATAATATTAAGGCACATAGATTTATTCGTTAATATAATGAAAAATAAAATTTTCCAGGTACTGAAATTTAAGTGCTGTTCATTATTGATACAATGAACATACATTAATTAAATATTTCATATAAAATGTACGTTAAAGAAAATAAAATGTTTTTTGATATTAAGTCTTTAGCACAAATGCCCATTAGTTTTATAAACTCGAACGTTAACATTATTGAAGTGTTCGTTGGCATGTGATACCGAACTCGTACGTTAAAAAGTATATAGTGTTCGTTACGCTTACGAAACCTTAATAAAAAATGTTATCCCCACGCATACAATTTACATTTGATTTGTCGGCTCAACGAGCTTGTACGTTGAAATCAAAAAACTTTCATGGGGTAACGTTTGTTAAATTTGTTCAAATTAAGCATTTTTGGCATTTCTTGTTATTATTCTATTCGAACTGGTTCTTAAAAAAGGACATTTTTGAGTTTAATTCGTTTCAAAAAAATTATTTGCTATATGTGTGTAAAATAAAATTAAGTGCGGTGGATTGGCGGACAGTTCTGATAGAGCAGCTTCAAGTGGTTCATTGGCGTCCAAATTAACAAAGGAAGCACGATTGAAATCCAAACGAGTTTACTATAAAATTTAATTTTAAAAGAACTTTGTAAAAATTATAAATCAACTATGTGTATGTATTAGTATATCATCATATGTACATACAGGTATCCCTTGATTTGCACGGTTCTCCATTTACACGATTTAGATATAACACGGATCAATAATAGCAACCATTTTTTGAATAACGCGTTTTCTTTTACGCGATTTTAATAAAATACTCTCAAAAAGTTATGGAAATCCTTATTTTGTGCGAAATGCAGCACTGCGATTCAAGAAATTTTATCATCTGTGTGCTAAAATAGAACTCCGCAAGTGCATACATATTTATAAAAAATTAATAAAAAATAAAATGTTTTTTTGCACTACTTTATCGTTTTTATTTATAATTTTCTTAAATTCTGCAAATTATTTTTTTGTATTTTATTTTAAGGATTCTAATAACTATTGAATTGTTTAATTTGTTTTTGACTATTTTACGTACAATTGCAATAATTTTCTTATATTTTTGATTTTAAATATTCGAATATATTTCAAGTATTGTTTTTGTTCTCTTTGATTCAATTATTTTATAAAAATATAATAACAAAGCTTTAAACATTTCATTGTATAGCAATATCCATTTATTTTTAAAAAGTAAAAATAAAATTATTGAAAAAATATATAATTCATGAGTTCTTGATTTAACACGGTTTTTAGGCCCAAAAATTAAATTTTGTATGTATCTTATATTTTGATTTTCTGGTCCCATAAACGAAATTTGTACCAGCCCTGAACCTTGTTTTACGCGAATTTGATTTACACGTGCTTTCTTCGGTCCCATAAAACCGCGTGAATCGAGGGTTACCTGTATATAAAATGCATATTTTACATACATAAATATATGTACTACAATAAATTTCAAACATTTTTGTAAAATAGGACAAAACATAAAATAAAATACAAATAAATACATTTGAATTATGAGTCTTTTTAATTTTATAGGGGGATTAACAGAAGTAAATTATGAGGGGCCGGACAGGTGGTATAATTTTCGAGGTGGAATTTAAAAAATAGTTGAGACAATGTCCTGTGTACGTTGAGTCATCAAATTTGTAAAACAAAATTGTGCGTTGAATTAACGTAAAAGTTCATTAAGTTAACGAAATAGATTATTAAATTTAAAAATTCTTTCATTAAATTATAATTATAAATTTATGTTAATTTTTCGTTATATACACGAATAGTTCATTAAATTATTAAAATAAAATCTTTTTAAGAACGGTCATTCATTGTTAAAACAAACAAATTCATTGGACGAAAATTAATAAATTTGTCGTTTGCTTAACGTACATTTTCATTCTCTCCACGTACGTTTTTGGTTTAGTGTTGTTTCTGAAATTTTTTTTGTCCGGACAATTTTTTTGCATATGCATTTTGTTCAGAACATTTTCAACTTCACTTGGTTTAACTTTAATTTTTGTCCAGAAAAAATTTAACTGTGCTACCACATGTTATTATATGCATAATAAAACCACAGGGTATACTTGTGGAAAAGTTTTTTTTAAGTATGTATATTTTTAAACTATTTGTATTAAAAACAAATTGAAATTGATAAAGATTGTGAACTGAGCTTAACAAAGGAATTGCACTAAAGCTTACGTCTCGTTTACATACATACGTATTTCGTATGTATGTAGCTTTGTTTTTTTAGAAAAATTATTCGAAATGGGTGAATCGTGTTGGCAAAACAAATTTTTTTCGGACAAGTTTAGCTTTAGGCTAATGGTAAATTGTAAAATGAGAATTTGAAATAAATAAAGTATTAGTAAAATATTTGCAAACTTGAATAGCATTTAAAAATACGTAAAAAAGAGTCTTTGTGCCTATAAATTTACTCAGACATTGTACAAATTCCTAACCCATAAAATATTGGTTATTTCTCGCTATTTATAAAATTATCCACATTTTCATGGACGAAGTGGTCCATTTGCGCTTAAAATCGAACATGTCCTCTCCTGTGTTCTTTAATTCTTTTTGTACAAGAGCCCTATACCTATCCACGGGCTAAAGTTCTCGAAAGTACATTATTGTTTGAATACCACTCATAGGCGACATTTCTTCCATAGTGGCATGAAGCCAAAGCGGAAAAAATAAAGGCATTCTGTGCTGTTTTAAAAAAGTTTAAAACCGGTTTTACACATATATTTCTGTTTTTATCATGCGCGATTTCACAACCCAATAAAAAATGGAGCTTCCACCGAAGCAGGTTTGTAAGGGAGAAACATAAACGTTTCGCTTACCATTGCGCTGACGGAAGACATGAATTGTATATGGCGAGTTCCCACTTTGAAGCAATACATTTTTTATGCATAAAGCGCATTATTCAGCGCATATAAAAATTGTTGTATGTATGTAACGATCGCCCTTACACACTGATTGTTTTGATACAGTTATTTTTTAGTATTCTCCCTTACAAACCTGCTTCGTAGTAAGGGAATGCCGTAGCACTTGAAATGTTATTTTTTTTTTATAAAAGTTGTTGAGAGTTCTTTCACTTATTTTACTGCATTTATGTATGTCTTATTGCACAGCGCATAATTGTGCGCTTATTTTTTTAAATGTATCATTAGTTTAATTTTTTATTGAGAAATGATTGGCTTCTTTTGCCACAACTGCAAATGGATTGCTACACAAAAAAATTTCTTGGAAAGTTTGTTTTTTTTGTCTACTTACTATTGTACTTGAATTATTAGTATTACCTCGTCCACCAGCCACATAAGTGTCATGAGCCGGAAGTTGTGAAAAGTCTTCCACCAAGCAACGGGTGTATTTTTATACCCTTCAACGAAGGCGTATATATAAGTTTGTCACTCCGCTTGTAATTTCTTCAATTTTGATTTAAGATCCTATAAAGTTTATATATTCTGGGTCCTTATAAGTAGCGAAGTTGATTAAACGATGTCATTTTGTATGTCCGTCTACCTGTCCGTTGAAATGGGTTCTCCGAAGACCCCAAATGTGATGGTGACTTAGTAGTTATGCTGGGATGTGAGCATAAACCACAACTGTCATTTGCGTTTGCAAAACTGATCGCAAATTCCGTTCGGTATCAAATATTTGTTGGTTTTATTTCTGTTTTTTTAAATACATTTGAGAGTCTTTTTGTTAATTTTTGACAGTAAAATAAGCAAGGCTATGCATATTATGGTTGGGCCCAAGGCGAATTCATTTTTCAGGTGGCGTTGAAAGCACAGCTGTGCTCCTTTTTTTTAATTCAGACAGAGGAATGCCCAAAGTAACTTTTGTTTTTGCCATGTCGACCAAAGAAAACAACAAATAAAATACAATGTTGTGTTTTTGGTGTTGCTACTTGTTGTAGTATCGCCCCCACCGTTTACATGAATTCGCCTTGGTTGAGCCTTTAAAAAAGATAGAATCTGGCATTATTTTAAAAACTAATGAGATTAAAAAAAAATATTTGTTGGATTAAGAATAAGTTTTGGCTGGAATAGTGTGTAAAAGTTTTTTCGGGTTCACTCTTTATGTTGGTATTTAGATTAAATTCGGTCCAAACTTATTTGATTGGAATCTTACTCATTTTTACAAATATTGTTGGAATCGCTCCATATTTAATCGTACTTGTAAATGCCATTACTTCCTCTCAAATGTTGGTACTGACTAGGGTGTTCAATTAATCGGGCTTTATATTTGTTCGATTAATCGAAATTTGGCATTTTTTACTAATTCGATAAAACGGATAAAATTTTAAAATTATTCGATTAATCGAATAATTCTAAATCCAGAAATTTAAATTACGAGATTTGTTTTCGATAGTTTTAGAAAAAATTAGTACTTGAGATAATGTTTATTATTTTTTAAATAAAACTTGTCAACGTAGCTTAAAATTGTAAAATTTCTGGGACTTCGATAGAATTATCGTGCTTAAAATAGTTATTCATTGGACCACTTGTAGCCCCTTTGGTTTTGTTGGTGGAGCATCTTCTTCAAGTTCTATTTTATAGTCACTGTGTAAGTAGTAAATAAGTGAAGTTGTTGTAAAACATTTACAGTAATACATTTTTGGACCCCTGTTACATTTTCTTTAATGATATTGTACTGGTAGATCCAAAATTAACCATAGGTCCCATATAAACCCCCTTCCTAAAAGCACTTCAAGGCAAAAAATCTCATGAAGATAACGATATCTAAATAATATTCGGCAGAAAGAACTTTTGCATGAAAATTAACCTAATTGTGTTCATGCGTGTCCATGGGTCCTAAATAGACTACAGTCTCGAATTTTACTTAAATACTGCAGTGTTGGGCATTATTTAGCTGGGATTGCCTGACTATACTTTCTTACTTGTTACTCAATGTAGGGTAGGATATACAAAACACTTAAAGTTGTTTTCTGTTCTGGGTTAGATTTTAATTGGTTTTTTTCTAGTATATTATTTCAAGAATCTAACGAGTTATGACAACATTTTCCATATGAATAAGTTTCTCCGAAAGGTGTTGTGCCAAAATGTTCCTAAAATATGTTCCATAAATAAAATGTTCTTTTCACAAACATTTAAATTTTAAGAGAATTTAATACAAAAAACTGCTGTGCAAGTGCTTGTGTAAATTACAGAATTGATATTTTTCACAAATTCCCATGTATTTACATATACATACATACATACATACATATGTACATTTTATAAGTAGCAGGTGAAGTATACTAAGTCGTAATAGAATGGGAAACTTTGGTGAAAATAATTTTTAAAGTTTTATGAATTCTTGATTTTCACATGAAGACAACAATTTCTTGTTATTTCAATATATATTTTTCCATTCATTATCACCTCTTCTACTTAGCGTTATTTCCCGTTTTATTCACACTCTCACAATATAAATTTTATAACGAATGTTACAGAGAAGAAAAAAAACTAAAATAAGCTGAAATTATTATGTAAAGTAGATAAAAAAAAAATTGTTGTGATGTGATTTTTCGCTTGAGAAACCTAAATAATATTTATTTATTATGGCTTTTTTTCATTTTTATTTTTAATATAAATGCAATTTCAAATCTAAACTGTAAAAATGGAATAAAAAATATATAAATATTTTTTTCGAAAATAATTTATAAACCTGTGAAATTGTATTTTGATTGAATTGATATGTGTGCTCATGAACCGTAAATGAAAATATTTCGTTATTTTTTTGTGCTCTCAAAATTCATCAGTAAACGATTTAAAGAAAACGAAAATATATTTGATTAATGAAGAACAAAATTTGGATGTAAAAATGATGGAGTAGGAAATCATTTTGTATTACAATACAAATCGAAATTGTTATAATAAATGACAACAAATTTTTTACTAAAGTTAAGGTAAATTTGTTGTTAGTCTGGAAAATTTCACGCATTACCAATTTATTAGGTATTATTTTTTTTGTTGGTCGCCAAGAAATTAATAAGAAGGCATAGCCGGTTAAATCTAACCCTAAGATACCCTACCTTCATTAAGTGTAAAAAGGGTTTTTCGTGAGGAGTTATGAATATGGTTTTTTCAATTAAAAGAGTTTGACCGCGAGTTTCTTGAGGGGTGGAGAGGAGAACATAATTTTAATTATATTTCCATCTTAAACCCCTCTAACCAGATTGGGTGGTTACAGCGAAGTCAAGAATGAAAAAGTATTAATACAATTTTCATTAATTTCATGCTGTAAAATTTCTTTCTTCATAAAAATAATTTATTAAAAATTAAATTCAATGAACTTTAGCCTGATTGGCACAATAACTACAATACTTATTATTTTATTACTTTAGAAGTTAAATGGATTATCAAAATTATAGTTTTGCCATTTTTCGTTTCAAAATGTACAAATTTCAAAAAACTACCCAGCCCATGTCAATTTAATTTTAATTCAATAATGATATTTATAGAAATTAACGTCTACCTTTGTTAGATCACGAGATTTACCGATTTTACCCATTTCTGACCCCTTAGGAATTGAATTTCCGAAAATCCCTACTTATTTTATCTATACATTGGGAGGGGAGTCTACATACAAAATTACAAGTATATAGTTTAAGTTGTTTGGGCTTGGCGATGATCACCTGGTCAGCAGTGTTACCACCAGCAAAATTCAAAAGTGCACTTGAGCTGAAGCGAAATTACCCGATTTAAATAAAATTACACCTGATTTAACATTGAAGTTTTATTTAATAAAAATACATTTACAAAGCAATAAATAAATTTACAAAAAAGACTTAAAAACAATTAATAAAACATAAAACTCCTTAACACATTTAGCGCCATGTGCGACACTGGTGCGCACGACCTGAGTATTCGTTTGGGCCACGTGTTCACATATGCACACGCAACCTTAATGTCTTTAAACGTGAATGTGGCATAGTGCACACGGTTTACATTGGGTTTATATACCTCAAATTAATCTGCGGCCCCAGGAGAACGTGAAACTGTGTTTGGCCTGAGCAGTTTTCATGCCCATAATGCATAAGGGACGGACAAAAAAGGGGGCTATTTGGTTCAATTATTTCATCATCCAATAAATGATTGAAACATTCAATGGGCCCCTGCTGATGTAATTTTGTGTAGATATCAGGCGGAACTCCGGTATTTCCAAGTACTACATCTGGAAATGTCGTTCTTTCCCCTTCTACTGGCTGCCATATCGACTCAGAAGCTGTTTCTGATACATCGGTATTTTTATTATTTTCCTCAAAAATATTGCCCGGGTCATCTACATACTCCTCAAGGACACGAGGTGTTGATGGCGTTGAACTAAGATCAGGTAGAGAGATGTTGAATAAACGAGAGGTTGATGGTCTTGAGCTGAAATCTGGGATGCTGGGTAAACGATACGTTGACGGTTTATCAGAATGTGATGATTGTCTGTCTGTTACCAGATTGTCTAGCATTTCTTGAGAATCGTCACAGGTAGGCGGAGGTGGTACTGTGATGCATATTATTTGGTCCACACTCGTTGAAGTGGACGGAACAGCTTCTACATCTGACTCCTCATCACAACTACTAGAAGGAATGTAATCTTTGTCTCTATCAACATCATCATCGTCTTCTGAGTCATAAAAATCTGACAGATCGGAGAGATCAGCATTCAAAGCATCATTTATCTCTTTATCACTTAGTTTTTTCTTTGACATCTTTTACTATTATTATTTACTTTTTTCCTGAAACTATAAAAACGAAAAAAGGTTAAATTTTTCATGGTTTTTCATAAATTTTCCTCGTGTGCACCGGTGATCACGTGGCCCCAAGAAGTAAATTTACTTACTGGGGCCGCGTGATCACCGGTGCACACAAGGAAAATTTATGAAAAACCATGAAAAAGTGAAAATTTTCACTTTATGTTTTCAAATATAAAATAAATGGACATAAACAGAGTGTTATACAAAAAATATATATTTTGGCCCGAATGAGTAAATCGCGATTTTGGGCTCGGCGCGAGATGTGTTAAATAATGAGTTTAGCTTCCACCGTTCGTTGCATATATGTATCTAGGGAAAGTTTAAAAAGCTCATTGCAATTCCTTTTTAATGGTTTTTTTTAGTCCCATAGAGCTTACGAAAGGTTAGCTGTCAAAGAACTGTCATACTGCTTTCAATTGCACATCATCATGAATAGATTAATTCTTGAACAACGCCACTAAATAATACAAATTTACTTTGAAAATCAGCCATCAATTTTCGCAACTTAAAGGCAACTTCATGATTAAACTGACGCAACTTATTATTTCACCAATAAAGGCGATGACTTTACGGCCCTGCGATGTGACATCTCTTGATTGAAGTCACTGGCTTATGCTGATAAAACCGCAGCAATTGACGTCTTGGAGGTAAACAGTGTTCATTTTATTTTTGACAAGCATTCAGCAATGCTCAAAAAAATGGAACGACTGCAAGGCGTTTCGTCAATGACAGGCGCGGCGGCTATTTGTTTGAAATCAGTTTCAATTAGTAATGCCGTGTATTAATCTGCGATTAAAATTATTTATATTTGTGTTGTCTAAAATTTTAAATTTCATGGTCTTAAAAAATACCCTTTTTACCTTGTTTAGTAAATAAAATGCCTCCTGGGTTTTACATATGTATACAACTGTCACTTTCGTAATTTAGTTTTAAACTTTAGGTTCTAAATCACTCTAACAGGCATCTTTATCCAAATCTAAGCGACCATCTTGCGATATTCATTACAAAACTTTTAAAAATATATATTTATTGATTGAAATCTTTTCTTAAAAAGAAACCGAAACTTTGGTCCAAAAGACTGTGCATTTTTTAGCAACAATATTTAAAAGAAGTAAATGTCATCACTGAAATCGAATCTTGATTTTATTTGGCTATCTTAAGTAAGAATTTCAAATTACACCGGAATAACACCTAAGAGAAAATACCCACGCTCTACCGACGACGGTAATAATTATACCAAATTTGGGTTATTACCCACAAAGTTGCAACACTGCTGGTCAGCCACGCTAATCTTAAATTAATAGACAAAGTGACGAAAAGTGCTCTTGTTCAGCGTTACCGTTGTGCGACTTTAGTTGCAATTTGCAACCTTTTTGACGCTCTGGCACCTCTTGTGCGACTTTTTTTAAATCGTCTTATTTTGCAACTTTTTCCAACTTTTTGCCCCTATTTTGTAAGTGAAATTCTTTTTTTTTACACTGCATAATTTCAAATATTTTCCCTTAAAAACTTCATTCGATTGATCAGGTGATAATATTATATCCAGACAATTTCAACTACTGAACTGTATTGTATAAGCCTTGTTTTATATCATGTTCATTGAATTTCCATGTAAATCCAGGATTATCGGCATTATTATTTAAAGAATTTGCAGACCAACTTTTTTAACGCTATTGATATCATATCTTTATTTAAAAATTTTATAAATAACACAGCCTTTCATTGACGAATTTAAGTTGTTAGAAAGTATTAGTTTTAGAAATATGAAAAACGACTTTTTTGTGCGACTTTTTGTTTTTAAAACGACTTTTTGTGCGACTTTTTAAAAATTCTCAACGGTAACCCTGCTATTAGTGGACTGCATTGGATAAGTGCATACACCGCGCGATGCTTGAGAAAGTATACAGACTTGTCGCGTTGATGATCACGGGATCAATGAGATCTACTCCCACGAAGGCGCTGTTCACGATATTGAACTGGCTCCCGGTGGACATAACGGCCAGACAGTTGGCTCTTTATTCGGCGACACGGCTACACAAGGTGCACGGCTGGTCGACCCGTGACTATTGACACGCGGGGATTATCACTCCTGATGGAGTGGATAACTGCACCCCGGTGCCGTTTTTTGGTGCGGAGTTCGTGACACGAGTGGTGCACGGCAATGTGCTGTTGGATACTTTCCGTGAACCGACCCTTGGGGTTTATACTGATGGTTCGAGGAAAGGTGAGAGGGTTGGCGGAGGTTTGTTCATAGAGGAACTGGATGTGAAGGTTTCCTTTCGTCTGCCGGATGGATGTAGTGTCCTGCAGGCGGAAATCTCGGCTATAAGGGGGCGGCAGACTGGCAGAGATATCATCGCATATCGGGAGATATGTCTACACGACATCTAGGCTAACTGTAGAATGTCGGATGTCTTTGGATGAAATTACGAAGCATTCAAGGGTAACGGTTATATGGATACCGGGGCATACAGATGAGCTGGCCAAACAAGGTGGTCGCATGGATAATACATTCATTGACCAATTCATTGGCCTTCCAATGGCTCACTGTAAATCACTTAGAGTTGCGCAGATGCGGTGGACCTGTGAATCCACCTGCTCAATATCCAGCATCCTTTGGCCTGGATGTGATGGACATAGAACTAGCTCTCTACTTGGGTTCAGCAGGGACCAGATTAGGACGGTAATATTGGTTGTGACTGGACAGTGGCCGGTGGTTGCTCATGGAACCCAACCTAACCTAACCCTGCTATTGTTAGGTAACACTTCAATACATACAACTCATTTCTTAATTTGTCTCTTGGATAACTATGTTACTGTTAGACCTGGTGCAAAGTAGAATTTTTTTTTTTGTAATTTTAAGGTTTTCAAAATTGATTTTTGTACTCTAAAACAAGAGTAAGCTACGATTTTTCCTTCATACTTTTCTTTGTAAGTATTCACGGTTTTTTTTTTAACCGGGTTAGTAATTTATGATTAAAAAAATAAAAGCTAAACGAAACCAAATTTAAGAAATAAAAAAGTTGGGCTAGAGGAGGTTAAGTGCTAATTACATCTACTACTGTTAAGCATCAACAAATTTCAGCTGCCACAACAGGTCACCTAGGTATAATTTGTCATCGAAATTGTATTAAAATTAGAAAAAAATCATTTCTGGCCTGAATTGACCAGTGTGCACTGTGTCGTTGAATGACTTAGGCTGAACCCACACCAACAAATGACAAACAATTTTTTAAGATTAAAATTGGCAATAAATTTTGTATTCCCAAAAATAACATTGATGATAAATTTGCATGTGCCCGTGCAAAAAAAAAATTAGCTGGAGAATTGCTTATTTTGGTTTTCTTATGAAAACAATAAAATTAAATAATTTGTTTTTTTTTTTCTTTTAACCCACTTTTAGCCAACCAATTGTAGTCAGGAATGTAAGAAACGATAAAAAGTACTAGTTCGATTCGAGTACCATCAATATTTACATTTATGACATTCATTATGTAAGTGTTAGACCTCGCACCGATTAGAAGAAATTTTGACTTGATTGGATTTAATCGTAATCCATTTGCGGAAGCCCATTGAAAAACAATATACAAATCGTGGTTGACCCTCAAATCACTCTCAAAAATCAAACTCATGATTTGCGTAACAATAATGATGTATTTATCCAATATCAAAAATTTTCACACTTGCCGGCAGACAAATCTCTAGTGCAAATTACTTATAAACTGCATATGTGTGGAAAACCGCACACGAGGGTAACTTACGTAAGTTTTGAAATATTTCGTTACAAGGAAATATTTTTTAATCAAAATTGTGTTTTCAGTACTTAATTGATATTGCTAACAAAGTCAATATGTTTCTTTAGGCCCCTTTCAGACTCGGAAAGTTAGTTGCGCAAGTAACTTGCCGAGTACAACAAAGTCTGTACTAAATATTTTTTTCCTTACCCCCACCCTACTGCTGACGTCTACAAACCAAGAGTTGCGCAAGAGACTTGCGCCAGTAACTTGCCGAGTGTGAAAGGGGTCTTAGTGTACCTCAACAAGGTTTTTGTTTATCGTGTAAAAATTATTTATTTTGAGTGGGTTTTCACACAACAGTGATTAAAGGGTTAAGTTTTTTCACTACTGGACGAATTTATGTTCTGGTACAGCTCAAATAAAGTTGCACATCGATCGCGTATATATGCATAAACGAGTATTTTATTTGCAAGGGAAGATCATTAGCATGCAACCAGTACAAAAGTAGACCAAGAATAGATCTTAGGGGAACACCTCTCAATGTACTAGGAAATGTACCAATATTGGAAACTGTCTGCCATCTATTACCTGGATATGAAGCAACTTATTTTGTTGCAGTTTCTGAAAAGTTAAACATTCTTAAAAGTTTAATAATTGACATCTTGTGTTCAACGGTGTCAAAGGCCTTTGAGTGGTCGAGTAGAATCGATAATGATATATGTATTGTTATCATGCAAACTACTTCGGATGTTTTCAACAACTTCGGTTAAGGCTGTAGTACAGCTTTGCTGAGGTATAAATCACGATTGACGGTCCGTTAAAAGATTATTATTAGAGATGTGTTTGGAGATCTGTTTATGTAGGAGGCGTTCGAAAACTTTAAAAGGTAGGGAAGAATGGCAATTGGCCGGTATTCCTTATAATCTTTAGGTATAAGAATAATTTTCGCACACTTCCACCCAAATGGAAAAGAACTTGTGGTCCCTGCCGTATTAAAAATGTGGTTAACATGACGAATTATCCATGGTAAAATAAGTTTAATAAGACGAGGTTAAATGCCATCTAGACCGGCAGAATTGGACTTAACGGCTGAAAATCCTTCTGCAGTGTTTTCTAAGTAAAAGCATTGAAAGCTGAACTGGTTTACAGGATCAATTAAAGCAATATCGTCATAATCCATTTATACCGGTGATTGTGGAATATTAATAAATTTTTGATTCAATGCATTAACATTAATCAATCTTACATTAGCGCGTGTACCAACTATACCAATTTCACGAATTTGCTTCCAGTTTTGTTTAGTATTGACTGCGGTCTGAAATTTGTTACCATAGTAGATTAGTTTATCATGTCTTATTTTAAATATAACTGATCTTCTTGCCAAATGACAATGATTTAGTAAACCTTGTGTTCTGTAGCGTTTCCACTGATTATTAAGTAAGCCGTGACGCTCTATTAACAGTTTAGCCTCTGATGTAAACCTAGGACTTATCCGACCAATTGTATTTCTATGTTTAAGGGGAACGTGTTTTTTTAATATTGGAAGAACAAGACCATTTAGATACTCGAATTGTTCACTCACAGACAAAAGGTAATATATCTCATCCCATTTGGCATAGGGTGCTGTCAACTGTTCATAATGTGTTATTTTACGACTATCAGCAACCAAGAAAAGGTCCTATAAGGAGGCAATCGTTGCTGTGAAATGTGTGGGTTTATTCTTTTTACTGGAAATGGGTTGAGAGATGTCGTTACTGTAGAAAGATTTGATCCGGAGTTAGACAGTAAGCTAGCAGTAAATTAGGCAGTAAGTTGGCATTGTCTAAGCTTTATTATCGCTTGCAAGTAAGACTTTAATGTTTGTTATTCTCATTCGTCTTGCAGTTTTATTTGTATATTGTAATATCTTTACCTTTTTAAATTTTTTAATCCAAAATAAAAATTAAGTACGTTGTAGAGAAATCTTTTTGATAATGGCAACAGAACATTTGTTCGTATGAGACATCCCACGCCAATACCAAACTGTCTTTTCGGCTCACTGTGACAAAACATTTGTTCCAGAAAATACATGTGGTTTGATGCACACAGAGAAAAACATAGCCGACTGAAAGGAACCTTGTAGCAAATAATTCCGTGTTTTCGCACCAGTTAAGACAAGTAAAAAATAAACGAAAAAAGACAAACAATACATTGTCGCATTGTTGTCTGATTACCGGTTGTCTTTTGAGACAAAAACTCCACAAGGCGTTTTTGTTTGTTTGGGGGATACCATCAAACAAGTGTCTTTGTCTCTGAAGACAAAAACGTTTTGCCTTTTGTTGCGTAGGGTTCAGCCTAACGGCCAATATCACCAAGTTCAGCTAAAACTAACCATTACTTTAACTTTCAGTTAACAATATGTTTTTGACAGTAATCAGTATTGTGGTTATTTTTGTTGAACTGTTCGATGGTTTTCAATCCAAATGTTGATGTTTTTTTTAGGCTAAAGTTCAACCAATTAAATTTCCATTAAATTATTTTCATGAAGAAAGGAATTTTACAACATGAAATTTATTAAAATTTATTGATAATTTTTCATGCTTGACTGACCTGAGGATCGAACCCAGGCGTTTTTACGGACGGGCTACCCTTACATGTTTCAATCGCAATCAGTCGATCTCTTCAAAGGGGTATGCCGTTTACCACTCGCAGTCGTTGATGGTATTAAACACTTGGTAGATCGAAATATTCTTTTTTTACAGTTATAACTGAACTTGATGAGAATGGCCGTAAGTGAGAGTAAATTAGAGATTTAAGCCCTTTGCAATTATAAGAGATATTAAGGACACAAACCATGTGTTAAAGATACGACATCTGTTGTGAATACACCATATTTATGCCCCTATATTAAATTTCACAGCTTTGTGGCATTCACATTTTTTGCCATTTTGAAAAACTTCCATAAACTGTGCCTTGTTTAATTAAATACTTTAAAAAAAAGATAGTATTTATTTAAAGAAAATTTTAATTAAGTAATTGTTGCAGAGGCAATACTTTTGGCAATTTGTCTATTTACATTTGCTTTTTTTCTTGTTTAAGTATTTATATGTGTTTCGTTTTTAGCAACAAAAAATTAAACTTTTAAAATGTAAAATGTAATTTTTTTAATGTTTACTTAAATTTTTCCTTTCTTTTTTCTTGTTTTCATTCCTTTTTTTGCAGAACTCTACAGCAACATCTTTTTAGTGTTTGCCATTTGAAAATTAAGTGTACGAGTGTGTTCAGTTTGGTCTTCTTGCCGCTACAACTCCTGCTGATTTTTGTGTTGCACACCGGCAATTTTTGTGCATCATCGTTTGTAGCTGCTAGAGCTAGTCTTGGTGCTTGTGCTTGTGAATGTGCATGGGCTGATGCTGATGGTATTGGGTTCCATTAATACCTAAATAAAATATTCCATTCTCTTGTAGTGTTTGGATATGCATGTGTGTGAAATGTGGGTGAATGGGAGTGTGAATAAAATAGTTTTTAGTTACTGCAATTCGGATGCATAAGTGTTGCTACTGCAGCTATTTCTGTTGTTGTTGCTGGTGGTAATGCTGATGTGGCATCGTTGTCATGTGCATTTGTCAGTAGCAGCAAATGTAGTTGTATTTTGCAAGAGGTGCTTGTTTTATTGTGGCAATTGGCCAAATAATAAATAAAAGGCACGGCGATGATGACGCTGTCGGAAAAGATGATGAGGACAATTGTTTTAGTAAATACAATACCAACAACAATGTTCTATATGCTAAAAACAACGAGTGCAAGCACTTAAAAATTTTACTTGTTTTTAAAAACAATAGAAAAAAATACAACAAAAATGCTAAACAGTTTTGCTGAATGCAAAATATTGTCTTAAATTTAAGTTTTAGCTACAAGCAAAAACAACAACTGACAAAAAAGAGATAAAAAAGTAGCAACAAAATAAGAACAGCTATAAAACATACTCGGGCAAATAATAAAGTTATACACGCACATTTTTCTGGAAAGGAAAGAATATCCAGCTGAACTCACATTTCATCTGCTTTGAAACTAAAACAAATACAAACTCAAGCACACAACGGATACAGCAGTTGCCATTTAACTTCACCCACAAACGGAGTCCAAAAATATCTGTTAACGAAAAATTGCAGTTGCTGCTGCTGGTGCTGCCTCTTTGAATCATTTGCCCCTCGGGAATTTTTATAGCTGCATGCACACAGCTAAAACGTAGTGCTGCACCGGCCACCTCTTCTATTTACCTGCCCTGCCATTATGATTGGAACTATGCGGGCAATTCAAATTGTGACACGCAGCTTCTGCGAGACGTGCTTGCTTCTGGTGATTATCATGACGGGTAAGTGTTGTTGCTTTTCATATTTTTCTGCGTATTTTATTTTAGGAGTATGTTTGCTAACGACACATGCATGATAAACTTTTGATGAAAAAAACTTTGTTAAAATTATTAGAATGGGGAAAAAATTATTTCCTTGCGAAAGTTAGGGGAAAAACCCCGAAAACAACATAAAGTTTATTTGGCTCTTAGGTTGTTCCCTCTTACTAGGGGTCTTCAAACACCAAAAGTTCGTGCAAAGTATGTAAAACGGAGTTTCAAGAAATTCAAACATTTTAATGCCCGGAATTTCGAAAATCCGTTTTACATTCATTGTACGAACTTTTGGTCTTAGAAGACCTCTAGTAAATTTGATGCAGAAAATATTCGTGTAACAATTTAACCCTCTAACCGTTTAACCGTTTTACCGGTTAAGGCGTCCATATTTCGGGAGCCCGCGCTAACTTTTCAAAACCCTTTGGCAGTAGTCTACTTTCATTTTCAATAAAGCCTTTGACACGCCGCTGCAGACTACGTTTAAATATAATTAACATTTCTTGTTCCTTAAGAAATTTTTAAAATACTAAGCAATTTTCTTTAAATTGGTTTTTGCATTAAATATGTAAACATGAAAATACCGTTGCCAGATTTCTGATTTATCGACGACAAGTTTTAATGGTTTTTTAATTTGAAGACTTTTTATGAGTATAATTTTATAATTTTTATTTTACTGAAAGCCTACCATTAACAATATATTGCATTTTTTTGTTTTTCTATAAAATAAGGGAAAAAATAACTCTTAAAGCTTAACTGCTTTACTGTCCTGATTCAAAGCGGATTTGCCCTAAATCTCAACAGAAGTCAACTGTTAAGCAGGGCATTATCAACATTGTCGAGCGTAAATTTTTTTTTTAATAAAGTATTCCACCCTTTAAGACAGCAAAACATTTTTCAGCAACAAACACCAAGTTGGATTTTTTAAATAAAATTTTACCTTTTTTTGTAGAAAAGAAATGTAAACAACTAAATATAAAAAATCTGTGATACATAAGTAGTGTTTTTTAAAATTAAAATTGCATGTTTTGTATTTTTTAATGTTTTATGTTAAATAATAATTGTTAACAACATTTCTTTTTATGTAACAACGTAAAATAGTACGACCCCTGGGCCTTATGATCTTACTTACAACTAAATCTGAAATACCATAAATTTAGTTTAAATATTTTAAAAATTTTAGGTGGCTTGTGGCACCTTTTATGTAAATGAAATAAAGATATAAATATTTATTCAGAACGAAAACAGTTTTCAAATTTGTAACTAAACGAGATCTGGAATAATAAAAATTGTGCCATTTTTATTTAAAGAGAATTGCAAAGAGCACTCGCCTTAGCTGGTATTTTATAAAACTCGATAACGATTAGATTTTCCGAAAATGTATTTGAAAAAAAATATAAACTTAAAATTGAAAATTCCCATGAAAAATTAAATTTTTTCCCGTATACCTGTAGAGTAAGAGAATCTGGGGGGAAAAAAATATCCCATAACTAGCCAACAATCTATTTAATAATTTTATTTTAAATATCAGTGTATGTAATATTCATGAAATGAATTACTTCCTCTGCCCAATAATTTGCATAACATAACAAAATATATTTATATTTTTATTTAGTTTTCTTTTTATCCAGCCACTGGCATTATTAGTTTTGTTCAGCTTTTAGCTACAAAGTAAGCCCTTCAAGTTAATTGTTCAAGTTTGTTAGCTTTTAACGCTGACTAATTTCTCTTTACACTTTTAACGTTCTTTATATACTAAAACATTAACTTACATACACAATCAAACAAATACAAAAACAACACAAGCAAACACATATTCGCACATTTGTAAAAACAAACACATTTACATACTTATAGAAAAACAAGTTTGGAAAAAGTTTTTTTTATGGCAAATAAAAAACTATTTCCTAGTTAACTCCAGGAGCGTTGGAAATAAATTGCAAAAGTTTGCTTTAATATGAAGGGAATCTCTGTTTTTAAATCACAATACACGGATAAATGACGAACGAACTAAAAAATGATTCTTAGTTAAGCTTCGACTTTTGGAACATTATTTTTAAGGGTTTTAAATAGAAGTATAACAGCAGAATACCCATTCCTGAGCGCAACACATTTTTTAGTTTTAGTACCAAAAAAAAAAAATGCTTTTGAAAATCATCGAAATATTTGTCACAAAAATCTCTTATATGAAGTTTTACCTTGGATACATACTTTTTTTTGTTGGCGGAAACATGATTGCCCATGGGTTCCAAATTGGTAACACTCGAAATTGTTTTCTTACGTATTTTGTACCTTCTATTTGATTCTTATTTTTAAAAAATGAGCAGTAGCTTTATTATCGTTATTTTTAACAAGGCCTATTTACATATCGCTCATTTGCTGCAACAGCGTTATAACTCAAAAATATTAGTTTTACAGAAAACGATTTAAAAGCAATGTTCGAAAATAAACCAAACACTCTTGAGCGAACAGCATACAAAGTTCTATTTATTTAAGACACTTTTTGTTTACAAAGCAGCAACAACATTTTTAAACCATTGTTAAATGTTAGAACATTATGACAATATTAGGAATGGGCAAAAAATATCGATATATCAAAATATCGATATTTAAAAAAAATATAATCGATACATATCGCCGATATTTTAAATACCGATATATCGATGTATCGATATTGAAATACGACTATCGAATTCGATATTTATTAAAGTCAGTCTTCATTAAGAACTCAAAATTTTAGCCGTTTTTCAAACAATATGTTTTTTAAGAATTGGAATCATTGCATGCATCATATCGTCGGTCACAGGTTGGCAACTCTTAACATGTTTTTTGTACTTTTCAGGAGACAAAAAAAAACGTTATTACTCCGTTACTGAACCGCGTTAGAAGTAAATAAAAAAAAAACCAAAATTAGTAGGAGATATTTATTGTAAGATGGTGTAAAGAAAGCAAAGGTACTAACATGCAGAAGGACAAACACAGTCTTTTGGCATCAAAAACCCGATTCGATTTTTTTGCGAGTTAAGAGTTGTCAACCTGTGACCGACGATATGTTTTTTTAAACTTATATGAAGATCTAAAATGATTGGCATTTAAAAGAAGCAGAGCCAGATACAACAAGCAGATTGACTGGAGAGCACATAAAACAGAGAGTGCTCCTGATGTCCATATCGGATGATTATTGGTTTGACTAAAACCAGTTGATACTTTTGGGGTGCTATTTAAATTTTAAGGAAAGTTGGTACTTCCATGACTTATTTACTTCCATTGAAATTTTTCGTAATTTATTTTTTTTTTATTTCATATGGTTTTTTTGTATTCTTCTCTTTTGTTTTTGTTATAATTTAATTTTTTGTTTTGATTAAATTTGTTTGTTTTTATTAATTTTTTTAAAATAAAATGAAACAATAAAAAGTAACAATGTAATTACATATAATTTATTTGTTCATAAATATGTTTGTACAAAGGTATACTGAATTTTTTAATTTGGTAATAGTTGCAGCAAAATACGTTCGATATATCGATATTTTTGAAATAATAAATATCGATACTCTAAAAAAATATCGATTCGATATATATCGATATATTTTTTCAACTTGCCCATCCCTAACAATATAACATGATAACATACCGTGTGAATACCCCATATATCTTTTTTTACTGTTTGTATTTTAGTACACAAGTAAAAAAAATTAATTTTTTTTTGTTTTTTCGATATAAAATAGTACAATGGTAGTGGTTCGGAATACCTATATTTTGATGTTCTGTAGTGTTTTTTTTTAAGAATGCTTCTCACTAGGATTGTTGTGTGTATTGTGTATGTTTTGTTTTTTGTTCTTTCGTTTAAAATATTGCACATATCGCACTTGATCAACAAGAGGGAATTAACTCAAAATTTTTATATTTTCACATTTTAAGGAAATCGACACGTAATATTCATATCTACCCGCTGTAAAAATATCATGCTACTTTGACGACTTTTTGTTAATGAATATTCCTTTTAATATTCCTTGAATGCAAAATTAAAAATTGTTTTGATTCTACAGAAAATTTTTTAATTTTGAGCTAATACCTCTTGTTTATTAATTGTGATATGTACTTTGTTTTTGTAGACAACTTTTTGTTGTTATTTGGATGTTTGTGGGATGAACCAAACGTAATGTTACTGTGCCCAAAAGAGCGTTAAGCACAACTAAAACGAACAAACATAAATGTGGTGAACCAAACACAACAAAGTTTTTGTTTTTTTTTTAAGGAACGCATTGAAATGTTCTCATCTTTATGTTAAATTTGATTAGTTCAGTATGTTATGTTAAGTTTAAATAGTACAGTATTTTTATTGTGTACGAAGATCACAAACAGAAAAACGTTGTTTTCAAGGATTTTACTACACAAACACTATAAGCGTTTGTGTTTTCCATACTTATACCGTACAGAACACTAAATGATAGTATATAAAGTTTGTTTTGGAACTTTGCTTTAAAAGTTTTAAATTTAAAAACAACATAATGGGATGGAAAATTATATTCTTCTCATGAGAGTAGAGCTTACAATATATTTATATGAAATTATTATGTCCCACCTCATAAAACGCATGATTCACTATGCATTAGAGATATTAAGTCAAAATTTTGTTGCAGTATATAACGGATATGTGTTATTTGGTTACCGACTCATTTTGTTGGCTGTTGACTTTCTTTGCCGGCAAACATTGTAAAAATGAGTTTATAGCAACAATTATCGTAAACCAGCGAATTTTGACTACTTAACAAACAATTCGTGTCGTTATATGTTACAGAATTTTGGTACTGGTCAAAAATTGTTAATATAGTTTTAAGATTTTGTGTTTCTTCCGAAATTATAGATTGTCCTTGTGAAAGTTTGAATATTTTTAAAATTAGATCTTGGGAATGCGATTTCGTAATGCTTAATCTTATTTTTTCCGGCATCGATAAGGTACCAAACTGGCAATTCGTTTTGCTTTTCCCTGGAAATTGTATAATTTTATATAATTTAGGGTTAAATTATTTAAATTTCATAAATTTCATAAATTTAAACGATTATATAAGTTTTTCTTTAAAAAAAATATAAATTTTGAAACTTCATGATAAAAAATTAATTAAAAAGATAAATGTCAAAAAAATATATTGATTACAATCTCCAATTTATCCTTTAACTTCACTTTTTTTTTTTTTAAATTAGTGACAAAATTTATGTTTTGATTCCTCTTTAATTTAATGGCATTTGCATAAGTATTTTCTTATTTTTTCTCCATCGTCCTTGGTCTATAAACACCAATCTTAAATCGCTCTCAACCCACTTTTAAGTGTTTGGCATACTCACTTTAATTCAAAATCTATTCCCACTCAAAATCTATTTCACAAGTGTTCTTGTTCAACGTTCAAATTTGTTTGTGTGTTTTCTTTTACTCTGTTTGCTGTCTATCGGTTATCGACTGACAATTTTTAAGAGATATTTTGACACCCCTTTCCAAAGTTCAAAACATGACTACGCATAATGTTGATTTCAATTTCTTCTCGTTTTTTTCTGGCTTCGTTTTGTATCTGCAAGTATGGATTAGTCAGTGTGAGTTTAGTGTGCGTGTGCAAGTGTTTGTGTTCTAAACTCATTAGTCCGTATAATGCAGTATGCATGCATAAACTTGAAAACACATTTTACAGTGATGAGCAGAGTTTTCGAAAATTGTGGTTGACGAGGAAATAAGATTGGAAATGAAGAGTATGTGGAAGAAAATTGGAAAGGAGGTTGGACTTGACAAATAAGTCCACCTCCAAGAAACTAATTATACTCTATGCCACAATAGCTGTGATGCTATTAGGCATTTCTGAAGATTCTGAAGTAATTTTTGTTGCAACAACTTTTGTCGTATCTTCTTTAAAGTTGCGTTTACATTAGGTAATTTCTATCGCATCTTTTTCCTGCGAATAACAGATTTGCGAGCAAACTTAAATTCAATTTTCGTCAAATGAGAAAACGAATGGAAGACGCACTTTTGTGATCCTTGCAATTTTTCTTCCCTCTCGCCGATAAAGTAACAGTTGTGGCGACAAAAATCGCTTAATGTACACGGGAACTAACTTACAAATTCGGGCTTGTCTGAATGACTGTCTATGTAAAGTGCAGGTAACAATATGCTTCTATCAAATAGGTTTTTGTAAATTGCAGTATTCTGTTTATCATTTAACCAAGCCTATATAATACATAGAAATAATCTAATCATATAGGTGTTATTCGGAGTTCGAAAATAAACATTATATATTGTACTTTAGTGTTCTGTACGGTAGAAACATGGAAAAGACAAACGTTAATATCGTTTCTGTAGTTAATACCTTTAGAAAAAAAGTTTCTTTGTTTGTGATCTTCCTACACAATATGAATACTGTACTCATCCAAATCAAGATAGAGATTAGAGCATTGCATTGCATTCTGTTTTAAAGAAAACCACAAACCTTGCTGTTTTCGGCTTACCACATTGATGTTCGTTCGTTTCAGTTGGCTTGTGAAGACTTAAAGAATTTTTTTACGAAAACAAACATTTTTTACAAATACAAAATATGTACACAATGGACCAACATTGCCAAGCAACAACAACATAACTGGTTCGAAGAAAGGGGAAGAAATTTGTTGTTTGTTCAAGGTGCATAAAAATACAACAAAACATTAATTACATTGTAGGTCTGCACAGCCACTACAATTGCTCAGGTTTATAACGAAAAACCGAACACTACATAATTTTTGTAACTTTCGGGAAAAAGTTATAACCGATGTTTAAGGGTTGTGTACTTAGATACTAGCAAAAAGTAATAGATATCTTATTTGAGTTAGCGTACCGTACGCTAAATAATCAGCCTTATTGTGGTTGTCGTTTTCGTAAGCAAACGTATCGTTTTTTGTAGTAGATTAAAGAACACATGTTGTGTATTACTTTAATCTATTACACAGTCGTATACGACAACGACAACCACAATAAGGCCGAATGTTTGGTTTATTTTCGAACAGAGGTTTTAATTGGTATAAATATTTTGAAAATCTTAATGAATTAATCTCTTTAAAAATTAATGAATCTAAACAAAATTTGGCAGAAAAAATTCAGGATTGTAGGCATACTTTGAGCATTTATTATTTATTACATTCCTGTAACGTATTGTCTTACGTTGGCTAGCATTCTTCACGTCTTCTACACGCAAAGAAAAAACATGGTTGTGGTAAACATATTCTAAGAGCAACATATTATGATAAGATTCATGATTGTAGCCACCATATTACGATTGTTATTAAATCATATTATGACCAAATATGTTCGTAATATAACATCATAATATTTTTCTCTTAATCATATTGTTATCCTGTTAATCATAAAACGTTAAGAAGTTATAATATTACTGTCATGGTAATCATAATAAGATAAGAAGTAATCATATTATTGTTATGGCAATCATAATAAGTTTAGAAGTAATCATATTATTGTCATGACAATCATAATAAGTTTAGAAGTAATCATATTATTGTTATGGCAATCATAATAAGTTTAGAAGTAATCATATTATTGTCATGACAATCATAATAAGTTTAGAAGTAATCATATTATTGTCATGGCAATCATAATAAGTTTAGAAGTAATCATATTATGATGCAAAGTGATATGAACTGTTATACATAAATTTTTTACATCATAATATGATACAACTTTAAACATAATATTTTTATTGGACAAAAATACTTATGATAAAATAAAAAACATAATATAGTTACTGTAATCTTTTTGTCGTAGGTCGCAATTATTTATAAATTATTTAATGGAGTTTTCATTATTTTTTTCTTAAAATAAAACAAAACTTACCAGTAATGGTTAATATTTTGCACCAATATTTCACAAATTTTTCCACCACTTTAAGATTATTAAAATTTTTTAGCAAAGATATTTTATTTTGTGACACCACTACAACCCTTTTTTAATGTTTTTTCTTTATTTTTTTTTTTAATTTCTTGTTTATTTCAATGGTTATTTTGTTATTTCTTTTTTAATATTTTTCTTTATTTTTTTTTAATTTCTTGTTTATTTTAATGGTTATTTTTTTATTATTTAACAAATAATTCGATATGTTTATGTAAAACACGACACAACTGATACAAAATTATTTTACAAATGGCGATACCAAAATATTATTAGAGTAACGATATTTTGATTGCATCTTAAACTTATTATGATAAATGTATATAAAGTTATCATGTTATGGCTATTAAATATCATGTTATGGCTGTGAGTAATATAATATGTTTTGAAAGTTATCATAATTTAATTGTTAGAAAAATAATTATTTTTCAGTTAACAATACTCAAATTTATAATTGCGATAAATATTAATATGTTTACAGTAACTATAATATTGCTGATATTTAATAAAAATAACAATTATTTGTGTACAACAACAATATATTGTTACAATAAACACAGTGTGGTTGCCGTAACCATGCCCAACCATATTTTTTCTCTGCGTGTAAGCAGCAAATGAATTCTGCGCCAAAAGAATTGCTAATTTTTTAAGGCTCATAACATATCAAGCCGCCATCCGAATTGATAGAAACAATTGATAGTTAAATAGAGCAAATGTGGGTTAGTGGACTTAAAAAAAACTATTTTCTTAATAGTTTTTGTCTGGCCTCGCTTCATGCCTGGTCGCATATTTTGTACTTATCTTGGCCATACAGAAAAAAAAAATTGATTTTAATTAAAAAAATTTGTGATATTAAATTAATTTGCAACAGTAAACAGATTAATATTATAAATTAAAAATTCCCGTGATCAAACGTTTAATTCACTTGATCAAAAGTTAAATTCACTAGATTAAACGTTTAATTCACTTGATTACATTTTTAATTAAAACTGATTTTGCTTTTGATTAATGCTTAAATTTAAAGAAAAGTATGGAGAATTTATTCTGTGCACTGTTTCCTTTAAAGTAATCGATTATAGTTAGGCAGAAAACCCCTGTCTTGCACGATTTCAGCAGGTTATAATAGATGCGACCCTTCTGAACGCACCCAAAGCATTACCTTAGCACCATTGATATTCGCCTTTGGTGTTGATTCAACTGGTTAGGAAGACTTTACATAGGTTTTTTAATACTTCGGGTTGGATTAGTTTTTATAAATAGTAAAAATTAGAAGCAAGAACAATTTTTTTTTGCATTCTGGCAGCATTTTCGACATGCGTAATCATTATTAAATACCTCTCGGCATCAGTTCTTATGCTATCCAGTCTACAATTAGTTATTCGTCAGAAATGGGACTTAATTCTACAACGATTACCGATAAAGTTTCCTGGGAACAGGCTTGGCTGACTATACCTTCTTTCTTGCTTTATAAATGTGTTAGTGAGAAATGAGCAAAATGGATTGCCGCGGTTCCCGTTTGAGTAAAAAAAATAGTTCAAACCTTTGCCTCTAATAATTTTCCATTGCAGCGAGTTAATAAAGGAAGCGTGTGAGTTTTGTAGTGGGAAGTTTTAGGGTAAATTGATTAAAAAGTACAATACTTTGTGTTAGTTTCACCACTAGAATGGCAACAGGTGGTCTAAATTCTACTATTTTATAACTCTTAACTTCTGCAACTTTATCATATGTTTTTCCCCGTACTGTAAAAATTTCTAAACATAAATTAAAAAAAACCAAGTTTTTGTATGTTATGCTGTTTTAACAGTTTTTTTCATTCTTTATTTGTTCGACTGCATAGAGACGTTAAAGTGCCTTCAGAGTTTTAAAACTTTTTTTTAGTTTTCTGCTCAAAACACAGTTTAGTTTAAAATAGAAAAAAGAGCTTTATAATTAAGTTTTTTTTTCACTCTAATCGTATATTATGAGTATTTAAGATTAAGGAAAACTTGTAAAATTTAAAAACGTTTTTGTTAGGAAAAAATAAATAAATAACAACTTTATATAACGGGTGATTTATTGTGGGGTAAATTTTAAAATTTCTTTATTTTAAAAGGCTTTTGTATGGCCTATTTTACCGTTGCCTTAATAGTTCTCAAATGAGACGTAGGGTTCATTATGCGGAATGAAATATGGACTGATTGCAACAAAAATAAAACTAAATGTAATACAAAAACAAAAAAGTAACGGCACTTTCACCATAACTATTTGGGTAGACATCAGTTCGATAAATTGATAATAAGTAGAAAAAAAATCATAAATGGAATTGGAAGGTCGTAAGTTGACTTGTAAATTTTGTGAAAATAATCCTCATAAAACAGAATTTGAAAATTTTCGTCACTTTTCTGAAATCCTAACTGAAAAATCTTTTATTTATAAAGCAGTAAAAGCTTTCGAAAGTAAAAAACCCGTTAATAGAAAACGACGATCCGGTAAAAATTATTGATACAATGAAACCAAACTAGAGCTGTTGAAGGTCGAAATTGCAGGATATACTTCAAAATCTTACCATGCATTGGCAAGTAAATGAAGAGTTCAAATCGGAGTAGTCAAATATGCAAAGAAAGCCGTTCCAGCAGTCTCAGAAAAGAGTCAGTTATCATCAAACATCTAATGCGGACTTTTTTACAAAATTCTTTTGTTGCAGGCTGGCCATGAATCGTATCATGGATAATGGGAGCTACTTTACAATGGAAGCTCATTAATGGACACCAATTCAAAATTTTTAGGCGAATTTGAAAAGAAGTTTCTATAAATAGGGAAAGGAACCAATAAACTTTAACTGTTTTATCACTAAAATTAAATGGATGTTATAGAAAATGCTCACAAAGGCCACAAAGGGTACCTCAAAATATGAAAAAAGCCTATTGATGGGCATATTAATTTTGATTTTTTAATACCTGATATAAATTTTTTATTACTGCTAATATGGACTGATATTTTATTCTGTATACGTTATTGCCGAAATTAAGTAGAGTATTCTTTTATCTTCAAAAGCAGTATTTATAACAGTTTTGGGGGAATTTTAAAGTTTTCCGAAAATGGGGTTTGTATATCTTTTATGGTAAAATGGATTGATCTTTATCTTATCAAGATTTGTTGGTGTGATGTCCAATCAGCCACAATAAATATGTGCAAAATTTAATGACAATCGGTCTATTCCGCCACCAACTATTTTGTAACAGATATATACATTTTAATGGGTGGTTGTTTCACATTTGGGTTAATAGCTCTTTTGCTACTGAACCGCTTCTGCTGGACTTCAATCCCAAACTGCTTAGGAGAACTAAAAATAATTTGGCACCAACATTTTTTTCTTTTAAGTCGCTTGGAAGTGATTGTGATTTAAAAAAATTGAGCAAATGCACGAACAGGCGAACATGGAAAAATTCAAGGATGAATATTAAACACGTATCAACGTCGAAAAAATAATAAGATTTAATTTAATTAATTAAAATGTATTGCTAATTTTTCGTTCTTGCACCCACGTTCACGGACAAGTTGATTTGACATGTTTCGATAGTAAACACACACTATCTCTTTAGAAATCTTTGCCGTTTAACACTCACCGCCATTGACGACGACTGGCATTCAAATGTCAAACATCAATCTTTGAACCAAATGGTGTTTATTTACTTTGGTTAAAACGAAAATTGCATTGAGTGATTATCTATTATAATTAATTTACATGTTCTTCATAAATTCCGTTTTTTATACTTTTTGTCAACAAACAATTCTTCTAGAAGTCCAAAGTACATTTTTCTGCTTATCATGTTTTTGCCTATATTTTTCGCGTTGACCTTGACCGGTAAGTCAAGAATGAAAAATTATCAATAAGTTTTAATATATTTCATGTTGTAAAATTCCTTTCTTCAAAAAGATAATTTTATGAAATTAAATTTAAATTAAATTAAATTAAAATTTAAATTAATTTAGCATGTTAATCGATTTCGAATTTTTGAATTTTGTCTTTGTTTTAAAAATAATGCGAACGTTGACGTTCGAAATAGTTAAACAGGCAGTAGGTAAACCAATTTGTAAACTAATTTGATTACTGTTTTTTATTTATTAGATTTCTCAATGACGTGCTAAATTCCCAATTTTTGTTTTTTATAAATTCACTGATATTTATTGTTGAGAAAAAGCTAGTTTCTATGCGTTCATTTGCCTTATCTCATGGTGGATTGGATCCACACTGATGACGAACTTTGCGTTAACCAACCGCCCACGAGTGTGTGATGCACCATAACATTTAGGTAGAAAAATTAACCTTTCACAAAATCTTTTAGGAGAAAGAACTATCACACTTCCACTGCTTTTAAAAAATGTCGGCAGTTTCTATTATATAGTAACAGAACAGTTCTCCCTAAGGCCAAACTCTCCTACAAGTTGTGAAAAATTAGAATTTTAGTTGGCTTTCCAGTGCTATCTCGACGCACGACTTTGGGTTAAAATCGATCCCCGAAAGTATATTGTCAGGCGAAACTTCCGCAAAGGCAATCTCCTTGAAAAGAGAAAACTCTTCAACCCAACTTCCAATAAAAACTAGCTTCCAACGAAGCAGGTTTGGAAGGGAAAAACTCAAAAGTTTCGCTTACCATATCGCTTACAGAAGACATGCATTTTACAAGTCAAATTCCTACTTTGAAGCAAAAGATTTTTGACACAGAAGTCGCTTTGTTCAGCGCATATAAAAATTGTTAAATGTAAAGATCAGCTTTTCACACTGAATCTCTTGTTGTCACCGATATTCTTAAATATACTCGCTTACAAAACTGCTTTGATCTAAGAGAATGCCGTGCCTCTTCAAATGTGTTTTTTTTAATTGGTTAAGAACTTGTTAACTTACCTTACTTATTATCTGTATGTATTTTTGCGTAGCGCATAAATTTATTTATTTATTTTATCCAGCACGCCAATGCTGCAACCCAAGTCTCTTTAACAGCATTGGGAAAATCTAGCTAATAAATACATACATATGTACATACATACAAAGTTTCAATTAAGTAATAAAATAATTAAAGAGAATAAATTATGCAATAAATGACAGAAATAAAAAAGTAACAAATGTGCGCTTACTTTTTAAAATTTTCTATTAGTGTTTCGCAAAACAATAAAACTTTTTATTGGGCTCTGACTTCCCTTCCCTAAACCGTCCATGTTACATATGTTTTTATTTTTGCCTTCAAAACGCATTAAAAAATCTCTGGACAGGCCTATGAGTTCGACGAATGGTTAAACTGAATAAAGGGTTTCACTTCAGCCAAAGGCATCATAAATTTTTTGATTCTTTAATCTTCTTAAAAAAATTAAGAGACAGGGCTTTTCTAGTTTTTCCCGAATGTATTTATGATTTAAAATAAGTTTCAATTATTGTATTTAAAAAAAATGTTTCAAAAAAAAGAAACTCCCAATTAATTTATAAAACAAAAACAACAAAATAAAAAAAAATCTTTACAATTTTTCTTTTACATTCAAACTCGTCCCTTTAAGTTTCCAGTAGCCAAAAATATCTCTTGCTAGTTAATAAAACACAAATATAAAAAGAATATCATCTATCCATCAACAACCCAACGTATCATCAGCAATATTGATTTCCCCTAAAAAATAAACATAAACAAGAAGAGTGATGTGGATTTTCTTTGGAATTTAATATCTGTTTTAACTTATTGCCCCAGTTACATTGATACCAAGTAATCATTGAAACACACTGTTATTTTACCACTCTCCAACACATAACAGCACCAATATTCAGATACAATACAAAAGTTTCCCACAGATAAAGTATGCACTTCAGTTGGTCCAATTTCTTATTCAAATATGTGCATGTGGTAGATAAAAGTTGTAAATATGTAGTTAAAGTCATTCCATTGCCTTTACTTGGCTACCCGAGCAAAAGAGGAGCCTTTTATTCAACTGCATCTTGACAGTGGGCACTTGCTATTCAGGCTTCTTATTTTGGGGATATGATTTGGATGTGGAGTAGTCATCTGTCGAGATTGGCCTTTTTTATTGCTAAGTAAATTTTAAGAATTAATATCTTATGCAGATATCTTTTGTATCTCGAATGTAATAAGTTCAAACAAACAAATTTTGATATATTTTGTATGTCATGCCATTTGATGCACTTTGAAATAACCATTGAAAATTCTATTAATGACAAAATCCAGAATGATGTCCATTTCCAATCTATCGATTTTCTTTAGAATTTTAGGAGGACTTGCAACATACTTTTAGCGCTTGATCAGCAAGAAGGTTATAACTCAAAGCTTTACTTTTAACCTGTTGGAAAAAATGGCATTGAGTATTCGTATCTACCCGCTGTAAAAATAATTGTGCTATTTTGTTTAATTATTGGTATTCTTGCGATTTTCTTTATGGAAATTATTCTGGATTTTTTTAACGGAAGGTCCAATAAAAATTTAATTTTAGCTGGCAATTAAGGACTTGTATTCGAGTTTAAGCTTTTTAATTGGTGTCTAAAGACCTATCAAAAGGGATGGCATAGGTACCCAAAGTTGAGTGCCTCAAGTATTACAAAACTTAAAAATGATTAAGAATACTCAATAATGTCCCGATTCTAAAATTTAAGGTTAACGACATGCGTAGTTTAGCTCTTATAAATGGTGATCCAACCATAATTCACGATGTTAATTGTGAATCACACCTTAACGTCAAGTTTCTTCCCAACTTAATTAGACATTAATTCATTTCAGTGTTTGACAAATTCAATCATGGAGAGGTACACAATTGAGCAAAGCGTTAAGATTGTTGAAGCCTTTTACGTAAATGGGCGTTAGAAAATCAAAATGCAATTCATGGCACACTTTCCTCTCAACCGATTTGTTTGTTAACAACCGGAATTGCCGCATTTGGGCAAGTGAGAACTCACCAGTGAATGTTGAAATGAGTTCGGCCAAGCAGTAACCGTGAATGGTGTTCGCTATCGCGAGAGGATAACTTTTTGTGGCCAGACATTGAGAATATGAACCTGGCTATATGTGGTGCCATTTGCCACACTGCCAAAGAAACAATGGCTCTTTTTCTTGAGAAATTCAATGGCCGTGTAATCTTACGTCGTGGCGATGTTAATTGGCCACGATCATGTGATTTGACACCGTTAGACTTCTTTCTTTGGGGATATTTAAAAGAAAATCTGTGCGTCAATAAGCCAGGAACAATTCATTAGCTAAATGATGAGATAATTCGGCACATTTACGATATTGAACCTCAATTATCTCTAAGAACCATCGAATAAAGGTATACCACCGAAACCTTGGCGAGCATTTGGCTTATATCCTTTTTTACACATAGTTGTCATAGATTCTGCTATAATACTAAACAAGTAAGAGAGTATAGTCGCTCAAATCCGACCACATGATACCCTGCACCACAGTAATTATTAAAAAATTTACGAGAGTGTGTGTCTTTATGAATAGGTTTATATCTGCGTTTAAAATTTCATTAAAATGTGTTTGATAGTTTCCCCAATCTCCTCTCGTGGTCAATTTGTTAAAAAATGCATACCTTATGCGTCCATATAAATGTGAAGCTATATATATTTTGAATATCATTAAAATTAGTTTGAAAGTGGGCACAAATAACCAATTCCGGAAAGCAGCTTTTGTGGGGGCTATATGAAATTATGGACCGATTAATTTTTAGTGGGCTTGGTCCTTGTGCTAATTAGTACAACATTTCATCAAATCATCTTAAAAATTGCGACCCGTACTTTGCGCGGAAGTTTACATGGATCGGAATACTTTAAGGTGTTACACACATGAGCACAAATAAATAATACCCTCTCCACTATTGTGGCGTGGGTATACAAATATTACAATTTTTTTTTCTTTGAAAACTTTTTGCTTTATTTTCAATTTGTGGGTTTTTATTGGACCACCTTTTATTAAATCAAAAAGTTACAAATTTATATTTAACAATTTTTTATAACAATAAAATTTGCATGTGTAAAATGTTTTAATAAAAAAAATGGAATAAATGGAAAAGTGGCTAAATCCAGCAAGTAAATGGCTCAATTGGCAACATTGGTTGCAATAAGACATTTTAGGGATTGCAACATTATCAAAAAAAAATGTTTAATTCTTGAAGGAGATTTGCATAGGTCTAGGTAAACAGGCTTTTCTGGGACCATAACATTCAATTTAATCAAATTATCTTCCATAGTGAGTCCTGTACTTTGTAAACAAGGTATAATGGACGCACAGACAGCCACTAAAACGGACGGACGGACATGCTTCAATCGACTTGGAAAATAATTCTAATGCGGTCGTTAGACTAAGAGGTGGGTTTCGAAACTATATTTTGATTTTACACATCCAGTAAAAACTTTGCTTACTTTTTCAAAATGCATATCTTCTTTCACTCATTATTTCATACTACTTATGTTTCAGACACATGTAGGTAAAAAATAATGACTAACATTTAAATGCGTTTATTTTGGGGCATCCCTTGTAAAATTCATTGGTTCTTTCAGTAGAATTGGAAGGGAGCCAAAGGTTGTGTTGGGTGCACAAAACGTACTGAAATATTTTTGGAAACTTAAACTTTCTAACATCCTTCGATTTGCATATGCATATCAAAGTTAACAAATGTGAAACAAAAAACTTGTAAATATTACTCCCTTATTGCATAGATGCAGTAGTTTAATGTTTTTATTTGTATTGTGTTAGTCTTTCTTAGGTTTGGCCGAGTACAGGTAACATTTAATGTATGAAGGTACCCGGGTACCTTGCCATACCGTTAAGGGTGTAAGATAAAAACTGCATCACCACGCCTTTTCAAAATAATTTTTAAGCTTAAAAATAATAATAATAATATAAAATTTATATATAGTTAGGAGTTCTCCAGAAATTTTAGATATGTGGACCATCCTTTTATTTAAAATAATTAAGTTGAAAATGCCAAAGGTACCCGGGTACCTTGGCATTCACATAAGGGGCTAATTAAACCCCATATTTGAATTTTTGCAAATAATATTAAAATTACTTTAAACTACTTAGTGAAAAATTTGTTATTAAATAAATTTAAACTTAAATTAAAAACATCTCAGTTAATGCTCCATTTCCTTCTCTATGTTCACATTTATTTCCTTTTATTTTTGTTGGCACATTTTTTCAGCTGGTACTCGTTTGTATCACTCACTGGATTTGATGTTAATAATATTGAACAAAGTAAGCCGTTGTTGTCATAACAACTGAATGGCTTTATGTATTTTTTAAGCTAAAAACACTGGAGTGTTTACGTTCATTCAGCTTTCGAAAATTAAACAAATATGAAAGTATGGACGATACCAGTCCAACCATATGATACCCTACACCTAACTTTCTTTATACATTTTCTGTCAGTACTTAAAATTTATTTGGAATATTTAGAGCAAAGCTGGAGTTGATCGAAATTTTTTTATTTTTTAATCATGTCATGCGATATCGAATGAAATGTATCGTAAATTGAGATGATTTATTCGATATCGTGTAACGAAAGAGTTTTCATTGGATACGTCAGTCGAAAAATTTTATTGAGAAAACGAGCTGTACCAATTTTTGTAAGAGATAAATGTGTGCTAATGAGATTTCTCGGTGAATCTTGAATTTATGTTGTTAAGGTTGTATTTTCATTAAATGAACAAGATGGTGTAGAATGAGTTATATGCTTTAATAGTTTTTTGTGTATTTATATTTTACTTTGGACATTCAGGTCTAATCGCTTCAAACTCAACATACCCTCTTGGTTTATGGTGATGTAGAGTATTTGATTTGCTTCCACGTGGATTATGTTGATGTAGAGTATTTGATTTGCTTCCACGTGGTCATTGTGGGTGTATATTAAACGAATAATATTATTCCTGCAGTCTTTTTTTAAATCATCAGCTTTGAAAAAAGAAACAAATATATTTGAACGAGTGTAGTTTTTTTCACTCACGGCACTGTAAAAAATAAAAATAGAGAAATTTACAGCAAAAAAAAAAGGAAAAATACTTTCATAAATGGAAAGTAATTGAGAATTTTCATAAAAATATTCAATATAGTTTGGGAATCGTGTGGGTTTTTCCTGTCTTTCGTATACCAAATTGAAATTGTAAGGCAGATTCTTAGGATTTAAAATATTAAATGTGTTATTTTGGTATATATTGAAGTAAGATTTATTTTGGTTTTTTATTTAGTTTAATGTGTAAATTGACTGTCATCTTTAGCTTAAAAGAGCCGGATAATATTGAACAATCTAAAGCTACGGTCAAACCTGGCAAATATTTGAAGAAAAAGACGTAACAAACAGGCAAATTAGAATATAATTACTTTAAATTGCAATATTTTTTTTTTATTATAATACTACATCTTACAAAAAATCCCTTACTTCTGGATTTGCTGGATCCCTTCAAAATTTATTCGTACTCGTCATATATCTGAATACTACATTGCTTTTTTCAACTCACAACTAAGTTAGGATACAGGATTCCTTTAAGCATTCTTCCATATGGTACTTCTCCATTTACGCAAAGTACTAAAGCTGGACAACTTTTAACGGGCGTTAAGTTATTGAAAGCTTTCTCTTTATCTTGTTTTGCTGCCTGAATCACAATGTCGAAAACAAAATTTCCTTTTCTTTATTTATTTTAAAAATAATAAAAACAAACTAACTGCCTTTTTCCGATCTGCGAAATAATTCTTTTTAGTCTAGGTCTTGATTAATGTTCTGTTTCTGTTTAAAGTACAAATATATTTATATGACTCGGCCTTAAGTCGTTTAAACCATGTTCGTCTGTGGAAATCTCGCATTCTTTGGAAAAAACAATTTTTGTGATAGATTTTTTTCCCTCTCCTAAGCTGTTTAGAATTGAAATCCAGCACAACCGTTTCAATTGTAAATGCAGCACAATCTCCCTTATAAATGGATATTTCTCTTGCAATAACTAACTTAACCCATAAGTAAACACCTAAATTGTGTGCCACAAGCAGCCGCTGGGGCCTGGCTGGGCCTCCATTTTTGTGGCTATGGAAAAACTCACACAATATGTGCAAAATTTTCGTAAGGCCAATTGCCACGTGTGTAAATTAAAATTTTTTCAAAACCTTGATTAATTAATCGAGCGATTAACCGATTAAAGCAAAAGCCCGATTAAATGAATACGCTTTATTATTAATTTATTTCTATAAAAACGGACATCAGCATTAAAATTGGTTGCGGTTTTCAGACCTTTATGACATTATTGACCGACAATCTTTTGTAAACTATCATGATTCGTAACAGTTTAAGCTGAACTTCAATGATTTTCAGGAGGGGGATTTATACTGGAGCCATGGAAAGTTATGAATCAATTATTCCAAAGTTCCGCAGAGTGATTTCTGGTATTGAAAACATAATTTTTAATAAATTTCAAAACAGTGGTGAAATTAGTTTTAGCGTTTACAGTGAATTTCAGAAGGCTGCTAAATATGCGATCTAAGGTAAATTATGGACCGTATATCACAAAATTGTATGAAATTATTCTGGCCATATAAAACTAAGTTGGAAGAATTTTTGCCTCAATAAATATTTTTGCTACGGTTTTAGGCGTATTTTATTAATTTACCAGAGTGGGCTTTATGAGAGATGAGGCCTATAGTAAATTATGGACCGAACATTAGGACATTTATACGTTTTATTTCTAGTCCTATAAAACTGTCAAGCATTCAATTTTATTCTTTTAGCATTATTAATTAAGGTTTTATGCTTACTAAACTGTTTTCTGGTAGTAGGGTTTATAAGGGGCCTAGGGTAAATTATGGACCGATCTTCACAAAATTTAAAGTGTCATTTATAGTCCTGTTACACTGTGATGTGACAAAATTTGTTATGATAGCATTATAAGTAATGGTTTTAGGCGAACTAAACTGTTTTCCTGTAGTAGGGTTTAAATGGGGCCTAGGTTAAATTACGGACGGATCTTCATTTTACAGCGAAATTTTCTGCGCATTTTTGCAAAATCTTATATCATTCCGTGCATTGTTCCACCATTTATGTTAGTTTTTGCAACAAAATTTTAAATTTTTCAAGGTGGTGGTTCCACATTTTGATTCATAGCTCTGATCATACTAAACCGATTTTGCTGGATTTCAATCCCAAACTGCTTATGATCACTTAAAGCAATTTGACACAAAGTTTGGTAATTTCTTTTGAGTTTTTCGAAAGAAGGCTTGTTTTCATCAGATGGACAGACAGACGGACATGGCCAAATCGATTTAGAATTACTCAAGGAGCCCGAATATATATGTATATACATTATGCGGT
Organism: Pollenia labialis; assembly: GCA_949318255.1. Lineage (NCBI taxonomy): Eukaryota > Metazoa > Arthropoda > Insecta > Diptera > Polleniidae > Pollenia > Pollenia labialis. The sequence goes on from OX439140.1 coordinate 87,202,871, forward strand.
CTGAGATGAATAATAAAAAGTTTCACGTGGAATAACGAACTTAGTATACCCTCTTCACAACTATTTGTGGTGAAGGGTATAATAAGAGCTAGAATTTATAAATTTTAGTCATATTATTCTCTTTATAGGTGACATATTTGGTAACTTAAATTCGTCTAATAAGGCCCCAAACAGATATTCATCCGAAATATTTATTTTTTTTGAATAAATCTACGTTTAGGTGTCCTTTATCCTAATTATTATCCATTTTAGGTTTTGCAAAAATACTAAATATATTTAAAATTTAAAAAAATTTTTATTAAAAACTAATTTTTGTTTTTTTTTTTTAATTTTAAAATCCATTCTTAAAAGAGTTGCAAAGGTTCAGGGTATATAAGATTCGACAAAGACAAATACAGCAGTTTCGAAGGTTTTTTTAAACTGTAATACTTTTCATTAAAATATGGAAATATCAGCTCCATATTTAATTTCTAAAGGAGCAATTTCTATTTAAATTACAAAGATTCTTATTACAACAAACTTTTTGTTAAAAAAAACTTGATTTGAATTATTTTTGTACCTTTTTTGTTTAAAAACTTTCTAAATACTTTTAAAAGTATTTTCTATAAATAATTGCTTTAATTACACAAACTTTAACTTATTCGATTGTAAATAATTTCTTGTTCTTTACACTTTTGAATTTGCTTGATTGCATGCAAAAATTAAATGCTAACAGTGCGTGGAAATATTGTTCAGACAAAATGTTAAAAGTTGCAAATGTGTAATATAAAAATTCATAAGTGCACAAATGCAGTTTAATCTATAAATTTCTTTTGGAAAAGCTAATGCAAACTTGTGTATCCCAATGTCCTTTTTTGTTAAAAAAGTGTAAAGTTTTTTTTGGTTCACAGTTGTGCCAAAATATAAAATTTCTGAATACAATATTTGCTTACGCAAACATAATTTGGTCTTGCTTTACAAATATTTTATTTTTGTTATACTCTGCACCAAAAAGTTTATTAAAGTTAATTTGCACTTTCGTTTGTAACGCATAGATATGATAATCGAAGACTTTATATAGTATTTATATAAATATATGTTCTGGTTTTGAGTAAATATAGGGTTCTCAAAAGTGGTTTAAAAAAGATGAAATTTGTTAAAAAAAAAAAAAAACATTCTCGATTAATTATATTTAGAAATTTGGTATTAACAATGTCTTAAGTTGGTTCATTAATTTATCCAGAGCACAATTATAGCCAATCTCTAGGGGAACAGGAAAAATAAAGATTTCTAAAGTTTTCCGTAATTCGCTTAACCTAAATCTCTATCGCTAAAAATCTATAAAGTTGATTTAGCGATTTTGTCCACACATCCAATTCTGTAACGTGCATTGTTAAATTAAAATTGAATTCGCCGCAATTTAAGCTCTTAATGTCATCTATAAACTTTGTATCCTCTAAGGCTTTTCCGCGATCGAGATTTAGCTTTAGCTAAGCGAATTACAGAATACGGATGCTGCAGTGAAATAAAGGCTCTCAGATGCGACAGAACTCATTTGAAAACTTAAGTATGTCGGCGTTAATTTTTTCAAACTTGTGTAAACAAGCGGACATATAAGAACATATTACGATTATATTATTACATATTAGGAAGGTATCACTTGATTTTTTTTAACCACAGTTTAGGATTGAGAGAAGCTTATCCTAGTAAATCGTTTATTCCAAGGACATTCATGGAATTGTGAATAAAGACTACAAAAAAAAAAAAGTATTTTCAATTCATTCTTCTAATTTGCTGCTCGTCAGAAATTTTTTTGCTGGTGACGAAAATTCTACAAGCCCCTTTGACAAGTGAAGTCAAATTTCTCTTTTTTTAAATGCAATAGCAATTTGCCAGCGTTTCTCACACGCCCGATAGTGCAAAGCAAAATGGCTAAAGTATGTTTACACTTTACAAATATATGAAGAGAAAACTCTAAAAAGCGAGACCACTTAATTGATATACTAAATTGTACAGGAATGTAACCTAGAAACTGTTAAATGCTATTATTGCTTATGTTTAATAAAATTGGTACTTAGTAACGTGTGGGGCATCAAATGTTCGATAAGCTTCAGAATTATTTTATTACTCTGTTTTGATTTTATGCTCTGCTTTCTAATGTAATATTTGTCTTAGCTATTATGCAAAAAAAAAGCATTGAAAATTTAATTGTTTTTTCAGAATAAAAAATTCTAAAACAAATTTAAGAAGTATGGTCGCATCGACAGTAAAATGTCACTTATACCGATTAATCGGCCAAACTGAAGTATCGCCGATATTTCTGCACAATCGAGCTAAAAACATGCCAAATTGGTTCATTTCTTACTTTATTTCCAAGATCAGTCTATTATTTCACCTATCTGTATCCTTTTTTATGTCAGAGAAATAAAAAGTAAAAAATATACCAATTTCCACAGCAATAACAATTTTACAAACTTAGGCCCAAATTTACAGTCATAAGTTAATTACTAGAAAACTAAAATGATAACTATTGCTTAACTAACATTTCATATTTACACTATAGTGGTCAACCAAAAATATTAATCAGCGCAAAAAATGGCAACTCTGTCAAAATAACAATAAATTTCAATGTTGGTTGCAGTCCTATGTTAATGTTTATGTTTACATAATCATTATTTTTAAAGAAAAATTATAGAAACGCGCGATTATTTTTCTACAACTTCACAGAAGAAAATTTAAACTTGTTTCCACAATTACTTTGTCGGCGTTCAGAAAAGATTCAATATCGGATTCAACGTTTTCAATTTTACTGGTAACTTTTTAATAAAGCAAAAAAAATGCAAATAAAAATCTCCAAGGAACGGCTGTTGTCTAACTACTAGTTTAACTTACGGTTAACAAAAAGCTGGAAATATTATTAAATTGGTTAAACTATTGTTATAAGTTAACTGAGAATGTACATTTGGGCGTAAGTCCTCCAGAAAAGGATATAAGAAGCAAAATTCAAATGACTTATAAATATAAAATTATTTTAGTCGTCTAAAAGTCACCATTGACGAACTCTTGTCTTTAATACCTTTTCAATTGATTGCTCCTTGAATAATAAATTTGTGGTAAGCAATAGGGTGTGTTCCTTTATTTCTGGCTTTTTCTTTGCATTTAAAATACATGATTTTCCGTTTACCTTTTGTTTTTGTTTTGAGATTAAGCTTTCTTCCTTAAATGGTATTTTGTTTTAAGTTGCTAAAAAATACACTTAAGCAAAATTAGGACGTAAATAGTAACAAATAAGAATGAAATATACGACGCTGTTAAATCTTTGATACCCTCCGCATGGACGCAGAAAAAAGTCATGTTTAAATATCGTCACCTCCAACTAAACTATTTTCAAAGAAAATTTTAAACGAAAACTATATTATGGTTAAGCTAGTACTTCGTCAAGACGCCACAACCATATTATGGCTACCTCTGAACATGTTATGTTTTTATAATACAATAATTTGTTTTTAAATTAACAACAGTATTTTTCTTTTTTCCAAGAGCAACATGCTATGGTTGAAAATCAACCATGTTGTTATGAGTGTTAAACATATTTTAGTTATTATTAAACATAACATGTTCGGAGGCAGCCATAATATGGTTATGGCTACTAGACGGAGGACAAAATTAGCCATAATATGGCCGTCGGGGACAAAATAATGGTTAAAATAAGCAAAATCTGTTCAAGCTGTTCTTTAAAAATAGTTTTGTTGCAGGTGGCCATATTTTTACATGTTTTCTCCTGAGTGTAAAATTCGAATTTCCCGGTAGAAGACCATATTGGAATATGTAATTAGTTTATATTTATGAAGCTATCACAATTTCTAGTTCTATGAAACTAAAGTGTGACACATTATTTGACGGTAGTTTTATTAGTTAAAGTTTAAGGTGTATTTGAACTGTATTTTAGAAGTGAGTAAATCATAAACTGAGGATTCTGAAAGTTAACATTAAAGAAATACTGAATGAAGCTGGTTCTTAATTGTAAATGCTGTGGATTCATAAGGGATTTGTAAAGTTTATAAGGAGGCTGGCCTTTATTTTCTGATTGAACTCTTTCTCTATCGAACTACAAACAAAATTACTACAATCGGTTAAGTCGTTAAGATGGGCACATGTGACTTAATCGACTGAGAGTTACTCAAGCTTCCATAATGAATATGCGGCAATCCAAGTCAAATCGGACGGTTTGGAGAAATATACTTTTGAATTCCTTTTTTTTTTAGTGTGCTGATGTTCCTTCTCAGCAGCACATTTCAGCTAATTTTTTTGGCTTATGGTTACAGAGATATCGAATATTAAAAAAAAATCGCGTTATAAGAAAACTATGCTCAAATAAATACGCATAACTTGTTCAATATTATTAAAAATTAAATATTTTTTTTTGTATTGTTAGTCTACTATCCAATAAAAAGGATAAAAAAAAAATGTTAAATGTGGGCTTAGATGCGATTTCCGGGATTTAATATATTAAATAGATTTTTTCCACTGTTTGTACTCTTTGATTTTCTTGAATTTTTTTGTATTTAACTATGACTTTCCACAAATTTTAAGACCCATTTGGTTGTGGGATTCAAATAACTACTATTTTTCATATTTTTTTTTAATTTGTTAAACCACTGTGCAAAAATTTTCTAGTATTTCGCGGGATATATTTTCAATACTAATTCATTTATTTTGTTATTTGCATTGGCTATGCATTAATAGTCATAAAATAACTAAGAATTATTTCAATACGGTTTTTTTTAAGCAAAAATATATTACTGATCGTAGAGCACCCTTCACCCTTTTTGTACACACATAATTTTATTTCATTATAGGTGCTTACTTAGCAGTATTAACTAATAACGAAACAGTAAATAGACATTTGCTGAAATGTGCCGTAGAGAAGCAACATCAACACAGTAAAAAATAAAGGAAACCAAAAAATATTTTCTCTAAACTTTCCGATTTGACTTGGTTTGCCGCATATACTTTATACAGACTTAAATTTTTTAGTAATAATGACGTAACAGGAGAGCTGATTCAATATTTAACAACAGGATGGACTTAAAAGCAGGATACGCATAATTTCAATTAATTTTTTTTAATAAATTAAAACTTAAAAAAAATAATTAAAAAACTTTTCCTTCTGATCTCGTATATATAGTGTTGAGTATGTGTTTACTTACATGAAAAAACACAAAGTCACATACATCAAATACTCGCAAACATGTCAGCTTTTTTTCCAAGTACTATTTATTAGATTGCTTATAAGGCATTTACATTTTGTTGCTCTCTTCATAAAGCACTGACAGACAATCACACCCACACACATGGAACAAGTAACAAATACTTCCACATTCACTACGAAACATCCATTAACATTCCCATACTCTGTTCTAATTGAGCGGTTTGAAGTAACATTTTTTGGATATTTGATGAAAAGGAATTTCAAAAGAAAATACATCTATAAAAAGCTTAAGAATTTTTTTCCTGTTTGCAGCATGTTTTTGAATATTTTCTAATGTTTAAAAGTGTTACTTGTGCAATTTGAAATTAATTTGTTATAGAAGTTTGTAATAAAAGAATAAGCATGTAAGGAACAAATTTTTTAACATTAATTAAATTAATTAAAATACATTTTATATAGAATTGAAGTTTATACAATAAATTAATTAAAATTAACACTTACCTCGCAATAAAAGAAATGATCTTTAATACTTTAAAAGTAAAACTACTTTAAAAGTAAAAGTAAAAATATTTTAAAAGTATAACTACGAGTACTACCTTGCTCTAGTATCACTTCCAATTATCGCATTTCTGTATTTAAGGCGAATTAACTACATGTGAACCCGAGAGATCAGCTGACTAATTTTTGCTCCGTTTATTTTGTTCTAATTCGCCTTGTAAGTTTGCCAAAAATTTTAATTTGCCTTGGGATTTTTGAAAAATATGCAATATATTTTTCAGAGCGAATTCGGGCGAGTTATGAATTTGCCTTAACGGTACTTAAAAGTTTTACGTTCCAAATTAAATGGTCTAATAAAGAGTGCTTTCTCGTGAGGTTTGATTTATAATGTTAAATAAAACACACAAATTTTAAAGTGAACTTAAAATTTTTATTATCAGTTAAAGGAACAATTTTTGCCAATAACTATTTAAAAATGGTATTGTGTAAATGTCGGCCATGACTCATCTGAGGTGGTCCATTCGGAAAGTCCAATTTCGGGCGACTAGGTAGAGCATTGCGATTAGTTTCTCGCGAACAACACGAGTAATGTTGGATTCCAAGGCTACAATCGTAGCTGGCTTATTTCTGCAGGCCTCAGACTTTACATATCCTCAGAGAAAATAGTCCAAAGGTGTGGTATCGCACGATCTGGCAAGATTACAGTAGCAAAACGTGAAATTTAGTACTCACCAAAATAATTTCTCAACAAGGTAGTAGCGCCGTCTTGTTGAAACCAGAGCTCACCGAGACCTTGCCTTCAATTTAAGGAAGCACAAAGTCCGTTAACATGGTGCAATAACGGTTACCATTGACGAAAACATTCTGATTTCCATAATTTTTTAAGAAATATAGACCAATGATTCCACCAGCCTATAAATCACACCATACCGTTGGTTTAAATGGATGTAGTGTTAGCTCTTGGTACATTTCCAGAAATATGCTACATCACTTAACAAAATTTCACGATAAAACACCAGATTTTCATTGAGTTTCGAATGAACCACCTCAGACGTAGTCATGGCCAACATTTACGTAATGGTATTTTAAAATAGTAAATGCCACATATTGTTTTTTTAACCTATAATAACAGAGTTCACCTTCAAATTTATGTTTTTTATTTTACATAATCAAACCTCACGATGAATCACCCTATAATCAGTTGGCGTAATAACGCCACCTGTACCTCAATTCTGTAACTTTTTTAATTTAACTACCGATATCGTTTAATAACGAGAAATCTCGGTTACTTTAACGAATTTGTTATTCTCTATTTTAAATAAACGAATTTTTTTGGTTTAGAAATATTGCCGACAAATATCGGTAAAATATAAGAACGTCAAAGTTGAAATTTTTTGGAATTAATAAAAATTATAAAATAAATTTGCTTGTAAAAATTGATTTTAACAAAACATGAATGAAAATGTTTAAATATTGCTTATATTTCTAAACAAATATGTTAGTTTATAATCATTTTATGCATAGGGAGGTGCCTAACCCACTCTAGCACAACATTCTGCTCTTACTTTTTATACCAACACAACTGCGTATGAAGAGGGTATTATGTGTTTGTGAAAATGTGTGTAACACATTTAAATATAGGTTCTTGACCCACCTTTTAGTATACCGATTGAAACAGAATGAATTTTAGAAACCATCTAACGAGGTTCATCCTTCTATCAGGCTGGCTGGTTGACTGTATAATATAACCTTGTGGGCAAATTACAGGTCGCGATTTTGAAAATAATTTGATCAAACTTGGCACATATGCGCTTATTGTCAAAAGGTCAAAGCCGTTTCAAAAGCGGAGAAGCGGTTATTTATTTTTCATAGCCCACATGCAAACTTCATTCCGGAGTAGGATTTTATGCCCTTTACCCATCTTGTTTTATTGACATTAGGGTTTTATTAGGTCCAAAAATATTGAGTTGTACTACTATGTTGTAAAATTGAATTGAATTGAAAATCAGCAGAACAAATTTAATTAGAATCGGCCCATATTTGACCACAGCTCTCACACGAATACACTTATAATAATTTACCTTAGTATTTGTATTTGTATTTAATACATATGGCCCATATGGCTCTAATGTTAATACTAACATCACAATATACTCTTTTTCGCGGAAATATAATCGCCCAAATACTGTAATGTAGGGTCGGGCTTGATCGACAATACTTTCTTACTTTTTTTGTGTTAAAAATTGACTTCCTTGCTCTATATTTTTAATCTGTTAACCGTACATTTATTATCGTTATTATTCAACAAGATATTTGCCGATAAAAATTGTTAAAATTTCATAACAGAATAGCTCTTAACGACAATTATCGTTAGCTAACGAATTTGACTACTTAACGATAATTTTTTGTCTTTAAAAAGTTACAGAATTTCAGTACTGGTTGTCAATTATCCTTAGTTGGACTAATTTATTACTTAAATCGAATTGAAAAATTGGGAATTTCTCTTTTATATGCGAGGTTGGATTTTTGGATTATTCCAAAAATACTTAACATATCGGCCGACTGGTAAGTAAACTTACCAACTCATATCTCAGAAACCATTCCTTCCATTTTCTTGAAACTTAAAATATATTGTAGTTAGACCAAAAAAATAACATGAGCAAAGTTTCAACAAAATTGGTTCACGTTTTCGGGTACCAGGCAATAATGGGTTAAAAAGTGGCTTGTATATTAAGCCGACGATATATATTTCTTGTTATTATTTTAAGACATAAGCCTTTACAACTTTATGACTACCTTGTGAATCTCCCAAATATGTATTTTTTAAAAATAGACTGAGATAATTTGATTATTTATTTCAAAAGTTAAGGGAGTTCTTATAAAATAATCTTTTAGAAAAGTAATTTGGTTTAAATGTTTAGGATTAAAGCGATTTTTTTAAATTAGTTTTGACAAAACATGACTTGGAAAAAATTATTTCACTTATTGTAGATGAATATCTAATTTCTCAGTCCTTTTCCAGGATTTCTCTACACATATCAAATACTCTATTATGCCATTAGAGTGCTGTTTAATTTTTAATTCTGTTAAAATACTGATATGAGAAGATATGAGAAGAAACAAATAACTAAACACATACAAATAAAAAGTTCGTGAAACTTAAAAGGTCTTGGCAATCAACCATTTAAGCCATTTTTGCCACATTCCTGTTGATCGATGATGAAGATAAAAAACATTGGAACCGATTGACGGTTAACCGAATGAATACCCTACTTATAACTCAATTGTGTCCTATCCACTATAGTGGATAGGGTATTATGCGTTTGTGCTGATATTTGTAATACCCAAAAAATATTGGTCCTAGTATACGGATAGAGAATTCTTTCTGGGTCGATCTAACGATGTGCGTCCGGCTGGCTGTCCATGTTAACCTTGTGCGCAAAGTACAGGTCCCAATTTTGAAGTATTTAAAAAAAATTTCGACAGTGTGCCCTATTTGGGACTTAGACTTAGGTATTTCTTTAATGCCCTGAAAAAACGCGAATCTCTCTCACGTTCTTTCTTCATGTTTATTGTATGTTGGTGCAGGTTGATTTTTTTTTTTGAGTTCAATATGTACACACCGGCTTGTTATCAACTAACTAATCCAAAAGTTTTTGCTGTGCACTAGTGGTGAAGGGTACACAAATAGTACTCATTATAGAAAGATTTATTGTAACAGTTTTAAATTCCTAATGAATATTCAAAAAATGTCTCTATTAAATATTCATTTTAACATGAACCCTTTCCCAGACCATTTAACATAGACATTTAGATAAACCCTTTTTCACCTGTGACTGTAACGATTGTAAGGATTTAATCTTTATATAAGAATCTTTTTAAGTACGTGTCAGTGTTCATATGTAAAATCCAAAATTAAGTACGAAACATGATAAAACTCAATTCTTAGCACTTGTAAATTTGTAGTTGATGGAGAATCATGTCGAACCAAATTACAGAATTTATTAGTATCTGTGTGTAATAATGTTTTGATACATTTAAAGTTCAAACTTATTTTCAAATGCTTTTTAAACTTGTGCTATTCATTAAAATGCATGTTCTACTGGTTATTTACTTTCCGATTTATATAAATGCCAGATATGGGAATTATGCTTGTGAGAAGGGTTTAATATAGTGTATCAATGTAATACGTTTTCAAGTGCGTTTACGGGTGTGTATTGGTAGACTAGTTTGTAGTTCCATGAATTATTTAAAAGGAAAACATTTGATATGTTTTTTCAGTAACAATAAAAAACAATTGATGTGGTCGACAGCTAAGTGCTTACAAATACTAAACTTCTGAACTAAAGAGTACTATCGAAAAAAATTGTACATTATATATGTATTGTTCCGTTCCTAGCTTTTTAAAAACATTTTAGTTAAAATGTTTTTCAAATACGCAAGTTCTCTTAAACAATCATTATTGTACCATTTTGATAACATAGGCTTATGTTCAGAAATCATAACTAAAGTCGCTACTCACAAAACAGAAACTGTTATTTTAAGCTATTAAAAAACTGTTATTGTTCTTAAAAAAATGCATACAAATTCTAAAACAAGTAATTTTTTTGTTATAGTTTTTATATAAATCAGTTAAAAAAAGGGCTTGTAAATATATAATTTTTCAATAAAATTTGTTGCCTAAAAACACATCTCTAGTTTATTTTACATTCTGTATAGATGTTTTTGGACCCAGTAAAAATGGACGCAAGTAGAAAATTTAATAAGTTACTTACGAAATTGTAAGAGTATTTATTGTTTTCTGTATTTTAGAGTGACACAAATGGGTCGTCAAAATTGTTTTGCTATTCAAAAAAATGATAAGAAAATATTAATCAGCTGTTTTTGTATGTATTAGTTTGTTAACATTTAGTTTCATCTTTACCCAGTAAACTTTTTCTGCTGAAAGTAACCAACTGTGAATTACTTAAATGGGTTCTTTAAAAAGATTTAAGGGTGCAATTTAATACTTTTTCAAATTTAAAATTAAGATGTCTTTACTAGTGCCTGTGCAATAAAACTGAACTGGCAAATTGATTTATTTTGATTTTCTTGCGAAAACAATAAAATGAAGACATTAAATTTTAATTCAGTTTTTTCTTTGCCCACTTACAACTACTTTTTGAGTTGGGAAAAGCCAGCCAATTGTATTCGGGAATTTAAGAAAAGATAAACTCACTTTTTATTGTTGGCGGTATTGTCTTTGATATTATTGCAAATAAGACTTAAGTGTTTGTAATTCTCATTCGCTTTACAGTTTTATTTGTATTATTTCTTGAGCTTTTCCAAAGTCTTTGCAGAAAAGGTTTCTGATAATCTGGCTAAAGCAACCAATAAAATGCGAATACAAAAAAATTTGTACTTTGAGGTTAAACATTAATTTAGAAAACATATCAGGTCTATTAAATGGCGATGAGTTTGGGCAGTTATAACGTCTCCAATATTGTAAAAATCAGGTGATTTTTAACTTTAAGTGAATATATTAAAAACCTGATATGCTGGAGAAATTCTAAGTACAGACTCGGTTCGAAATGTATTCTCTGGTCCATGGGTTAAGCATTTGTTGGCCTTTGAATTTTCTTGCCGATTCCATACCAAGTCTACTCCCGAAAAGTTCTAGTTCTTGATGGAGGGCATCAATAATTCACCACAGACGTATATAGCACCGTTACCTATTTCCTTTGTAAGAAAATTTGAGTCTATATTTTAATCAAAAGAAAAAGTTTTGTTGGCAACTTTTTTTTAAATAAATTTTGCCATAAAATTATTTCCCTGCCGCACAATTAAACATTTAATGTCACATACAATTGGAAATATTTTTCCACATATGTTTCTTTTTAGATTGCAATAATAAAATTATATATTTAATGGCAAAAAAATAAAAATAAAAATTACGACCAAATTTAGCTTCCAAATATTCGATTCTTTTATTTACTTTCCTACACTCTTAATTTCGCTTACTTGCTTGATTGCTGCTTTATTTCAAGGTTAATTCCGTACCTTCATAAAAATGGAAACAATAGCAGAGCAAAAAAATTATGATACAAAATATAAATGACTCAAAACAATAATAATTCTGATACAAATAATAATAACAATGGTTATGATCATGATAATGATAATGACGAAAACAACTTTCATCAATGAAAGTCCAAAAATGAACAGAAAACAATAAATCATCAATAAAATAATGATACATTATTATAAGCAATCATCATACATCATGGATCATAAAAAGGGCCAAACAATGCAACAACAATCTACAATAAATATTATTGTATGCATGTTCAGATACCAACACAAATATAAACATATGTATGTATATGTGGATGCTTGCCCTGCAGATAATAGGACCAGTCCAAACACGCGTGTAAAGAGTAGCCCACAAGGGACTAGGACTAGTCCAAAAGTAACCCAAACGTATGGAAAACATGGTCTATTTAACATAACGATGTCCTAGGGCAGGACCATATAACCCATCTTTGGACTACAAAGGAGGATTAGATTTAACTTCGTTTAAAAACGAAAACATGTCGTTATATAACGAAGACATGTCGTCTCACAACAAACAGTTTTTAACAATGACATGGTCCATGCTTGCATTACATCGGACCAGTCCATGGAGTAGTCCATTTCATTAAATTGGATCAGTTGGTCCAATACTATTTGCAGGGTGTATAACATATATAAGTATGTGTTTATGTATGTACTTCTTGTTATATTTTTATGGAAGAGAAAGTCTATAAAATTGACTTGTATTTATGTGTCCGTTACATCGTTCTCTTAAATAAAAACAATGGAAATAAATTATTTGCTGTGAAAATAAATCGAATAAAAGCAGCGACCGGAACTGATAGTATACAGTGGCAAGCACAATCGACATTTCTAATGCGAACCTCGACAAAACTTCCAACAAATTAATAAATAAGAAGCATACTTTTCAGTATCTTTATTCGAGCATTTGGTCAGATGTTACTTCTTTCTCACATTTTGTAATAGATAAATACGTAAGAATTGAACAGTGTGACAATAACAAGCAACAAAAGCATAATGGAAGATTTTCAATATAAAAGTACTTCTTTGCAAGTATAAGGTGGATAGTACAAATTAAACAAGTGAAAGTATAGTCGGTCAATGCCCATATACATATATATACATATATATATAGATTTATCTATGTTTAGAAACTTCATTAAAATCAGTTTAAAAGTTTGTGAGAGGCAGAAATTACCCCCAACCTCCATTTGTGGTCCTTTTTTTTAAAAAAAACTGAATAGCTTATGTGTCCATATAAATATGTTTCTATCTATGATTTAAATTTTATTAAAACCGGTTTGATAGATTCTGAGAGCCAGAAATTTCTCCCTATCTTTGTTCATGGTATAACGATTCGGCCTATTTTCAATAGGCTTGGTCCTTGTACCAATTAGAACCTATGTGCCAAATTTTATTAAATTATCTCAAAAATTGCCCCCTGTACTTTACGCACAAGGGTACATGGACAGCAAGCCAGCCAGCCGGACGGACATCGTTAGTTCGACTCAGAAAGTGATTCTAAGTCGATCGGTATACTTTAGGACCAATATTTTAAGGTGTAACACACATCAGGGGACAAATGCAAAATACCCTCTCCACTATTGTGGTGTGTGTACAAAAAGCATAAATTATGAAAGTAGACTATAAATAATAGGTTTGTTCCCATACCTTAAAATCGAGTGGTATTTCAACGTTACTGAAAAGCTTTTCCGTCCCAAATAATTATGCAAGTAAGAGCGTTTTTAAGAAAACAAGTTTATTCTAGCACAAAATAGCAAAACAGCTATCGACAAAACATAACGATATCTATATATATATATATATCGGAAAAGGCTCGCCAGTTAAGAACATTTTCGTCCTCTGTTTGTCAACCGATTTGAATAAAAAATGCGCCTTTTCAAAAGGTATACACTTACGGAGTGCGCAGTTTATATTTTATTAAAATATTAGGGGACAACAACAATAAAAACGGGTAAATTCCCTATCTCGAAAACTATAACAGACATACAAAAATTTAGTACTTATCGTTGTTTGTTAGAAGTTGCCTGGTACTTTATTTTATTTGGCACTTTTGGGGAGAAATTGGGTACAACCTGTACTTTGACACTTCTTCGCCAATAAACATAGAAATAAAGCTTATACCAAATTCGTTACATATCCTAAATATTCAAATAAAAATTTGGTACGTTTTTTTGAAATACGAACGGGGGTGAAAATCTGACCTATTTTTGGAAAATATTTTTACAAAATATTGAATATTTAGATGCTTCAATGGGGAGAAAAAAGTATCAAAAAAGGGGGAAATACGGGACATAGAAACTAATATCTTTTAATTTTCCGTACTGCATATGGAATTTTTTTTAATTTTCTATGATATTGAACATAGAAACATAAAATTATAGGTGCATGATCCTGAGTGAATATAAACCGAAAGTGAGTGAATATAAACCGAAAGTGAGATTGCAGCAAGTATTTAGGTAAGAACTAAATACTTGATGCAAAAAAAACAGAAATACAGAAAAACATTATTATTTACTAAAATTTTCCGTTTAACACATGTTTATTTCACTTCTGTTATATTCCCCCTTATTTACAGTAGAACTCACATTTATAAGACCCCATATGTTTTCGTAATCATTTGACTTTGAAAATTTGATGTCCTTAATTAATTTATTTGAACAAATTTAATATGGGAATTTTTGCTTCCTTTTATAGATTTTAAACATAAAAATATTGTATGTTTTTCTTCTTGTAATGTTGTTGTTGTTTCTACACAAAACAAGCAAATCGTTTTTACTGTCTTTTGTAAGCTTTTACAAACACATGCGTATGCACCCATATTGGTTTTTGTAAGTTATCACATTTTGGATTGTTTTAAGTTATTTTAAGTGTTATTCGTACTTGAATTTTTTTAGTACGAATTTAGTACGAGTTTTCTCTTTCTGTGTATATACCTTTCCCTTTTGTTGTTCTATGCGTGGTAACTGCAGTTTGTGTTCAAAAGCACGATTCACTTTGATTCCTGCGGCATAATGTACCAATTGTTATTTACAAAATACTAAATTTGTTTAGAATAAGAACTCATATTACATATGTATAATATAAAATGCTTAATAAACGTCTAATATGTTTGTTTAAATGTTTCTGGCTTAAAACAAAATAAAAACATTATTTAGTGAAAACTCCACAATGCAATCGTATTGAGTTTTTGGCACAACCGCAAATAATATAAAATAATAAAATACACAAGTACAGATGTTATGTATGTGTAGAAAGTTGCCTTACCATAAAATGTTTATATTTGTTGTTTTTTTTTTCTTCTTTTGTAATAAAAATAAATAAGTTAATAGAACGTTTCTGTTGTCAGAAGCAATTGTGTTTAACAAAATTACTTTAAGTACAGACTATTTTGTGGATATTGAACTCAAAATAGAAACGAACTGAAGCGAAAATAAGATTAAATTAATCTTAAGCAGTAGTGGAAAACACATATTAATTGATATTTACGACTGTATGTGTAAAGCAGACAAAGATTTGGTTAATCCGTGCAAGCATATTGAAATATAATCTAAATTGTTGCCAAAATGAGTCGCGTTTTGCTATCAAATTCTTATCGATGTAGTAACATTGTTTTAAAAATAGTGTGTTACTGAGCTACCTAAATAAAAAAGCGGCAAGCGATTTTTTAAACATGAAAGTTCTATTTAAAATACAATTTCAATTAAACAATACGACAAAGCGATCTGTGAATCAAATAAGTTTCACCAGCCGCGGGGGGTCTAATTCGCATTCTAACAGCCTATTCGTCGATTTCGAACGTTAACTTTCACATAGAAAATTATATTTACAGCCTGTTTTTGTAAAAGACAAGTCTTCTCACTTGAAATTTTCGTATTGATACGATAATTTTTAAAATTTGGTTTTTTAAAAGCATTTAAAAACTTTCGTATATTCATGGTTGACATAAAAAGAGCTTTTTTCTTTCGTACATCAACATTATTTCCAATGCATTAATATTCGTACATTTCCATTCTCTTTTTCATGCAAAGGTTTTTAATAAAAATTTTACTAAAAAACTGTCTTTATTATCGTTTTTTTATTTAAAAGTTTTTAACTAAACTATTCAAAATACAAATAGAAAATTAACTGCCAGGACCACAATCTCGACAAGAACGTTTCTTTCGGAAATTTATATTGGAAAGAGCGTAAGTATACGTGTGAGTTTAATTTGCTGATATCAGCGACTACTGGGCATCTTTGCCCTAGAATGAAAGATATGTCAGTGAAGTTTGAACAGGAACAAGTTTTTTGCCACGCCCCAAAATAGAGCCTTTTTTGTTTTTTTATATATAGCTCTGGCAGTTAAAATCCGATCTCATCAAATCGTATATCGTTGTTTATCGCGAGACATTGGCTTAGTTTTTACCTTTAGTGACTGTTTAATTTGACATCAAATTCTGGGCGCCACTTAAGACATATTCGTTCCTTCCCCCAAATTTCCAATTTTTTTCACGTGCCAAGAAAGTTCTTCTAAAACTTAGTTTGTATAGCTTTTTATATACTCACTTCTATGACACGCCTCAAAATAAGGTTCCTTTTCCCTTTTTCACATGCATCTTACAATTAACCAGGTGAAGGCCAATACAAAAAAATTTCCACCAGTGACGCCCCTGAAAAAAAGGAATATTTAGGTATGAAGTTTCAAGAACTTTAAAAATCAAGCAAAAAAACAGCGATATGCGATATTATGAGATCGGACTTTAAATCGCAGCGCTATATAAAAAACAAAAAAGGCTGCACATGGTGGCGTGGCAATTAAATTTTACTGTTTTAGAAATATTATTGACCTACGTTTCATTCAAGGGTGTTAACGGGTATGTAGGTCGACCCACTTTAATGTATGTACATACATATGTACATATTTTAAAGCGTATGTAGTTCCATTGTTTCTACAATTTTTTAAACCTGTAAACCAGGGACCGTAACAGTTATTCCTTTTTCAATAAAAGTCAGATGAAAAAAGTTATGTTTTAATTTTTATTTTTTTGAACAAAAATAACAGTTATTTTTGATTATTATTTTTTCGAGCAAAAATAAAAGTTATTCTCTAAAGAAATGTACGTGATTTAACAATTTAGTTTACTTTAAATATTTATTTTAATGCGCATACGAAGTCCCAGCGATGATAACATTAAAAAAATCATTTAAAGTCAACTAAATTATTATAACACATACATTTCTTTAGAGAATAACTTTTATTTTTGCTCGAAAAAATAGTTACTTACTTACTTATTCCGGACCTCTTTCTACCTTGCAGTGTAGGTTTTTGCAAAGTCTTCTCCACTTCGTTCTATCCTGTGCCGCTGTTTTGGCAGTTCTAGGCTCGATTCCTTGTTCTGTCAGAATGTTGTTAATAGTGTCCTGCCACGTTATTGTTCTTCTTCCTCGGCTTCTCATACCACTCGGTCTTGCTTCTGACACTCGTTTCGGCAGGCGGTTCTCTGGCATTCTGGTTACATGTCCGAACCACCTTAGCTTATTGCGTTCGATTTTGTTGTTTAGCGGTTCTGAATTTAAGCTGGCTCGTAAAGTGTCGTTTCGTATTCTGTCTCGTCTCGTTTTACCGGCCATACGTCTTAAGTACTTCATTTCTGACGCCTGAATTCTACTCCGATTTTTTGTGGTTAGCGCCCATGATTCGCAGCCATATGCAAGGGTTGGTATATACGTGGAGTTGTATGCGGCAAGTTTTGTACCCGTTTAAACTTCCCTCTTACTGATAAAATTTTTGTTTAAAGCAAAGTATAAATTAGCAGTTGTAGCTATCCTGCGGTTTAAATCCCTGTCCGCTTTTCCGTCTTCGCTAATTGTGACTCCCAAGTAGCGGAAGTGTTCAACTTGCTTTAATGCTTCGGATCCTATGTAAATTTGATGATGATTCCTATCGCGACTTATTATCATGGTTTCTGTTTTCCGGGTATTTATGCGGAGGCTTCTCCTTGTCATTTCGTTCACAAAGATATCAAGGTTTCGTTGTAGAGATTCCGCGGATTTTGCTTCATGGTCACGTCATCTGCATATGCCAGCATGGAAGCTTTCACTGGTTGCATGTTCCAATATCCTACCGTCATTGAAATAAGTGAGTCCCTTCAGGACTTGATTACGTCATCCATCAGTATTATAAACAGATATGGACTTAGTATGTCGCCTTGTCGCACTCCCTGTGTTGTTATAAATTTTTCGGATGTTATGTTCCCGGTTCTTACATAATTTCGGCATGTTTCGTAAAAGCTTTTGATTCGTCTGATCAATATGTTGTCAATATTCCGTTTCTGAAGCACCTCCCATATTTGTTGCCATTTCACTGTATCGAAAGCTTTCTCCAGGTCTATAAAGCAGCAGTGAGTTTTCCTATTAAATTCAATGGTTTTTTCCGAAATTTGTGTCATCGTGAATATTAAATCTTGGGTTCCACGATTTTGTCTAAATCCACATTGTTCCTCTTCAAGTTGATGTTCTATCCCTTTCCGGCCCTGGCTACACAAACGTGTAGGTAAATTTTACGTTTTTTGAAGAGAGGAGTTTATATATAAATATCTTACTTTTCTTACTTCTTTTAGTCTCTACATATTATGTGTTATCTCTTCATCGTTGTTTTATAATTTTTTGGGAGGTATATTTTAGTATTTGTGTGGCCGCGTGCAAAAAAGATGATCATGTTTCGCAGTGCGGAAGACAAGATATGGAATTATCATTATTTTGTTTAAATTACACTAAATATATGAAGATTTTGTTATTATTTTGTAACAAAAGCATCATATATTTAAATTATATGCAAATATTTTTAAATACACAAAGAATTTGTTGTATTTTTAGGCGGCCAATGTGTACCTACACATATGTGTAATATGGGTTTCTACTACCTCAATTTTGCGTAAGAAAACTGTGATTAGGTGTAAGCGCTTGGTGAGGACCTCGCCGAATAATTCCTTTGTATTCTTTGTTCGGAATTTTACCAGCTTACTACTTTTGGGGCGATTGTCGGAAATGAATGTCCATGGAACTGGCACCATACAAAAAAATCGTTTGCGCCTAAACTAACAAGTCATTTGCGCAAACAAAAACAAGGAACATGTTTGGAAAAAATAGTCCATAAAACATTAAAAAAAAACAAAATTTTATCAAAATATTTACTATCGTGAGCAAATTACCTTTAATTTAAGTACCCTAATATAGATATAACTAGAGGGGGCACTGTTTTTTGCCCCAGAGGGCTCTAAAAGTCCCGCCCACTCTTAATGTTTTGTTCTTGTAAAATTACCTTTAATTCAAGTACCTAAACATAACACTAAGTGGACGGGACCGTTTTTCGGATTCAGGGGGCCCACGGGCCTAAGCCCCTTTAAATTTTAATTTTGTTTTGTTTTTTATTTTTATTTTCAGAGGTTTTCCAATTTTTTTTCGAGTGCCGTGTAAACTACACTTTTGCCAAAAAATGCTTATATTTTGTCCAAGAGAAATCCCAAGGTACACATATGTGTATGTCCTGTTTCTAAGGACATGGGCTTTGTATGTACATTAAAAGTTAATTTTTACGTTATACTAAGGCGAATTATTATATACTGAAAATTTCATTGAAATCCGCCAACTTTGAAATTGCTTGGGTCGGAAAGGGCTATCTTGCTCCTCAGTCTTTTAGTGAGTATTCTCGAGTATATTTTTCCCGCTACAGTAAGAAGTGCTATGCCGCGGGGATTTTGGCATAGCTGGTTATCTCCCTTCCTAAAAATAGGGTTGATTATGGCTACTTGCCAGCCGCTGGGAATTGTTGCCTGCCTCCATACTGCATTGATCACGTTGTGTAGCAAAATCTGTCCATCATCACCCATATATTTCAAAAGTTCAGGAGCTATGCCATCATGTCCAGCAGCTTTACCTAACTTCATTTTGCGAAGTGCATTGAGGAGTTCGTCCATTGTGATTTGACCAGGATCTTCTTCGTCCTCCGGAAGTATAAAGTTATCTGCTGAAACTGAGGTGCCTTCGCCATTCAATAGATGTATAAAATACTCACGCCACTCACTTTTACTTATTGTGTTCTTATCACCTTTGTTTTCATTTATTCCGAAGATGTTCATTTTATAAGAACCAAAAATATGTAAAAAAAAATTAAAGCTTTTTTTGTCACTCACCGGAAATGTTTTTTAATGTTATGAAAACCTAAATCTAATTTTGTTCGTTTTTTACGAATGAACAAATATTTATATTTTCTAAAAACATGCTGTTAAACAAAAATAAAATTCGAAAATTTGTTTTTGTTTTACCACAATACTAATTATTAAATGTAAATTTTAACGTTCGAAATCGACGAACAGCTACAAATGACAAACATTTGTATCGTATAAATTGCATGCATACTGCTGTTGATTTTTATTCGTTTGTGACAGCTGGTAAAATAACTTGAATTAAAGCTTAAATAATTTTTTATTAAAAGTCAGAGATTAAGGGAAAATTACACTGGTCGGCAAGAAAATAAATCGGGAGCGAGAACTTTGTTATGCGATTTTTAGTTAGCTTAAGCGTGTTGTTGTTGTTTAGATATTAAAGACGTATTTATTATGCGAAAAGTTAAAAATCTTACACATAAATTTATTTTATTATACGAATTAAAATCTTAAATGAGCTTAAGCATGCATGCATGTTTTGCAGGGACCATAATATGTTTTTTAACCATACTTCAATCATGTTTTTTCTTTGCGTGCACTTATATAAAATAAAATTATAACAAATAGTTGGTAGTTCGCTTTCTATTATGAGGTTTATCTGCGGTTTCACGATTAAATAACCAGCAAAAATCGGTTAACATTACTATGCACCAACGGCAAGTGGCGCCAATACTATTATGCACTGTGAACGTAACATTTTTCTGGTAAAATTCAGAATTTATCCTTCTCCACATTTTAATTGAGTTTTCTTAACAACAATTTCAAATTTGCTTTCGTCGGTAGACACCACACTATTACGGAAACTATTAGTGTGATTATTGTATTTTTTTTTATCAAACTCGACGTCTACGTTGGAGAAGGAAAAATTCTGAATTTGACCAGCTAAATGTTACGTTCACAGTGAAGCATGGTGGAGGTTCGATAATAGTATCGGCGCCAATCGTGTAGGAAAATTGGTCTTCATAGAAATCACTATGAAAAAACAGATTACCCTCACATTATTAAATTTAAACTAGTCCCAAAAAAAAACCGATTGTTTTAGGCTTTTAGAAGATTGTGGGCTATACACTTAAAAGCTCTTCATTGCCTCCTTTATAATTCAAATAATACTTGAAATGTTGTTTTGTTTTGTCACACATTTCAATCAAGTACTTTAAGTCGATTACTTATTTATATGAGTCCGAATAAACCCTTAACGCTCATATCTACCATGTGAATTGTTTTGGCAACAGACTTGATGGTTCATTAACTATTTGATTGTTTTTTGCCATTTTTTTTATTCGCAGTGGGTCATTGAATTTTATTACTTTATCAGCAGCGTTGCCATATATTTATTATCAAAATATTGAAAATTTAAAAAGAAATTTTGCATTACAAAATATTTTTGCTGTTTTTTTTTTGAAAAATGTTAAGGTAAAAAAGTTAACTTTCTTATTTAAAATAATCATTTAATTTTCATTAAATTTAGTATTAAATGTTAGAACAAGAAAGTTTGTAGCAAAATTGACAAAACAACAACAAAAATTGCTTGTTTTAGAGTATTCCTTCGACCTATAGGATTTTTTACCATCAATATAATTACTCAAATAACAGAAAGTGTTAGTTATTAAAGCTGCCGGCAAATGTTTAATTTTAGTTTTTGAAATCAATTTACACACAATTTTATTTTAAATTTATAAGAAGTCATTAAGTACTCCTGACATCTAAAAGGCTGAAAACTAATAGTTTTAAAAAAACTATGAATTTACGCAAAACTACATTTAAAGATCGATAAATTTGAAAAAAAAACTAAATTGGTCCACGTAAAATGAAAAACCTTTTCAAAATCTACTTAAAAAATCTTAAAAAACAGTTAAATCTGGCAACGCAGATCAATTTGTTCGACTCTTGTTTAATGTTTATTTTTTTATGGTTTTTTTTATTCCCTCCAGCACGGTTGATAGTTTGTTGTATTGTATGTATTTATTTATATTTTTGGTCGTTGAGTAATTCTTAGTACATTTAGCCATGTCTGTCTGTCTGTACAGCTGTAAACAAACCTTTACTTTTCAAAGAATCCACGATATTGTTTTACTATCAAAAAGTGATATTTTCAATATATTTTCACAGTATTCACTATACATGTAAAACATGCATTAATTTATTTCTTTTTATGTATCCCAACGAAGTACAGTGCAATATTCGTAAAGGAACAACTTTATTAAGAGGACCCCACTGTTTCCCGGCAGCAACATGGACAAATTTTAAAGATCCCTTCGATAGTCGCTCATGAAAGATTTCACTGCATTGTTATTTCCCCTCGAAGGCTTATAGAGATCATCTTAAAGGTATTTCACCTTCTAGTGTTACATATTCCGAGGAAATCAGGTGCAGTCAAAATCTGTGATTCGGCAAAAGACCCAAATTGATAAGTCTGGAGATCTTTACGATCTATTGAGGTCGCAGCTGAGATCCTTTCTTTCACACCCAAATGCTGATTTTTCACCACCTGTTGGAGAGTTCGGCCTGAGGAAGAATCTTCTCTAGGTGTTTTTGCCAAAAGCAGCGTAGGTTAGCGAGCGAATGCACCAAAACATGTGCCGGTATATACATTTATTGAGTTTAAAATAATATTTATATTTAATGATAACCTACTTTGTCTTACAATTTTTGAGTAAAATGATATGTAGATGGCGACATTGAAGCAACATGTTGGGTATTCAGATTGACATTTAAAACCGAAAATCCGGAATTTCGCAAAAAAAAACATATAAACCTGAAAAATGCTGCAAAAAAGCTATTTTAACCGAATTATGCAAAAAAATTCTACAAACGGTAAAATAGGCAAAAATATGCACTAACAAATCGATGTCAAATTTCATAAAAAAGTCCAAAACGGATAAATATATTGTTTCTGACTTCATTGTTCGCACAAGGAAAACATGAAATTGCGTATTTATGGTTTCCCTGGTAATGATAATATCAAAATCCCGTATTTCAAATTCCCGAATTTTAGAATTCTTAATTTTAAAAATAATGAATTTTATAATCCTGAATTTTGAAATCCCAAATTTAAAAATTATGTTATCAAATCCCGTATTAAGGTGAAATATGGTTTTGTCGACGTCAATCTACCCTAAGTCCCATAGCAACTAGAGAATAATTAAACTGTCATGACTAGGAATTGTAATGCGGAAATTATCAGGATAAGTTAATAACTTACTACACATCCAAGAGAAAGTTAACTCCCGAAAAGTTTAACTTGAGGGTATCAAAAATTCTAGCACAGCCAATTTTTGTATAGTAAAAATCACAGGAAAATTCTATGAAAGTTTTTTTGATGAAACAAAACTCATTAAAACAATAACAATGGTTTTGCTTAGATGTGAACTGCATATAAAATTAATTTAATATTTCTACTAAACATTACGTATAGAGTTTTCGATTGTTTGTTATGCAAATATTTACACATACCCCTTTCAGACCCATCACGAAAATAAGCTCTCAATTTCACAAAAGTAAAGATTTAAAATTTTTCTTTTTACAGACGTTAAAAATTTTGTTTTAAAAATTTTTTCACAATCATGAATTTTTAAAAAAGGACCTGACACATTTGTGTATTTCGTCCATTTGCATGTAAAATAATTATTATTTTTCGAAAGTGACCAAGCACAATTATGTACTTTGGTTGTTTAGTGGTTAAATAAATTTCATATTTTAATAAAAAGGATTCATTGTATTTCAATTTTAATCAACTTAAAAATCAACAAAATTCAAATAAATAAATTGTACACTAAAAAATGTAGCGCATAAATTGGTATAAAAGAAAAAGAAATTCAATAAAACTTGAAAATATAATTTAAAATGTGATGTGTTTTATAAACTTAAGACTAAAATATAGAAACTTTGTGATTCGTTCAAAACTGGAGTAAACGTTTGGTATGATATTCCTTTTAACAGTCCTTGTCGTTCGTAACACACAAACTTACTTTGCACTTTTGACATATTGCCCTTGTTCTACTTTCACAGAAAGTGTTCCGACATCTTTTTGCGGTCCCATCTACAAATTGGGGCCAAAGGTCATAACAATCGTATCTGAAGCCATCTGTAGCATTTTGAGGACGGAATTTTGTTCCGTGAAACTCATGACATAACTCAAAAGGTTCAGCTATTTCTGGAGGAGCTTCTTTGTACTCCCATTTCTAATTTTAAAGTGAGGAATGTT
Organism: Pollenia labialis; assembly: GCA_949318255.1. Classification (NCBI taxonomy): domain Eukaryota; kingdom Metazoa; phylum Arthropoda; class Insecta; order Diptera; family Polleniidae; genus Pollenia; species Pollenia labialis. Next base: position 87,227,064 of record OX439140.1, read on the forward strand.
TATATGTTTTTCTTCGGAACACCAACTATTCTTGCATCATTTCTGTATTCCATCCAGCTGTTGTATATCGCCATATCAAGATACCAGTAAAAACTTCGCTTACTTTTTCAAAATGAATAGCTTCTTTAACTCATTATTTAGTAGCTTTCTTCTATAACTACATCTATAACAACTTCTATAACTACTTTCTTCTGGATGTATTAATGTAAAAAATAATGACTTACTTTTGAATGCGTTATTTTTGGGACATGCCATATAAAATTCATTGGTTCTTTCAGTAGAATTGTAAGTAGTGCTCTTATGTTTTTCTGATTACTTAACACATTATTTTGTAGGCGAAGTTTTTACTGGGTAATGAAAAAAACTTTGACTGGCCATTTCTTAGTCTTCATGCTGGTGCGGTAGTATTCCATCATTTGATCTGCTGTATCCACGCTACCCATTTTTGTATTGAACAATTGAATTACCGCAGGTATTGGGACTGGCAAACGACGTTTTTTAGCTTTTATCCGACGTTCTACTTCGCAAACCGGGTCCTTTCTACATGCATGGTGTGCCACACTTTGTGTCACACCACTTTACAACAGCAACTTTGTCGTCATTACGGATTGAGTCATACTAACACGTTCCATTTGCTTGTCTGGCGGAAAGTTAACTCTTTTTCCTAGCCGATTTCCCATAATAGCACCAGTTGCTTTAAAACCATTCTCTTCAAGTTTTACCATTAGAGGTATTGTTGTGAACAATCGATCAAAATAAAGAAAACTGCCTTTGGGTAGGAACTTGGTTAATCTCAAATCAATTGATGGTCCATGACCCAGTCCACTATCAGGAAATTTACCAGCCCCTTGAAACATTTAAAAGTCAACGATTAATCCTTCGGAAGTTGCACAAACAAGATTTTACAAACCCACCGGTCGTGGCTTTAATCTTATGACTTGTCTTGCTGGACATCTGCCAGTAAACGGGACTATTTGCTCATCAATTGAATAAGATGTAACATTGGTAGCTTATTGATTGCAACGATTCCTTACTAAATCAATTACTAGCTTGTAAGCACAGTTGCATAAAAAGCGTTTTTGACGCAGATGGAACGCTCAACACTGGTACGTAGCAAGATTTCCTTAGAGCAATAATAATAATATCATACGAAATATTACAAGAAATAAGCGGTTACCATCTTCAACTTCGTCCTCAGATGAGCTACCATCGATATGTGCACTGTTAAGAAGAGAATTACTATGTTTTCAAGCAGCATCGCGGTTCTCATCATCAGAGGAAAAATCATCTTTTGAATTTTCGAGAATACTCAGGACTCTTTGCTGGTCTACATCCGTGGATAAGTCCAATTTCTTACCTATAAAATCTAGATAACACAATTGTGAGTTTGCAAAGAAATGTCAATTTGTGACCGTGAAACACAATTGTGTTACCTGAGCTTTAGCTCCATTTAACTATTGATAAAACTTTATATTTTAATTAAATCACTTTCGAACATTATTTTTTAAACCATTGGCTACTCAAAATCACTCTCATCAGAAACAAAACAATTTTGCTCTCTCTTGTTTTTTACTCACCACGCGACATACTTTTTCTCACTTCGAGTGCACCGAGAAAACTGGCTTTTATTTTTTTTTTTGCAAAAAGTTTGCACTTGTTTTATTTTTTTATAATTGAAAAAGAACCTAGCACAGCTACTGCTTTTGGAAGTTTATTCAAAAAATAAAAAATTTGGTTCCTAGAATGTTTTCAATCCACATCGCACAATTGTGTATGCTGGGTCCGAAAGGTATACATATTCACGTGTGAGTCTAGTTAAAAATACAGTAATGCAGAAGGCAATAAAAACATAAAAACTCATAAGTTAATAATAAACAAGATTTTCTTTTCTTTTCTTTTTTTTTGTTTTGCTACTAAATATGTATTTCGGCTTTCAGTATTAAGTATAGCAATAGTAAATAGTAAACTAGCCTTAAGTATTCTTATTTATAAATTTTTCAAAAAACTATGAAGTCGTATGGGATGTAAAACTTTTTTCATAACACTTGTCATTGTCATCGCACACTATCAGACTTTTACATATGTCTAACTTGAGTTTTTGACATTATTTTTACAAAGTTTACTAGTGTAAACTAGCCTTTACTGATATGTGGTTGTCTTTAACAACCTTCACAATAAGTGGAAAGTGGAGTATGAGTAGAAACGATAAATCTGAATAGCTGCCGTGTTGGCCTAACCAGGGTGCTCTTTAACGCTAAGTGACAAAAAATGCATTTACCCTCAGCCGCTGTGTCAACATTTTTACACAGGTAGCATCTAAAGCCTGGTACTGTGTTCAACATTTCATGTGAAATGCTGTCAAAACGCATATGAAAAAAATGTGTGCGGAATATCTATGAAATAATGTTGATAGAGTTGTACTCTGTTTATTTTGTGAAAAAGTTCCGAAATGTTTTTGGCAACATTTTTTTACAACTGCGACTTATTTCACGTGAAATTTTAAGCAAAAGTAAAAAAGTATGAACTGATGATTATTATATAAGAAATAATTAAAATACCTCGACCGGGAACAGTTTTTAATCCATATTTACTTTTTTTATTAAACTTTTTTTTTTTTAAATTATTTTTAGTAAAATACATGTGCGGTTTGTTTACATACGCAAAACAATGTCGCATACTTTGCAGGAATAAACACGTCAAATTGTATAAACTCGCATGATGGGTAATATTGATACATTCCAAAATTTTGGTGTAAAATAATTAATGTTGCTCAACATTTTTCACAAATTTGAACAGAGTACTAGGCTTAACACTGGAGCTACCAAACCTCCGCTGCATTAGAATGGTCGGCAGCATCTGTTGAAAATCAGCGATACCTATGAAGATATTTTTGCAGTGATCACCGAATGGTAATCAGCCAATAGTCAGCCTGGTGTAATGCCACCAGGGTCTACCGGCTTCCGCTGTACCAGACAGCATTTCTGGTCAATCATGAGCCCAAGAGATTTGTCTATTTCAAATTCTGCCGAATTGCAGGTATTGGCTGCACCTGATTTTCCCAGAGGTTATAAAAACATAATGTGGCACAATGCGTGCTTACATATCCCGGGGTGAGAGGTGTAAAAGGTATACACAATTTCTAAAATATTGATTTTAGACCCTACAAAGTATTTATTTTCTGGGTCGTTATGAGTAACGATGTTGATTGAATTATGTCTGACTGTCCATATATGTATACCATAGTTGGACGAGATGTGTAAGCCTTGGCTCCATATTGTGGAAACCACAATAATGTATTGATGTCTACCGCGGGCCTAAAAACATGTTCAATCATTGCCAGGTATTTCATGCTATTACCATTAACCGCATGTTGTTCGCCGTTTTCCAAAAAAAGTTGTTTAATTAATAATTTTTTTCTTAAGTTATTCCACACCATTTTGTGCATTAAAGTGGGTGCATTTGTTGTTCAAGAAGTATTCTTAGATTTTCGGTGTTCCATATTCTCGAATTTGGTATATGTACGTAACGATTGAGTTGAAAATGGGCCTCATCGCTTATTCTTCGACATGGTCTTGGGTCTTGGCTTTGTGCTATGTCTTTCCGTAATAAATTTTCCAAGTTTCTCAATGTTAATTCTGAAAAAAACTCCAAAAAAATGTATTCACTTAGTCGGCTTTCACACGTTTCATCTTTTGATGCTCAACTCTTATGTTTTTAGGTGAGAGAAGAAAGAAGAAAAGGGCTTAGTATGGAGATGTCTGTACTCGGTCAGTACGCTTTGTGTTTTTATTCGTTGGTATATGCATTCGCTATTAATAAAATTGTTGTTGTATTGTACCGAAAAAAGTTGAAACCGATTTCTGCGTGTGAATATATTGACATCTTTAAAAGGGAATTGAAAAGAAGTTGAGCATCAAAAGATGAAACGTGTAAATTCAGACTTATTAAATCATAACGTAACTTATCCGCTACCCTGTATATGAAAATAATCTACTTTACCCTCTAATGCCACATTTCTTGTTTGCCTTGAAAAAATCATATTAAACTAAATTTAGGGTGAAAAACATGAATCTGACTTCAGTTTTATCTTTTGAGTACTCGTTGACCTGTAGGGTTCGCCTTGAGGCGGAGCTGGGCATTATCATATTAATTTAAGATACGTTTTTGATATACATCCCAGAATTTTCTGTGTAATTCCCCAGTCCGCGATTTTTTTTTTTTTAATAAAAACTTAATATTTATTTCAATTGAACGTTAAGATACGCACCAGTGATTTTTTTAGCCCTATTTAAAGCTTTGAAGTATTATTTTTTCTATTTACAATATTAATGCACATTCCGGCATTTTCTCTGTTAATTCCCTAGCCCGCCTCCAGATCGGTTCAGCAAAAATATCCATATTCAGCAGCGATTATATTTTTTAAAATAAGAACTTAATAACTATTTCAATTGAACGCTTAGGTACTCACCAGTAATTTTTTCGGCCCGACCAAAACTTTGAACTATTATTTTTCGATGCACAATATTAACTTTCTTCACAAAGAATAAAAAATGAACGTTGCCGTTCAAATTCAAGATGACAATGTACTTTTTGTCAAACTTAAGCATTAGAGGGTTAATCGTAAGTAGAGTAGTTTACATGTTGCCATTGACTTTTTACTGATTTCTTGAAGAGTAAAATGTTTCTTTTGGTGTTGAATCAGAGCTAAATTGTTGAACCTCTGTAAGGCTCATGAACAAAGGTTACATATCGTCGGCTAAATGTGCAAACCCTCTAACTCTGTTTCGACACATTTTACAGGAGAGACAAAAAACTTTTTATTTTTTCTATGTGCTACTTTAAAGAAAAACTAAAAATATAGTTGGTTTAACAAACATCAAGACTCAAATTGATGAGAAACTACGTGCTGGTGTGCTTGTTGACGAAGCGTAAATTTCTCTACCACAAGGCATCAAAATCTCAATTTACTTAAAAAGTGGATGCATATCTGTGGCATTTTGACAAAACATCTTATTTCGAGATAAGATAGCAAAAAATATTTAAAAAAAGCGAGGTAAATAATAAAAAAAATTAAAATTAAAGAAAAGTTTCGTTAATAATCACGCCTATCGTGAATAAAAATTCCTTGGGAGTTTTTTCCCTTTTCCCATTTTTGCAATTGAATTAACATAGAAAAAATGAAAAAAGGGAAAAAACTCCCAAGGAATTTTTATTCGCGATAGGGGTGAATACAAAATTTTAAAAACGTCAACAAAAATGTTTTTTTAATGAAAATTCATATGATTAACAAAATTTTTTTAAACTTTTTAAATTTGACTTACAATGCTTTGTCAAAATGCCTCAGATATTAAGCCGACGATATATTTAAATGTATCCAAATATATAAATAAGTAAAAAAATAAAAGAGTAAATAAATTATTTCGTTTTGTTATGGAACTTGTTATTTAATTTATGTTGCTTATTTGAGCTTTAAAAGAATTTTAAACACAAGGTTTTTATTTATAATAAACCATATTTTAATAAAGTCTCTTTAGAAACTTTTTAAAAAGTTGAAAAAAAATTTATGACCACTTTGTTTGCAACCACATTTCTTTCTTTAAGTGTACAACACAACTTTTATGCCACATTTCCACTCAACAACATCTGTATTCTTGTGTGTGAATGTTTGTGAAATTGCAGTTGGTTGTTGTAAGTAAAACAATAGTTGATTATTATTGAAAAATACTTTAAATGGAAAAATGCATTTGTTGTTAAGGAAACAAAAATAGCCCACACAACCACATATACACACGCATACTAACGCTAACATACACATATACATTGAGGATTTTTACCATTTTTTTTGAATTTTTTTAGTTTAGTTTGCATTTTTAGGTTTTTTTCTTTTTATACTAAAATTTTCCACAATTTATGTGGCTTTTGTTTTTCATTTAAATTCTTTTTCCATTTTTTTTTGTTGTTATTGTATTGGAATTCTTGGTGAAGAAGAAAAAATATTTTTTATTAAAGTTTCAATGTTTTATTATTTTCTTTTTCAGTAAACAGAGTTTTCTAGGTATTAAAAAAAATATAATAAATATTTTTTTGCTTCAGATTTATTTGCATGTTGGACCAGAAAAAAAATGGTTTTTCTGTAATTCGAACCTTAAGAAATAGAAATTTGTTTGAATACGGACACTTGAACTCGACTCTTTTTTTTTTTTTTTTGTAAAACATTAAGCTTAAATCGCTTTTCTTGTTTTGTTAAAAAAAAATATTTCCTTTTCGAAATTTCCTTAATAAACATTTAATGAAACTCTAATAAAGCAATAAATAAATTTACAATAGTTTTAAGATTTCTTTGAAGAAGAAAAAAGTTAAAAGCATGAAAGGATTTATTGAAAAAAAGAGAGAAGAAAAATAAGGCAAATATTTTTGCACTTAAAAGTTATTAAAAGATTTTATACTTGCAGCTAGAAAAGTATGTGAATCGTTAAAAATTTGTTTGAAGTATGATACCAAATAACATGGCCTCTTTTATACCTGGTAACGAAAAAAATTATGTTTAAAAAAGTCTACAAAATACCAGTTAGCAATTGGAATTTACGTACCTTTCACACTTTCAAAATGGGGTACCGAAAAAAATCACTCATATTCTTTTGACCTTTTTCGCTTCCTTAAACAGAATCCAAATATGGGCTTTAGGTCTTTTAGGATCAAATTTACAGTCATTAGTTAATTATAAGTAACTATTGCTAAACTAAGGTATCATATTAACAATATTTGGTTAAGTAAAAACTTTAATCAGGCGAAAGAATTGGTAAATCTATTAAAATAATAAATAGTAAAAAAAATAAAAGTAGTTAACCAATAACATTTGAGGGTTTTACTTGTGGTTGAGAAAAAGCTGAAAATAATATTTTATTTGTTAAAATGTTGTTATTAGCTAACTAATGACTGTTAATTTGGGCATAAATGTTTTATGTTAGAAATGTTACAAATCATAAATGTACCGATAATGTCGAGAATTAATTTTAAGTCTGACACTGAGAATGTAGCACAAAATTATAGACATTTTATTTATAAAAACAGAAACGGAAGGTAAAAAATTTTTGTATATTGTAATGGATCAAGTTTGTATTGAAAAATATTTTTTATTCAATTCCAAAAAAATTTTCATAAGTTTGTCAATTTTTGTTAAATTTGTTTTATTTTAAAAAAATTGTTAATTTGTTGTTAAAAAAGAACCCTGAAGAAGGCACTCAAAGAAGTGCCGAAATATTGGTTAAAAATAAACGTTAAAGTTTTTTATATAAAATAAAAAAAGACCTCAAGCTTGAAAATTTAGTTGTATTACATATAATAATAAAGGTCGAATAAAATACATATAATATAAATAAATGTTTTATTTTAAAATAGTTCGCAATACTTTTCTAAGTTTTTATAGGTATTGGAAATTGTAAAAATAATTGCCCTTTTTAAATAAAAGACAGATATGGGTAATTCCAAAGTGTTGAACGTGACAGTCGTACGCATCAAATATGCAATAACATTTTATACAACAAATATTTTAACGTTATTTTAACCCTTTTTTAATAGCACTAAGAAAGCACTGTATTCTATGCTCAAGTTTATGGAGGGCGCGAATCTAGGTCAAAAATAATGGCAAAGAAGTAGCGGTTCGAACGTGAATAAAACAAAAGTAGTTTTTGTGGCCATGTATAAAAAGGCGTAATTCAGCAAAACCTGTCACAATTTTTTTTGTCAAACTACTTTCAGAATTTTCGTTGCAATGTAACATTAAAATGTCTTTGTTTTGATTCTAAAATTCTGAATTTTTTGTTTTTTTAAGCCAAAATCTGGGTCGATACGTGACATTTTGAACATGAAATTTTTTCAATAATAATAATACAACTAAATAATGATTAAAACAAAATAAAAGTTTACCGTTAATTCGAATAACATATTTCTCTTCGAACTCTTGCTTAGATTTATTTTTTGGAATAATTTTTATCAAATATCACCTCTTTTAAAGAAGATAATATTAAAGAAAACATACAATAAAAAATTCTCACAAATAAAAAATCACGTTTGTACACCTTTGCAGTCTGATTGCTCATCTAAGTGAACAAATTTATGGGTAAATTTATAATATTAGTTAAATCTAAATATTTCTCTATAACAATTTTGGAAAAATTACCAAAAGGAATGTATTAGGTATTTTAAAAACAAAATATTAAAAAGTTTGCAAAATAGTAAATTTCTAGCTAATGATTTAAATTATCATAATATGCGTGGTAATCTTTATGCATATATTTTTTGAGTGATTGCAGACTTCTTTATTTTGATCCTTCTATTTACAGTTTCTTAGTGCACCCAGAGCAAAAATATTTCACATCCAACAAAATAATTATTTAAAAAAAACGGCAACCATATAATGGTTAAAGTAGTTATCATCAAGAAACACAACCAAATAATCATTGCCTCCGAGAATGTTAGTGGAGAAAAAAAAAGAAGTTTGTTATGTGGTTGTAAGTGAAGAAGATCGAAAAATACTTTTCATTATTTTTGAAATTTATTCACATGGGATGCTTAAAAAGCGTACATAACCGGGTTGGTCGATAGATTTTTGATATATTATTAATTTATTAAGAGTTGCAAATACCATTACAAAAAAATTTCAAGCTAAATTAACCGAGCAATAGTAACGAAGACCTTCAGCTCGTTGTTGTGGAACAGAATAGATTCTCTGGCGGGCATCGAACCAGTAACTATCGCACTGATAGACCAGCTTACTACCATCAAGACTACCGGGACACTCTTTTTGCCATACAATAACTTAAATAGTTGTTAAAATCTATATGTTGTGAATACGGTTAAGTGAATTTGTTTTTGTACGAACTTCTGAACCTAAAATGTATCATTTACAAAGGTTTAAAAGAATTTAATAAAAAAAATTAAAAATTTTGCACATAACCGATGCTGTCAGAGCAACGACGAGAATCAGATAATTTGATTAATAATTAATAATAGTTAAGCTATGGCAAATATACCAGTTTTTCCGAACAAATTTTTTTCTCTTTAGCCACAATGTGGTATTTTATGACGACTTCTCTTCTGCAAAAACGATGTTAAATTTTATGTATGTAATACTTTTTAATGTTACCTATACTCACTCGAAGATATGTCAATAAAGTTTCTAAAACAGGAACATTTTTTTTTTGCCACGCCCCAAAATACAGCACTTTTGGTTTTTTATATGTTGCGCTGCCATTAAAGACCAATATTCAGGGGTGTCATAGAATCCAAGTCGGTTTTGCTGTTTGTCGGTTTTGTAAACCAATATTGGTTTCATTTGGTGTCATGAAAACAAGTCGGTTTTTTTTATTTTCGAACACAAATAAAACCGATATTCGAATAATCTGTTTTATGTTTTGGAACATGTTTTTACTGCTTTAAATGCAATTTTTGTTTGTTTTTCATAAAAAGATAATTATTTAAAAGAAAATAAGAATGGTAATACAGTTAACATATGAAATAAATGCCATGGTTATATTATTTGCATTCGTGGTTTACATATGTGCATTTGTATTTTTTTTTTGCAAAAACATAAAGCAAATTTATTAAAAGTACAAAAAAAATTAATTTATATAGTTTGCGACGAAAGAGCAGAAAAACTGGGGAAAAAAAGTATGCAAAAATCGCGTAAACTCGCGTAAACTCGCGTAAACTCGCGAAAATTTATAATATTTCACACAAGCCATAAAATTGATTAAAAGTCCCTAAAACTATAAAAAATTACAAAAATTCAGTAAAAATTGTTAAATTAGCGGAAATTCGAAAAAAATTTGCTAACATCGGCTTGATAGCTACGTTTAATATTTATTATCAGCGGTATGTATAATGAAAAGTTAGCCACAGTTTATACACTACGTACAACGAGCTGCCAACTAGAATACCGATTAAGCTTAGCAGCTTGTTAGCAAAATGTTCATGTATAATATACTTTTTCACTGGTGCAAATTTTTAATAAATCAACTCTGATATATAACGATGCCATACTGTATTAAAAAAAAAACATTATTTTTGCAGAAATCATCCCTGATTTTGACATTTCATACTGTTTTCATACAGCTGTTTTTTCCAAATTAGCAGATATTTGGCAACTCACTAGTCAGAGTTTAGCAGTTTGCTATCCACAGTCTGTAAGTGTATTATAATTCAACTCTGTGTTAACTTCTTGCCAATTTTTCATTATACATAACGCTGTATAAATCTTAAAAGCTGTTAAGAACCACAAATATAAGAGGAAAAAACGCTTATATCGAGAACATGGCTAAAATTCGCAAAAAATTGCAAAATTGGAAAATTTATTTAAAATCGCTAAATGGGTTTAAAATAAGAAAATGTCGGAAAATAGCATAAAAAAGTTTGCAAAAATTGCGAAAATTTGCGAAAATTTTTAATATTTCAAACAAGCCATAAAATTTATTTAATAATACATTGCTATTGTTGCATATTTGCTGAAAAAGTGAGGGAAAGACTTTTGCGAGTTTGCAGCAACCCGCTGCCGGAGACATTTTTAATTCTAAAATTAAAATTTTATTTTTTTATAAAAACTAAAAAAATCCTAAATTATCGTAATTTTGAACGTATGATTAATATTAGAAAAACAAACACATATGTATACGCTCTCATGTACTTTTAAGAAAATAAATTAAACTAATTATTAGCATACTTTCGAGGGCGAAATAATTATAATATTTTTTTTTCCACAAATTTATTTTTACCGGCAAAACTGTTGATTATAAAGAAAAACGTTATATGAATGGATTAAAGAAATTGTTTTTTGAGTTTGTTTTAGCAAAATTGGACAAGTGGTTCTCGAGTTATGTTAAACAAAAAAACATCAAGATAAGGAAAAAATTTAAAATGTCATAAAGAAAAACTGACACATACGAACGCCAAACCCTTTGAGGGTTTTACTATACTGACCTAGTACCATCACCCTGACTTGGAATTTCTAACCCCCCAGACAATAATCCCAAAAATGTTCCATAGTGTAATTAGTTTTATAAGGACTTTCTTGGCACGTTTAAAAAATTTTACATTTGGGGGAAGGATCCGAGATGGTATAAGTGGCGCCCAGAATTTTATGTCGGATTAAGAAGCCACCAAAGGCAAAATTGAAGCCACTATCAAGTCATGGGGTGACTGGCACAACTTTATTTTTGTATGAAGGTCGACCCGGTCTATTGTACAACTTTAAGCGAATAGAATTTGTGTAATTCATTAGCGATTTTTAAGAACATTGGGGCGGTTTTTATACACTGTTATAGTTTGGAAACAAACATTAATAGGATTGATACAACTAATTATCTGCCAGTGATGTTATATACTTTTTAGAAAAGCACAATATCCCTACTTCATGATTTTTTTGATCAGCATAATCGAAAAATGTTTCCACAATCGAATGAATTGTGCTCAAATTTCAGCAAGACGGGTCTGTAGGAAATGTGAAAGCAACCGCGCATGCTCGCCCAGTTCGTTTTGCGGAAAACCTTGCTGTTGCTAAGCAGTTACCGTGAATGATTTCGCTAACACGAGATGATAACGGAATTCTTGTGGCCAGAAATTGAGGATATGGACCTGGACGATATGTGGTTCCAACAGGATGGCGCCACTTGCCACACAGCCAACAAAACAATGGCTCTATTAGAAATTTAATTGTCGTGTTATCTCTTGTCGTGCCGATGTTCACTGGCCGCCACGATCATGGGACTTGGCACCGTTTGACTTCTATCTCTTGAAAAATTTAAAAGAAAAAGTGTACGTTAATAAGCCAAGAACAAATCAAGAGCTAAAATATGAAAGAATTCGGGACATGAACGACATTGAACCTCAATTATGTCTTAGAGTCATTGAATATATGGACCATCGGATAGAGGTATGCCAACGAAGCCGAGACGAGCATTTGGCCGATATTTTTTTTCACACATCATTGTTTTTTGTTTTATTGTCAATTAATATCGTGTGTAATGGTTAGGCCACACTTTATATAGTTTTGTCACATTTTTAAAAGTCCCTACATTTTAATTATTTAAAAAAATCTATGCCTCTTTTCCCTACGGCAATTTTTTTTAAAGAAAATCCCTATCAGTATAACATCACTATTACCTGCAATAAATTAAAATTATTATAATAAACATAATAGTATTTTCTCGTTGTTCCATTTTAATATGTAATAATTTTTAAATTTTGTGTTTAGCCAAAGTTTTCTTGAAGTTATGAGCGGGATGTACCCCCATTCGCAGCAGACCTTTCCATATTCCATAACTTTGACTCTTTTGTATTAGAAAAATTATATAACAGAAATAAATTTCACAAATCTTTTAATGTTTCTGCTCGAATTTTACGGTCAAGTAATAATTGCCACATTAGAATGGAGCATCATTTACTACTGGGCTAGTTTTTGACCGATTATACGTTTTTATACCTTTTGGAAAACATAGTTGTATCGACCTTTCGATTAATTTATCATTTAGAATAAAACTTTTACGATATTTAAAAATATTTGACTTAAACTAAAGAAAGTGATTTGTACGTTTTGTTTTTACCAAAATTTTCTATATCATAGTTTTTGGGTATTCACATACTTTTGGAGATAAGACCCTAAATTTACACACTTTTCCGGGAAGAAGCTTGTAACAAGGCCATGTCAAATTATGGACAGTTTCCCACTATTTAAATAGGCGTGTACCAAAATTCACCAAATTATCTCTAAAATTGCGACCTGTCCTCTGTGCATAAGGTTAATATGGGCAACCACCAAGTCGGACGGAAATCGTTTGATCGATTCATGAAGTGATTCTGTGTCAATCAGTATACTAAAAGGTGATCCTAAAATGTTAAAGGGTTTCACACATCAGTTTGTGCTAAAAAGTTTGTACGTAAAACATTCTTCATATTTTTGGTGGGTGTTAAGAACTTCTGAAAAATAAAAAAATAAAATAAATCTTAAAGACTTCACCAAAAAATGCTTTAAAGCAAAACCACAAAAAAGACAAGAGAAAATGTAAGCATTTTATATACGCCCAACGCCAATCCTGTCGTAATGAAACATTTTTTTGTTGCCATTTTTAATTTTTATTTGCTTATACAAATCCTGTAACCTGTATTATCTTTGTTTATGCAGTTGATTCTTCCTAAGTTTGAAAAATAAATTACAAATAATTTTTTTCTTATCGTAAATTAATTTTCCGGCAGATTTTATTTTTTTAAAACCTCTATTTAGGTAAAAAGGTCAGATTTTGTTGTGTTATATACAATAATAATAAAACCACTGGGCAAACACTTTTGTCATTTTGTACAATTACATATTCAACACTTTTATTGACTTAAAAGCAGAAGAGTGTAAATTGTCTTTGACATTTATTTGACTACCAACAGTATTCTTTTATTTGGCATACATGAGTATACGTGTGTATTTGTGCCAATATTTTAATGGCATCACCAAGAGATACATCCATCTATACATGCCATCATCATCGATGTTTAAATAATACAATTTTCTCAGTTGAAAGGACTTTATATTCATATGTATATGCGCTACCTCCATTTAAATAAAATTAGTTAAAAAAACGGATCTCGTGAATTTATACTGAAATAATTTGTGCCGAATTTTTGAATTCTATTATTATCTTCCTTCAAATATTAAGACAATAATATTTTTTTGACAAATGTTTTGTAATGACAGCCAAACCTTTTGTGTCAAATTTTGAAACTTTTACTGTAGCCGTTCTGTAAATAACTGATCGTACAATTGAGATTTTGCACTATGGCCTAATCTCCTTGTGAATCTAAACAACTTGATTATTTATATAAAAGCACCAAATGCCTCTGAGTCGCAATTAGGTGTATAGTCAGGTAAAAACGCTCTAACACTCCACATCCTCCCATACCTCAAGTTTTCGAGTGCTTGAATTAAAGAACCATCTACCGGTCATCCCTAAGGCACAGGCTTTCAATAAACGGCCTTACTTTCTACTCACAGAACACTTAGTCTAAGTGCCAACTAAGACAGCCTGTACTAAAGTCTTCACCAGCCCACACCAGCAACACCAACGCATAACCAGTAGATCAGAATTTCCGCCAACCTTTCGATTATAAGACGATACTGTTGTGAAAAAACCAACAGCATCAACTCTTCTCACTACTAAGAAGTCTACTAAGTCCTAAGCAACGCGCAACACTTCCATTTCCACTCGGAATGTATTTATTACAGAACTTATCTTAAAGCCAAATACACCTCACAGAAACCTAACTCAAGAAAAATACTCACTCCGTGAAGAGCCATATTTTCGTGGCGGAAAGCATTCTCTTTACAGAAGAGAGTATGCCTAAGCGGTCCCCAACCAATAGTTGCCGTGCAAATGGGGCACCGACGACGGGTACTCTAGCAAGTAATCCAGACTTTTGCCATCCGAAAACTGCAAGAGCCCTAGCATTCGATTGTTTACCATAATCGTGGTATGCAGCACTCGTTTTTCCCAGTGGATGCAACACAAAGAAGTCTGACTCCTTAAGACGATTTTATCACGCCCCCTAAAAGGCGCAGCACATGGCAGATCATACCGTGAGGTGTATTTGGTGTTTTAAAGTGGTGCCATCTACACTACGCAGACGTATTGACATGCTATGTTGGCGTATTCTTTCTGCTTGCTGTTTTCAGTGCTGCCATATTCTGGTTGGTAATTGCACCAATTGTTGGTGTTATTTCTTTTGCTGTCTTTGTATGAGAAGTGCCAAGGCCACTTGAAAATTTACAAATACTTATAGCCACCGTTAAGTGCCGGGTAATCAGGAAATTACTGTAAAAATTTCAGGAAATTTTTCACAAATAAGGAACCAATCGTTTGAGGTCACAATTTTAAGTCATGTAAAACTAAATCGCAAGAAGGTTTAAGTTCGTTGCAAAAATGATCGAATTTAAGCAATTTATTATGACCATATTAGGGTTTATAATTTCCGGAACTTTTTCATTTCTGTGAGCGCAGAAGATTTCTATTTCGTTCCCGGGAAATCTTGGGTGAAGAATGAAGGGAAAAAGTATATTGAATGCTAACAGTGGCAGCTTTGTGCAAGAAAACGTTAATCAGTAAAAACTAAATCGCTTGTATTGTTTGAACGAAGTAAATACTTGCCTCCTTTTTTAAAATTAATAGCTTCAATTACTCATTATTTAGTAGCTTTCTTCTATATAACTACATCTATAACTATTTACTTTTCAGATGTATGTAGGTAAAACATAATGACTTACATTAAAATGCGTTCATTTTGGGACATCCTTTGTAAAATTCATAGGTTCTTTTAGTAGAATAAGAAGAAGTAATTTTTGCTTGAAATCATACGATTTGTATTTGAAGAGACCATAATTATGTTTCAACTATTTTGGTTATTGATCGTTTCGTACTTAGGAGCGAACCAATGTAATGCCTTATTTATCTTTAAACGTAAACTCTAAGTAAAGTCTACTACCATTTTTTAACGTTATAAATAACAACACAAAGGTAAATAACTTATGAAGAAATAGTCAAACACGGCTATAGAGAACTCATAGGGATCGATACTTTTAGTTAGTTCGCTATATCCGCGACAAATAAATTTTAAAAATTTTAATAATTTCTCCAAAGATACTAACATACACAGGTAGATGGTACAATTCGGCAGAATTATCCACTCGACTCTTATTGTGACTGAAGCTGTCCAAACTCCGCTGTGATTTTGAATCCGCCATCAGCCGAACTTCCCTTCTAGGTATAAAATCCGCCTACGAAACCGACTTACTAAGATCTACTTTAAATTGATTTTGGGTTCAAATTACAACTTCCAAGAGAACCCCGAAAGGGTTTCAATCAATAGTCAAACTGGGACCGAAGTCCCAGCGACTACTGCCCAGCAAAAACTCACATTGCAAAGTAATGAGTTAAAAAGCTAATATAACGACTCTTCTCTAATTATACATTAGCATTTTAACTCATTATTTTAACACGGCGATGTCAGTGGAGGCAAGTACTTACCACCCTCGCTTACTAATAGGGAGTTAAAAAAGTCATTACCACATTCTGTTACAAATAGGGACTTAAATAACATATTACTTCGATGTCACCATGCCATGGCTCCTGTGGTACCAAAAAGTGCCGATGTTCAGTCGCGATCCCAAGAGATCTGTCAATTCTCTTTACCGAATTTAAGGTTTTTGCTCCACCTGATTTACCCGGAGAATGTAACATAAATACACCCAGAGAAAAAACATGTTTAAATATGGTCACCTCCAACAATATTATGTTTGAAGAAAATTTAAACCATATTATTGCCAACGACAACCATATTATGGTAAAAATAGTCCTTCATTAAGAAGCGACAACCGTAATATGGTTGCCTCTGAACATATTATGGTTAATAATAACTAAAATATGTTAAACACTTATAATAGCATGGTTGTCTTTCAACCATAGCATGTTGCTCTTGAAAAAGAGGAAAATATTATTGTTGATTTAAAAACAAATTATTGTCATATTTAACCATAGCATGTGTAGAGACAACCATAATATGGTTGTGGCTACTTTATATGGGACTAATTTAACTGTAATATGGTTGTCGGGTACAAAAGTATGGTTAAATTAAACATAATATGGAAACTATTTTCTTTAAACATAGTATTGTCAACTCCAACCATATACAAACATGTTTTTCTCTGCGTGTAGGCCTAAGTACATTTGTCATCCTTAATTCGCTGAATCAATGAGACCGGAGCCAAGTGTTTGTTTTTCGTATTGTTCTTTATAGGTATACGGAGTTCGTATAGATTTAGTTTTCTGCCGTGAGCCTGACTTATGATAATTCCAGATCCCTTTCCATCGCTAATATTCAATCGGAAATCCATATAACTTTTTACATAGACCAAGCTTTAAAAAATTCCTTTTAAGATGTTTTATTTTAAATCATGTTTACATACTCATACAATCAAACTTACCACTTTCGTATGGCATAAAGTTGTATACAAACAAACATCTTTAGACACACACACACTATTTCCTTATGAAACACGCTTTTGTTATAAAAATTGTTTATAGTTGAGTCTTTTTTAATATTTTGCAGATACTTGTTGTTGCTGTGAGCTGATTCTTGTAGTAGTTGTTGACAATCTTTTTTTTTGCATTTTTCTGAAAAAGAAAGTTGTTTACTCTTGTGATAGACTTGTTCTTAACAATATTGTGCTCTGGCATAAAAACAGATTGTATGTTACACACAAACAAAATGAATTTTAAAATTGCTTATCGAATAACTGAAATGAAGTTACGAGAATAGACAGAAATTCCTTCACAAACGAGCTTTCGCACACAGACTGTCTTAAACAGGCCAAGATTTTAAATTCGTTAAAAAATGCACCAAAAATATATTCCAAAAAACAAGATTTATTTTTGAGAATTGAGCATGACAAAATTAAAAATTTGTGTATTTCCAAAAAATTACTTTGAAAATAAACTAGCAAGTGCACGGCTAAAAAAACTAAACTGGCAACATGCTTTATTTTTTGCGAAAACAAAAAAGAAAGTTATGTTTTTTTGATTTTGTTTTTTCTTAACCTCCTTAGAACTACAATTAATGTTGGAGGAATTCCGACCAATTGTAGTGGGGAATGTAAGAAAAGATAAACTAACTCACTGTTTATTGCTGTTGTTTCTGTTTAAGCTTTGATATTGTTACAAGTAAAACGGTTACTTATAGTTTTTATTCGCTTAACAGTTTTACTTGTTTAATATCTTTAGCTTTTCTAAAATCTTTGGATGAAGTTTCCTGACAATCTGGGCTAAGTTACCAGTGAAATGCGCATAGGAAAAGCTTATCCCTTCAACAATAAACTTCAGTGTATTTATCAAGAATAAAAATTGGGAATTAAGCACGCAACTAACAAAGCAGTAACTAAAAAATAGTTCATACATAGTTATAGATCTTATTCATAATTCTTAACAAGCTTAGCAGCTGCTTTCAGCTGATTGACGAAATGCAACCATGCATATCAGCATGTAGAGAAAACAAAATTTCGCTAAATTTTGAACGAAAAAAAAATTTTTTTTTCTTAAAAAAAAGCATACAAATTCTAACAGAAGTAATTTTTTGGTTATAGTTTTTATATGGGCAAATGCAATAAAGCAAAGTTTATTATTTACAAAAAATTGCAAGAGTATTTATTGTTTTCTGTATTTTAGAGTGGCACAAATGGGTCGCCAAAATGGTTTTGCTATTCAAATAAATGATTAGATAATATTAATCAGCTGTTTTTGTATGTTTTAGTTTGTTAACATTTAGTTACATCTTTACCCGTAATAAAGTGTAAACTTTTTTTTGCTTAAAGTAACCAAACGTGAATAACTTAAATGGGTATTTAAAAAAGTTAACACTTAGTGATAATTTACAAATATGCTACATTTTGTTTAAAATTTAAGCTAAATACTAAAGCCCTGCACGAATGCATTTGAATGCCGTTTCAAGACAATTTTTAGTTTTTTAAATACTGATTGTCGATTGATCTTTGCTAACGAATCAAATACTATATTGTGAATAAGACATAAAGCACGAAAATATAAACACACAAATGCAAATTAATTTTAATTAGTGTTTTATAAACGACCAAATACGAAGGGTAAACAAACAAATCACACCAAATCACTCCAATCACACCAAATCGCCCCAAACAACAGTAACAAAATAGGTGATAGTAAATTTGTATGGAGCAAAAAACAAATTAAGATGAAAAATATTTGTATGCAATGTTTAAGTTTTTATTTTAAATTATTTTATTCTGAAGCAAAATACCATACATCCGCTAGACATGTACACTTCTCGAAATCACATCTACGACCACTATTGCCAATTTAGAGATTTACCCGCTTAATCTAGCGTTTTTGAAATGTCAATCGCGGGAAAAAATACGTTTTAGCGGCAAGCGGGAATCTAGCGATTTTCAAACATCTCTCAGCGGCTCATTTTCACTACAAACACATTTTTAAATATTTAAATTAACAGATTTAATTAACAAAGGACTATATGTGTAATATTTTTTCTTCCGTGTAAAAGTGCTTTAATATTCATCTAAGACCCCAAAAAATTAATATTTTCTAGGTCCTTGAGTAATTCTAAGACTATTTAGCCGTCTTCGTCTGTCTATCCGCCTGTTGAAATCAGACTCACTTTCAAACAACTCAAAAGAAAAAATAAATGCTGGTATAAAATTGTGTCTAGTTCTCCTAAACAGTTTGGGACTGAAATCCAGCAAAATCGGTTCAGCCACCCTAAAAAATGTATCATTTTGTTACAAACACTAGCATAACTAGTGAAGGAATGCACATATAGATATAAAATTTTGCACAAATTCGTTCTATATGACTAATCATACCGTTAAATTTTGTGTAGATCGGTCCATAATTAACGATTTGCCTCATGTAAAGCCCACTCTCAGTAAAAGCCTTTAGTACGCCTAAAACCCTTAAAAATAATGCTATTGTAATAAGTTTGTACTGTCACAGTTTTATATGACTAGAAATTACTCTGTCAACTATCCTGCAGATAGGAACATTGTTTACCTTTGGCCTCATTTATAACCTACTCTCAGAAAAAACTTTAATACGCGTAAAACTGTAACGTTCTTGATCTGTGTTCTATTACAATCAAATGTTATCAGTCATAGTTTTATAAGACTCTAAGTTACTTATTTAAAAATCTTAAAGATCGGCCCATAATTTACCAAAGGACCCATAAAGAGACCACTTCCTGTAGGGGAAGGTTATCAAAGGTTCGGCATAGCCGATTAGATCACTCTTACTTATTTTTTGGAAATAAAATAGCTAGGGAAGTTAGAAACCTTTGTTTGTAACGTAATTTTAGAGTCATATACCTTTGAAAAAGTAGCCTATTACTAGATTTATATAAAACTCTTAAAAATTTTAAGGTTTTAGCGCTATTTTTTTTTTAAATTCTTGCTAAATAAAATATTTAGCGGTTTTGAAGTCCGATTTGGTGGGAAATGCCCAAAAAATTTGGCAACAGTGTCGAGGACTGAATTTAAGAGCATAGTGGTATACACAATTGTGCAAAGAAATGGAATTCCCTGTTGTAGACTCACAATTGTTGTGTGCTGTGTTTTCTTTTACATCAAATTATACATTGCGTTGATTTGTTTTTTTAAATCAAACTACTGCTTAACACGTATTTGTTTGAAACCAACTACTGCTTAACATTGATTTGGTTTTTCATTATGTATCATTTGAACTGATTTAAAAAAAAAACAGTAACCAATAACTTGGTGTGGAGAACTGTGAACAAGAAACAAATGCATTTGTACAAGGCTTTACTAAATACCATGACAATTACGTTTATGGCTTGCAAGACTCAATTCGGTGAGAAAATCTGGAGCTTTACAATAGCATAACCCAATTGTTACTACATTTAATAGGCATGGGTGCCTGTCCCCATGGAAGTGAATGAACCAACTTCACAAAAAAAAGTTATGGTACTATTATTAGGCTAGTTGGTTGGGAGCTAGTCAACAGTGTGGGGGTTGCGGGTTCGATTCCCGCCAGAGACTGTGGTCTGTTTCACTACAACGGGCTGAAGGTCTACCTTACTATTGCTTGGTTAATTAAGTTAGAATATAATTTGTAATTGTTTTTGCAACTCTTATTAAATAAATAAAATAAAATGGTTTTTTTTATTAAAAATAAATTTCAAATGAAATCGAAAATTGCATTTATAATTGTTTTTATCATTTTGTTTTTCTATGCTTCTATGCACATATGTGGGGTTATACATTTTTAACGAAATAAACCATTAAAGTTGTAGACACCTGTTCAATACTTTTTGTTTACAAAAAATTTCGTATGCAAACTAAAATACAGAAGTAGAGAAATACTGGAAACTTATATTGATAGTTATTTAAAAGCTTTTTCATGTTCGTTTTATTTCAATTCACAATTTATTTATTCAGTCATTCATTTGAATGTTCTTACATGCACTCAGAAAAGAAATCTAAAATGTGCATTTTTATTGTTTATGATAAATTTGTTTAAAAAAAAAGGTTTATAAAAAGAAAAGTTATTTAAAGAACATTTAAGTGATCAGGAAGTTTTAAATGCAAATAATGTACGCACAAGGGCATAAACAAAGAAAAACAGGATGTTCACGATAGCCCAAAGTTACGAGAATGAAGTGAGCGATTTGGGAGCAACACGTAGTTAATTCTATCGCTGTCACAACAACATTCTGTTACGACATAAAAATTTACATTTTAAAAGCTGATGTAGTTAAAACAATGGTGGGAAATGGTCAATCGTCGGGATACCTGCCGTCCTCTTAAGATCAATAATCAAATACTGCCTCAATATTCGTATGTAAAATATATCGGTATACATCTAGATCGGTGTTTAACATTGAAATGCCATACAGAACCGAAATTAACTCAAATGAAACAAAAAGCAATTCAAATTAATTGGCTTATTGGAAGGAATTCTGTCCTTAGTCTTGATTGCAAACTTCTACTTTACAACTTTATCGCAAAGCCAATCTGGGGACACTGCCTCGGCTCTATAATCAAAAAAGTTTAAAAAAATTGGCCAAAATAAGCTTATTTGCATATCAAACATTCACAAGGATTTCAGAGTGCCATTAGTATAAACTATGATTAAGAAATATAAAGTTAAATATTAAAAAAGGCTTGAATTGCAGTTTAAGCCAATAGAAGAAATATTGCAGCACTCATCCGATCAGAAATGCGCTAAACACCTACATAAGTATATTAACAGCAAACGTGATGGGAAAATTTTTTTCCGGCACTGACAGGACATGAAATAAAGTACTGGAATAAGATTTGATATATATTGTTCATATTTTATTTCATATTTCAACAAATTATTACAACGTAAAACAAGACATTTTTTCTTATTATTATTATAATATTGGATCCTAAAGTTTTTGAATTTTTTTGAAAAGGCGCTTGGTATAAGTAAAAAAATATGTACTTAATGTACTTCTTTTTTTTTATTACATTTATTTAAATTACAATCTATCCTAAGACAATAAGCAATTTTGAAGAAATATTTAAATTGACATTAATAGATGTACTCTAACATGTACAAATATAAGTTCAGAATAATCTTTTGTTTCACAGTTTAATGTACTTCTGAGCTAAAAACTATTTCTTCAGTAGAATTGTATGGCGATTATTTTCTTAGGATATATTAACCCTCTAAAACTCATTTTAAGGGGTAATTTTTGCCATTTTTTTAATTTCCCCACAAAAGTATACTAAAATGGTACTTTAGATTTTTAAAATTTTCCACGAATATTTTTTGCATCACCAGGGGTGTTCTAAGACCAAAAAATCGTGCAATGTATATTAGCTGAGTAAACGATTAATGTAAATTTTTTTATATTACTATCTGTTTTTTTATGTTGTGCATTCAGCTATTTAACTGTTTTTATTTATTACATATTATTTGTACTTTAAAATATTTAAAAATATTAGTCAGCTTAATATGTTTTTATAAATAAAATGTAGATTACACAGGCCTTTCAAATATGGAAAAAGTCAAATATCGTACAATTTTATTAAGGTTTAAATGCGCTGACTCCGAATTCTTAACCTTCTGACTTAACCGCTGACTCCGAATTCTTAACCTTCGCTTACGTTATATCGTCTGAATATTCTACTGATTACCCTTAAAAACCCCTTAAAAAATGTTAAACATTTTAGCGGAAATCGGATTTTTCAAACGTCAGGTTTCGATATCTCAGAGGAGGAACTTGATATCACAAAGGTTTAAATGTATTAAAAAAAGAAGTAAGGAAGAACATGTAAATCAATTAAAATAGATAATCATTCACAACAAATTTCGATCCACCAAGTGGAATAACCTTTGGTTTAAAGATTGATGTTTGACTATTGACTGCCAGCCGTCGTCAATGGCGGTGAGTGTTAAACGGAAAAGCCATCTGAAGAGATAGTGACGCTACTATCGAAATATGTCAGGGCAACGTGTCCGTGAAAGCCTGACGTCGATTCGCAGTTCAGGCAAGAATGTAAAATGATCAATAAATTTTAATTAATTTAATGTTGTAGAATTCCTTTCATCATAAAAATAATTTAATGAAAATTAAATTTGATGAACTTTAGCCTGATTAAAAAAATATTTTAATTATGAATTAAAACCCACAAACAAACAGTTCAATAAAATAACCACACACTAATTATTGATATATAATTATTTTAAAAATTTATTGGTAGTACTTTCAGACGACATATCAGGTTTTATAAATAAAGATCAATTTGCCGAGTTATAAAATCCGAATATGGCGAAAAACAGGGTTGCTTAAATTTTAAGCGAAGATATCACCAAAATTGATGTGTTGAATAAATTTTGAGTACAGATTCGGATTCAAACCTTAAAACCTAGTACATGGGTTACACACTTGTTGCCTAGTGATAGTATTAAACAATATTATAAAATCATTAAAGAGTTCTATGCTTTAACAATTAATGCTGTTAACTTTTTTATTTGGTTGACAATAAACTAAAGCTCTCATATAAGGCAAACTAAAAATTCTAATTAGAAACAATTTTTCCTTATTTTTTTAAGATTAAACATAAAATTTCTTTATTTTTTATTTTGATTGCCTTATATGAGAGCTAGAAGTTATTGTATTTCTACTTTTTAGATAAATATATACTTATTTATATTATTTTTGCCATGAAAAATCAAGCAACTAGTATTTTCTTTTATACATTTTGAACATCAAATATTCTCACTTTTGTGTAAATTGTTTGTTTGTCTGCATCAAATACTAAATCAATATTCTAATGCAAATGGCCTCACAGAAACATTTTCCTGTTGTTTTTGTTGCTGTAACGTTTCCTGAAACAACAGCACAACAACAAATAATACAAGTAAATCATTTAAAATTTTTAGATCTTGATTGACAATGATTTTTAAATTTCCATTGTTTTTCCTTTCAAAGAAGAAAAAATAAGGAAAAAATAAAAAATTTGAATTTTAGGCATAACGATGTCCTGTTGATACAAGCAGCAACAACTTGTATCATGTTGTGCTCACATCAGTCTCTGTCTACACACGTACATACTTGTACAAACAATAATTGCATTTGCATTCCTGAACAGACGAAAAAGCAGTCATCGACAGAAAGTACAGTGAGGTAAAATGAAAAAAATTATGAATACAGCATTTTCAAAGCCTTACCGGGTGCTCCTGTATCCTAAACTCTTTAAGAAAATTTTGTTAAATGAATGCACCAGGAAATGTTATAAAAATAAAGAATTCAATTGAAAAAAATGCATTTTCAAAGTACGAGATGGCCCAAAAAAGCCTATCAATATTTCTGATTGCAAGCTTCGTACTTAGTCTCGAATATCTTGCCATCGCAGTCTAATTATCTTTGGTTTATCAACATAAACTTTGTCTTTTAAATGGCCCCATAAAAAAGTCAGGTGCAGTTAAATCTGGAAAATTCTGATTATTTTAATATGTACACAAGTTTTGCTTTAAATGTTATCCATAGTTTCGCTAGTAGTGCGCAAAGTCGCTCCGCCTTGTTAGAAGCATAAATTAGGTTATTGCTCTTCAATAAATTATAATCCTGTTTCATCGACCTCTTTTATTAAATATTATTCTTTAATCAATTTATTTAGCTTAAGATCGCTTTTTTATAAAATTAATGTAAATATTTTAATTGTCAATATTTCGATTTCCGTTGGATATCTTCTTCAATTGGCGGCAAAATATTATGAACCACTGTTCTGTAACGAGCCCGAGCAAGCGTTTGTGGTATTTCATCCTCATTCTCGAAGAAATTTGAGCCGTTTACTTTGCCGGTCATAACACAGCACTCAACAGTACCTGGTAATGGGTGCCACTGATACTGATGGATTTCGCATGGATTTTGACAGCCCAACAATCTGTAGCGTTGCTTGTTGACATAACCACTTAAATGGAACTGCGCTTCATGCGACATCGCAACATTAATTTTTAAGATCGTTGACAAAAATAGAAAAATTCGGTTGTAACATGCAAAAAGAACTACAGAATTATATGACAAAAAAAAGTTATATGTGGTTAGCCATGGGAGATTTTTTTTGCGATTTGCATTAAATGAACTTAAAAATGCGAGACTATGGTAAATTTTAAACTTTGATTGTTAAACACTAGTAGTACAATGGGATTTTATTCAAGGTATTGTCCATTTTGTTTTCCATAATCATGTAAATTTAACAACGAATCGGGGATAAGTCAATAGCACCAGGTGCTGTGACGGCCAGCTGAAGCCTGGGCAATCGTGGACCTGCCAGAACAATAGCATGTTAGAAGGTTAAGATTAATGTAAAGTTCTTTGTTCGGAATATTATTATCTATATGAGATTTATTCTTCCTAAATGTTTAGCAATGGGGCTTATATGGGACCTAAGGTTTTTTTGGATCTACCAGCAAGTCTATAGGCACCGCCACTATTCCGAAAAGTAGCTTGTATGGGGCCATTTGATGTTATGGACCGATACTTACTATTTATATTTTCAGTAGGCTTCGTGCTTATGAATTGAAACCTACATACAACATTTCATCAATCTGCGACCTGTCCATTGCCCAAAAGTTTACATGGAGAGAAAACAGGCCAGTCTGCCAGCCTGCAGGATGGATTCTAATACTTACGAGATTTCAAGCCAAATGTAGGATGTTTTGACAAGATTTCCTATACAGAACAAAATCTATTTCGTGAATTGATTTTCACAAAATCTACAATTTAAACACACTTCATTAGTATGACAGCTTGTTTAACAGTTATCACTATCGGCAGTTCTATAGGTCTAAAAAACACACTTCAGTTCAGTACGTCATAATTGACAATCTTACGTGCGATCCGATTTAAATTATATTTTATTCGAGATAATCTAAAAAGCTATGGCTTTTTATGACACTCTGTAACAATGTTCTGCAGTGTTATACGTTACCTCGTACTACCATAATAAAAAAAAACTGAACAAAAGCTTTGACATTCGGTCTCAAATTGGCTTAGGGATTAACCTTATGTGGCAAGCGGCTGCAGAACCAAAAAGGTTTAAATTTTTTAAAAAAGCCTGTAGTCGTTAGAAAATTCGATCAAACTGATCGTTATTTCGATTCTTGTTTTACACTATCACACAAGTCTTAAGTATTTCGATGCAAATACTTTCCTGATCTAATTATTTTTTGAAATTTTTGTGAAAAGAATAACATCAACTTATCAAAACAGTTTTGTATCTTCTTCAAAATAAAGTACCCTTTATTAACATTCAATGGCAAGTGAATATTTCAAATCTAAAAAACCCTAGTTCTTTTATTTAGTTGGGCATGTAAGATGTAAGATGATGATTTATATTTGTTGCCCATTTTTCTTATTTTACACCACTGTTTGATGATGATGATGTTAATGATGAGGTTGTCATTAGTTGCTGTGCATGTAGCCCGCTTATTTTATTTTGCAAAAGTTTCAAGTGTATCTGTATATTTGATATGCCTTCCGATTGAACGGGTCTCTATCATCACGTTTGTTATGTAGAAATAAGAAAAATTTACGTACTAGTTACAAGAAAATTTTTAAAAATAAAAAAATACGAGTTATACACTGAAATATATTTGGCTCTGCCACAATTTTGTGTGCGTATGTGTCATCCGGAAAAGTTGATCGGGTTAATTTCGGGCAATGAAGGAAACACTTTAGGTATTAGTATTTTATATCAGACATAAAAATGTATTAGGATTAGATTAGAATCACAATCTGAATGGTATTTCACACTAGTTTATAACGAAATAAGCAATTTTAACTTTGCAAAGCGGCCGAATAAAATCTTACACAAGTTATTCTCGCATAATTCAAAACCTAACAGGAGAATTTGCGGGTGATCCATGAGTGCCCATAAGTCTATTTATTTTATGTCACTTTCACTCAAAGAAATCTTACATAAATGTTAATATCGCCATAAGATTTATTAAAAATATAACAGTTAAATCTCACTAAATCTCACTCGTAAATTATTTTCTAAATACTTAAAAGCAGTGTAGGGTAATACAAAAGGTAGCATGACGTCTATACCTTTAACTCATTTAATTTGCTTCTATTTTTCACATATCAGTTTCATTGAGTTTGATGAATTCCGACCAAAACATATTTTACTTAAAGGACTTTTAATTTTAACAATTGTAAATAAATACGAAGTTTATTACACAAATAAATTTAAAATTTATTTATTGAATATTCTTGCTTAATTTAATTAGGCTCACAGAAATTAAATGAAGTGTAAATTTAATTTTCAATCAATTTGTTTAAGTTAAAATTTAAAGGATAATTGACATACAATAAGAATAAACAGAAATGATTGAATGGTGTCATATTCATACACATTTTCAACTACATACATACATTCATAATGAAGCTTTAAAACCAGCGATAGGCAAAATATGTGCACCGAGCATTTGTTGCTTTTTTATTTACGCGTACATCAGTGATAAAATCAATCAACATCTCTGGAGGAAAAGGATTTGTTGTTACTTAATGCTTCTTTTGCATTGGCAGATATTTTTATTTTTACCATTTTAATAAGGCGTTGCCCTTGTGGCATTTACAACCTATGTAACAAGTGACAGACATCGCCAAATTGAGTCCAAAAGGGATTCTAACGCAATCAAAAAAATAAGGTGCAGCACAAACGCAAAATATCCAGAGATATAGAAGGAGATAGAGAGAATATTATTATGTATTTTCCTGTTCCTTTTGTTGTACATATTCCCTTTGTTGACAGAAGCTCAATCAGAGTTCGTAAATAAACATTAGCTCTGTTCCACATGCATAACCAAACAGTCCGAACTTGCACAAAGTTACCCAAAAGCGTTCAACATAACAAATTTTGTGCAGTTAAAAGAGAAATTGGGAGAGTAATTTTTTTATTTTCCTGTACAAATTTGCACGAACTTTTTCTTTGGGTAAATTCGGACAAGGATATTATCAAGCAAAAGAAAAAGTTTACCTTTAATTAAAAACATATTTTAAACCAAAATGTAAGGTTTTTGTGAAAAAATTAAACTGTTAAAAACATTATTGCATACATATTTCTAAGGTATATTAACGCATTAACACATATTAATGTACCTTGCATATTTCCTTAACCTTAAATATAAAAAACAAAATATAAAAAAAATGATAGAAATGTTTTGGTTTCATAATGTTATGACTTTTAAGCGTCTTAAATCACTAAAATAGATCTTAATTTTAAAAGTAAGCAGAATCAATATTTGAAGAAGTGCAAAAATGGTTTTTTGCGTTCCAGGAAATTTGGGTAGTTCCGGCAAATTTAGAGAGTAATTTTCATTTTACTCTCATTAGTCCGAACTTGCCCGAGATATTGTTGAACACACCTATTTTATTCTGTAATTTAATGTTCTGTATGATAGAAATATGGAAAACACAAACGCCAATAATGTGTTTGTAGTAAATACCTTAAAAAACGTTTGACCGATTGTGATCTCCGTACACATTAAAAAACTTAAATAATCCAACTCAGCAACTTTCAAAAGTGTCATAAAGTCCGTAATTACTAAAGAGTTCTTACAAAAAAGGTCTCCATACAAGCACAACCAGCAAAACAATTTTAAAAGAAACTATTTTAACCATAATATCGTCCCCTTAATAGAACAATAGCGTATGTGCTCATACGCTATTATTTGTTTAGTGCATATTAAGAATCTCCATCACTGATTTTATGTCTGGTCAAAATTTCGCCATATTCTACTTCCAAAAAGTTGTGTCAAAAAGTCGTTGGAAAAAATAGTGTATAATTTCTTGTTAAAAATTTTCCTTCAATAAGTGTGTAAGCTCATATGCGCTATTTTAATTGAAATTGCCACTCCAAAATTGTTAAAAAAAAATACAATTTATAAAAACTTTAACTCATAAAATAGCTTATAATAATATACACTATTGTTTGAGAAATAGTTTCATTCCGACCACCGAAAGCTGCATGATCTCCAAAATTTGTGCAAGAAGAATGTAATTCGTCGCGGCTCGCAGTCATTTTTTTTTTATAAATTACAAGGTGGAAAGAAGCGAAATTATTTAAATGAGACAGATGAAGCAGAGGAAGAGAAAGAAGACGAATGAACATCTAGTAATTTTTGATTTACGCAATGTATACCTTAATTTGTCATAATTTTTTGTTTTTAATACCCCAAATTGAAAAGAAATGATGCCACTGAATTAACAAAACTATGAATTAATCATCACTGTTACAAATTGATATTTTTGAGATCAAATATTTTAATAAAAATACCGTAAAATTATTGAATAAAACAGCGTATACCATACAAAATAAAATAGTGTATCAGGTTTATCATACGAATTATTTAAAAAATAAAATAGCCTATATGGAGGACTTGCACTTTGAATGACTTATGGATGGTCTTAAAAGATGCGTAGAATAAAAAAAATTGGTCAATTTAAAGACAAGAAAGTGTATTATGTATTCGTCGAAAAATCCAATATGAGGAATTTTTATTAACCGCGATATTTAGGTTTTAATAGACATCCGATTTGACAAAAACTTTAAACACGATTTTCTCAAAACCCCAAAAAAATTATACGCTATTGTTATATTGAGGGGACGATATATATCTCTTCTAAGTGTGTGTACCATACGCCAAATAATGTTCGGCTTATTTTCGAAGACTGCTTGCCCGCAATTAAAAGTAACCAACAAAATGGCCCGATAAAGTTTTCCGCATCAATCAACTTTAAAAAGTTGGTATATTTAATAAAATAATTTTAACAAAAAGAGTACAGGAATTTTTCTTCTTAAAATAAATTATTTCAAACATGAAAATAAAACAATGTAGCGTACCGACTACATTTATTGGCACTACAAAATATTGCCCTAATTATTGGCACCTCCTACTTGCA
The DNA here is from genome assembly GCA_949318255.1 of Pollenia labialis. Lineage (NCBI taxonomy): Eukaryota > Metazoa > Arthropoda > Insecta > Diptera > Polleniidae > Pollenia > Pollenia labialis. Next base: position 87,257,094 of record OX439140.1, read on the forward strand.
TAGCATTTATGAGACATCGTTAAAGTCCCGTTGTTCCTAAGTTAATTTTTCTCACTCTATGATCTCTTTCCATCATTTTTTCTGAACTGATGCAAAACATTAACACGCTCAGTTGCTTGTAATATTCAAAATAAGAAGGGTGTTTTTAAAGGGAGTTTGTGCGTGGGTTTTAGTGTGGATTTCGATAGCGAGCAGAAGTTTGGTAAGTACCATTATTTTTTTATTTATAGATTTTTTAATTAGGCCTTTGAATCATTGACATACTAAAACAATAAATAATCTAATTTTACCTTAATAAACACAATATTTCCAAAGTTTTGTAATAAAACATCAGTGCCAAACTAAAATTTCTATTATTGGCAGGTGGTGCCAATAATTGAATTTGTAATTACTACAATAATTGGCACTGCCACTCATTGTACCTTTTGTGAGTGCCATTAACTGAATATTGTGTATTTTCATTTTTGAAACTCCTAAAAAACAATTCATATGAAGAAAGTCTTCTGCAGAAAGCTCTGTCCGAAATTAAGGATGGCAAAATTTCAAAAATTTATGGGATACCACGGTCCACGCTACAATTTCGTTAAGGCCCTACATTTTCTAAAATTCGACCAGGTATACCAACCATTTTAACAGAAGCAGAAGCCATTGTCGATTGGGTGAAAGTCTTTCAGCGGAAAGGTTTTCCCAAAAGAAAGTAAGACGTACTCCATGCCGTTAAAGACTTTCTCGATGTTAATGCGCGGATGGTTTACCTCATATTTAAAGCGGCATCCAACATTAGCATTTAGAACCACCGTACCGTATCACCCGCCAGCTCCAATGCTAGTTAAGTTTTTTGAGTTAGCATGGTGCCAATAATTCAACTTATAGGGGTGTTAATAATTATGGTAATGTGCCAAAAATTATAATTTTTAAAGGGCCAATAATTGTAGTCAAGTGCCAATGACTATATAATTTAATGTGCCAATAGTAGTACTTGAGTGCCAATAACTAAATTTTTTTTAAGGTTATTTTTATTTTAATTGCTAAAAATCGCACAGAGTTTATATCATTATGTCAAAAACTGTATCTAATAGAAACCATATCAAAACATTAAACAAAAATAACAAAAGATAGGCTCTCATACAACCAGACGGTATATCCCATGAAACAAGTCGAAAATTCCTTATGGGTGCCAATAATTGTGGTCGGTACGCTATGCTTTTCTTCTTGTAGCGTTGTTGTTGTTTCGACACAAAACAAGTAAAACAGTATTTTGTGGACTCAATATTAAACATTCTGGTATGTGATGAAATTCGATCGATTTAAAAAGTAAATCGTTTTTTCAAATCGTCTTACCTGTGATAGATTTCGATCGATTTCATGTTCTACGATGGTTTTGTTTCCACACATCACGATTTTTTAATGCAACATGTGAATGACATTTGTAAAATATTTAAAGAAAATTTTATTTTTATCAACATTATTTTTTAAATTTAATTAAGAAAAAAATTGCTTTAAATTTATGTAAATTGATGTAAAACCTTTCCTTATAGACATACATATTTTAATTTCTTTTGCCAAGTTAGTTTTCGGTCTTAATGGATCATCAGTTAAACCAAGCTTTTATTCACAGTTGGAATTTTATTCCGTCGGCCAAAGTGTATAGTCCACATATTTAACAAACAGCATTCCCTTTTCTTTAAATATATATTTGATCATAAGGACCTACTCAAGTTAATATTGTTATTTGCAATTTTCTTCTTAATACAGGATTTCCAGTCTCGCCATTCCTAATATTTATAAGGCCGTATAATAATTTTCTAGTTAAGATAATGGCAAATACGCAGTATATTAATTTATGATGCATGAAGGAGCATGATGTGGCGTATTTACGCGTATTATGCTGTCAAAAAGCACCGCAAAGTAATAATGCGTATCCATCAGATGCAATTCAGTATTACATTAATGAACAAGTCTTTATATAAAGTTAGTTTAAGATTTAAACATAAGGACCTGCTCTTAAATGTAATGCTTGATTACATCTAATAGAAAAAACCTGATAATTTTACGATACTTTTTATATATACATATGTACGTACTTGCATATGTGTCTATTATTAAAACATCAGCATATGTATCTATTATTAAAGTATCTACATGGAGATGACTCTTATGCGTTCCCCTCCATACATATGCTTAAAATTAAATATTGCTTTTTACTTTTTTTAACAACGTATTACTTAAATTTTTGGTACACATCATCGCTTTTCGGTAATATAAAATAAGACGATTTAAAATCGAATTTAAATTGGCATTATCGAAATCGAAGAAATATACTTAATAATGAGTTAAAAACGCTATTCATTTTGAAAAAGTAAGCCATATTTTTACTGGGCAACTTCTATAAAAATGATCTTTAATAATAAAGTTTTATAAAAAGAAATCTTTTTAAAGTTAAACACGATTGACTTTTACAAGACAAAAAAAATTTGCATATTTCGTTATGTTTGATCCACAATTGATCATAACTCCTTTATAGATCATACTTTTTAAAACTTAGATCCTTACTTCAACGTTATTAAAATTTGTTAGTAAATGTCGATGATATATCCTACGTCTACACTAAAGATAAATATCTCGGCAAGTTGGCAATATCTTAGGCAGAATAACAGAGCAAAATTTCTTATGGCTCAGCTTATGTTAAAGGCATGGGAAAACGTATTTATCAGGTATGTTCTGAAAATCATAAAATTTCAAATCACTTGTGTGAAAACCACGAAAGTTTTAACTTGGTTTAAAATGTTGGAAAAAATAAGCATGTTATTTTAAATCGGCGGACACCTAGCTGAACGTATTTAAATCACCTTTCTTGTGATTTCAAATCGCTTTCACAAAAAATGTTTTAAGAACATGCCTGTATGTTATCTCACAATTTTAAAGAAACAAGGAAGAAGGTGCAGTGTTAATATGACGTCATCTTGCAAATATTATATTAATTAATATAAATTCTTTCTTATTCGATTTGTATATTAATTTGTTTAAGCTTGAGGTCTTTTTATATAAATTAATTTTTATTAATTTTATTATATTTTTTTTGTTAAATAAAATTTATATTAGAAACTGGGAATTATTTCCTTTCATAGCCCAGTAAAAACTTCGCCTACAAAATAATGTGTTAAGTAATCAAGAAAAAGTAAAAATACTGCTTCCAATTCTACTGAAAGAACCAATGAATTTTATACACTACCAGACTATTATATTGCCATTCCTAAAAATTAAAGGAATAAAAAAAATATAGATATAGAAAAAATAAAAAATTTTGAATAAAATTTATATTTTTATATAAAAGAGAATTTAAGCTTAAACAAGTCAATATAAATTTATATAATAAAGATCGAATAAGAAAAAAATTATACAAATAGAAATATTTTTAGCAATTTTATTTTAGTGATTCTTTCCCACACGCTTTTCTTCTCTTTTGTTTCTTTTTTGCTTCTTTTTCAATTGACAACCAAATTTAGTTAGTTAGCAATAACTGTCAACAAAAATGGACTAACAATTATTGCAACATAAATTACCAGCAAGAAATATGTACAAAAAATTGCTGTCTACATAAGTGATAACATAATTTTGACATTTACTTCAATATATGTCGCAATATTTTTCTCTGGTATACGCGGTAAGTTAAAGCTTCAGTATATAAACTTTTTCCCAAAAAGTATCTTATAGCTTTTGATAATCTGTGGTTCATCTTTGACCAATAGTACGCTATTACTAGATAAATTGGCTTCTTATATACATTTGTATAACGAACAAAAGCTTGAGTTCAAATCTGCACTTCATATTGAGTTAGAAAAACGTGTAAATGTGTCATATTTTGAACTATGTAGTTGGGGAGTTTTGGTACTGTCAGAAACTTATGGGAATTTACATAAGATATCATTTACATCATCTCATATAAATATATGTAAATACATATATGTTTCCGTCGTTTCTATAAGGAGCATAGGGCCTCTCGGTTTCTGTAATCATTTTAATTTAGGATGTAGTAGCTGATTGGACTTATTCACCCGATCCTGGTGCCAGGATTGCCAGCATGCCTCCAGTCAGACGTTAGACAGAGACTCGTTAGCGTTAAGAGGAGTCACCAAGCCAATTCTGGACAGTTGGAAAGGATTGGCTATGTGCACAAATATACGTTCTATTTGCATTCGCTTCTCTTTCCCATTTGACCCCCTTCTTAAACATAATTCAATTATTATCATCAATTATTACATATCAATATTCAGTGGGTCAACCTTGGTGCTTTGTGTCTTGAACACAAAGTATACTCTTAATTTTATGTGCCTGCAGTTTGTTCAAAATTGTCAAGAATATCAATACTGAAAACTGAGTATATGCAAGTTAAAGCCACCTATACATGCACATTGGTTTTTTTTTGCTTACAAAAAATTTCGACAGTTTGAAAAAATTTAAATAAAACAGCTGGTGATCAGCTGATTAGAAAAGTTCACCTTATAAATAGGGCTTGGATCTACCGAAATTGAATATGTATGCTTAATTGAGGAAGTACAATAATCTTAAGTGTTAAGACTGTGTTAAGTTTTAAATCCATTGAGATTTCGTTAAACTTAGACACCGAAAAAAATATCCAAATTCATATTTCATAATACACAGTTCACTTACTTATGTGAGACACTGTATGCAGAATGTTTCTGACAATTAAAAAACCTAAATTCTTAAAAACCGCACATTAAAAACAATTTCTATCCCACTCATTTCATTAACATTTAATTTCAGTTTTACAGAAACCGCACCTTCCACAATTTTGCAAAAATGTCACCTCTTTTTGCGGACATTCCTGTAACATTTTTGTTTTGTTCGTCATAAAATATATGAGTTTAGTTTTTTTTATTTGCATTCTTCCCATCACAATATTTAACAATAAAATATGTTTTCTTTTTTATGTATAAATTTTGTAACAAATAGCCACATATATAATTGTGGTCATAAATTTATGACCATATTGCATGTTGAAAATGACATATATGGTGCATTATAATTTGTATTGTTACAAAAAAATGTGTAAATTATACTTTTAACTTAAATTAAATTAGAAAAACTGTAAATTATTTGACCTGTCGGGGTCCTTTTTTTAACACCCTCAACTGCCATGGTTGGGAACTGTATTGTGAGTTTGTGCTGAAGTTTGAGACGCATAAAAAAAATGGTTTAAGATTCATTAAATGTACCGAACTCTACAGAGATACTTTCGGAGTCGCGCTATAAATTAACGTGTTGCTGCTTGGCTGTGTGTCAATATAAGACTTATGTACAAAGAACTGGACTAAATTTTGGAAGCAATTTAAAAATGTTGAAAATTGGTCTGTAATTTAAAGGTTAGATAAATACAAATATTATTTCTATGAGATTAACTCTAAACGATCAACATGTAAAGTAAACGCAATTTCCAATATGGCAACCTCAAGCAAAACGAACAATTTTTAATCATATCAACTCATAACCTCAAAAAAAGCTTAAGGCCTATGGTTCACGGAATGCTAAAAGCTTTATTCGAATGTGGTTCTGATGTAATTTTGTCGTCATCACACGAACTTGCTATTGTGGCTTTGTAGTGACGTCAAAATTACGTCAGAACCACATGCGCATGTGGCTTTTTGTATTGTAGGGTTAAGCGGCAAAAACTAAATTTTACAGGAGGTTTTTTTTTATTTTATTTCATATAAATTTTGAATGAAGGTTGTCGCTAACTATAATTTTTTTTTTGTTTTGCTATAAAATCGTAACGGTACCTTAGTGACCATAATATTTTAGGAGATGATGCAAGTCATTTATTAAAAAAAGAGGAAAATTGATTATAATGTCCTTAAGCTATTTTTGTGGCAATGCATCGATATCATGGTTATTTTAACCATATGATTGTCACCGGCAATCATGTTAGGCTCAAATTAGTCCTGCATCAAGAATACATAACCATATTATGTTTGCCTCAGAACATGTTATGGATAACAATAATAATAAAATGTGTATAACCGTTAATAGTATTATTGTTTTTCAACCATAATATGTTGCTCTTGAAAAAAAGGAAAATATTATTGTTATTTTAAAACCATACAATTTTTATTGGTAAACAAAAATATTGCTATTATAAACCATAAGCCAAAAATAATATGGTTGTGACTTTTGGATGAGGGATTAATATAACCATACAATCGATGCCAGTGACAAAGTATGTTTAAAATATCCGTAATATGTTAAAATATCTTTTGCTAGACGCGACCATATGGTTTTTGCGTATTATTATGCTTTTTAATATTACGAAATTTTGTTTCAATCCATATGGTGTAAAGATAGCTCTTCTGCAGAGACCACGCCTAAAACCCCTTATACCGTAATAAATCTCCTAAGAGAGTTAAAATCTAGACCAATTTTTTTACTAGCTAAAATGTCTATTCAAAATTCTGTAACTACTGGTCCAGCATTTACCAAAGATCCCGCATTCTTATACCGCCTGCAGCTTAAGAAAATATAAAATCTGTTCAAATATTGCTACCTTGAATACACAAATAACTTTAAATAAACGTTAAATTCATAACAACAATTTTTTTAGTCTGAGGTCCAAATTTCTTCATAGGTCTAAAATATGGTCCATAAAGGCCTCTTTTACTTGCAAAGAAAAAATTTTAAATTGCCTCTAATCACCATATTCATAAAATCAAGCAAACAATTTGTTGTTTTTGCATCCATTACCAAAATGATTGTATAGATTACTAAAAATTTTAAATATTTTTTTTCAATAAATGATATTTTTAATTTTATTTAAAAATTTAACAAAAAAATTTGCCGTTCCAGACAATGTGTTAATTGATTGAATTAAATATAGCTCAGGTTTTGACAGTTCTCAACAACAACTCTACAATTTAAAATTATTTTATTATTTTAATTTTTTTAACTAATTTTTTTTACTAATTTTTACTAATTTTTTTACAAATAAAAACTACTGACAATTTTTTCTGTGTGTATAAATTTACGTTTCCAAAGGAATTTTCTTGCGGTAGATCCCGAATAGAGCTTACTTTTTTAGAACATTCTGTTTATTTTATAAAGCGGTGAATGGTATAATATGGTCGGATACGTCCTACATGTGATTGTTTTCAATTGTAATTCTTTATGAATGAGAATATTTTTAGAAATCTACTTTTAGAATATTAGTGGTGTTCAAATATAATTGTTAATGGTCTAGTAACATAGCAAGTGCAAAATGTCGTTGCATTCTTGTTTCACAAAAAAAAAAAAAAAAATATACATATTCTCACTTGGTATAGCTTTTTTCGAATTTAGTACTGCAATGGCAAAAACAGTAATGTCAATTTAAAGCCTTGAGTTTTTTCACGGATAAAATTATTACACTGAATTACAAAGTAACAACTTTGCCTCCACTAACATTCTACACAAAAATAAACCAAATTGTAAAAATGTATCTTAACACAAAAGAAAGAAAAAAAGAATAACAAACAAGAAATGGGGATATAAGCGAATTATGAACAAAAATTCCGCTAGCGTTTTTGCTATTTAAATATTGATAAAGAACTTAATGTTGCAAAATAGCTTAAAAGGGTGCACCCGGCTTATAACAAAATATAAGCAAATGCATATAACTGCAATACAAAAAAGTTATCTATTTTTGAATGCTGCTATTGTTTCGTTGGCTTAAAATGTTGTGATAAATAATTTTGCTTTTTTTTTATAAATTTGTGTAATTTGCAACCCCCAAATGTATAAAAAATTTTTGCATACAAAATGATGCGTGTTTTAAAAGAGAATTTGTTAAACAAAAAATTCATTTTGTCGCATTTAGCATATGCAATTACCGCCGAGTTTTTGTTCACTATTCCCTTTTAAAGTTGCTTCGAAACACTGTTCAAATTTCAATCATGGTAGAATAGGCACAAGGTATAGTCATTAGAAATTTCGTTCCGAATTTTAAAACCCATATAATATTAAACAAAAAAAAATTAGAAAACAAATTAAAACAGGCATTAAAAATCAAATAAACTAGTATAATTTTTTTTTAAATTTTCTTCATTTATAAACTTCGTGATACCATTTTTATCCAAAAATTAATTTAAAATATACAATTGGGGGATTCACAAGGTAGTCATAAAGTTGTAAAGTCATATGTCTTAAAATTATTACATTAAATATTTATGGCTGCTGCGGTCAACCGCTTATAATTTGGATTTCTACTGTACAGTTATGGCGAATAAATGAACACCGCATTAAAATTTTTATTTTGTTTAAAACACAGCAATATTTTATTTAAACAGTTGTAAAATATTATTTAGGACATTATGACAATCGGCCTTATTGTGGTTGTCGTTGTCGTATACGACTGTGTAATAGATTAAAGGAATACACAACATGTGTTCTTTAATCTACTACAAAAAACGACACGTTTGTTTACGAAAACGACAACCACAATAAGACTGAATATGACTTGATAGCACACCTTGTGAAAATATATGAAAAAATATAGTTTGATATAAAACAAGTAAGTTTGCAATATCTTAAAAGTGCAAAATATGTTGATATTTAAATATTTGTAATTGAACATTATTTCGCCCAAAATCAGACAAGCAAGAACGACCTGATTGCCCTTAAAAAAATAATCACCCTTATTGTGTTTGGCGTATTTTAAATACGCCTACGACTGTTTAGTAATAGATTAAAGAAAATAATTTCGCGGTCTATTTAATCTATTACCAAACAGTATTTTAAATACGCCAAACACAATAAGGGTGAAGGGCAAAGAAAGCGACCTGCTTCTCTACTCATACCAGTTTTACAAGAGACAAAGCGATTAAATATTCTTAGGGCCATTATTACAACTTGCCAATAGTTAAACATCGGATTTTGTCGGACCGATAAATAGTTTTGCATTATAAAACCTTCATTTATTATGTTTTCATCTATTAAATATTCGGCCTTATTGTGGTTGTCGTTGTCGTATACGACTGTGTAATAGATTAAAGTAATACACAACAAGTGTTCTTTAATCTACTACAAAAAACGACACGTTTGTTTACGAAAACGACAACCACAATAAGGCTGATTATTATTATTGAAAATAACAGCAATAAAAAATGGAAGTTGTAATAATGCAAAGCTATTTATCGGTCCAAAAAAATCCGACTTTTAACTATTGGCAAGTTGTAATAATGGCCCTAAAAGGTACAAATAAAAAACAGTGTCAATCGCAACTTTGTGAATACGTTTAATTCTTTAATTATACAAATATATATAGTTGCCTTGGATTATTAACCTGCTAACTAACTTTAATGTTTCTGTTTCCAGCTTTGGAAGCAACCCTTATATGTATATTTGGTTTTTTTTTATAATATTGTATAGAGGCGATGCAGCATAAATTTATCTTCCGAACGGTAACAAAATGTCGAATAATGTAAAAAATGGATTTAGCAGGTTTACACTCTAAGCCGACGATATTTATGTATATAAAATTATTTATATGGTATTCAGATTAAAAATAATATCTCTAGCTAATATTTAATTAAAAAAATGTACTTCCTAAATATTCTACTTTTTTATAAGAAAAAGGTACTTATTAAAATAAAAAATTTTTGAGAGACAGTTATGGCCGTTTTCTCATTACACGATTTTTTCCCCAACGAAAAACTGCACATTAAAGAAATTTAGTTTTCTCAATGTTTCATTTGCTTTATTATTTCCCTTTTATTTGCCGTACAGATAAATTATCTTTTATCTAACTCCCAACTTTTACATGTATTTTGAGAGGTGCTGCCAACTGAAAACAATGTTTTTTGTCGGTAAATTGAGAAACCCAAAATCGTTACCGGACAGTTTATCTGTCTAAAAAATGTATGTTGACATTAATTAACAGACAGTTTGTCAACATATTGATCAAATGGGCATTACTCTTAATATTCTTAAAAATATCTTTAATCATACATATTTAAGAAGCATTGCGCCAATTATAAGAAGCTTAAAATTTCATTTATTATAAAAAGTACAACAATTTAGTTTGTTTTTACCTCTTGATTGTAAAATTTAAAAAAAAAAATACATTGCATATTTCCGATGTGCGAAAGAATTCTTCCTTTCATTTTAAACAGAAGCAAAACAAATTTCTTTTTGTTTTAAATGTTGTTGTTCGAAAAAAGTTACCCTTTATCAAATATTTAATATTTTTTGAAGGCGGCCTTTTTCTTCAGCACATTAATTGACCATATTTAGAGTAACATCACATTTGAAATGGAAAATAAAACAAAAGCAAAACGAATAAGATGCCTATCCCAGCGCCACACAGTGTGGCAAATTGAAAGATAGCGGTCAAAAGTCAACAAATTTTGACAGATGCGGTTTTTTGTTTGAAATTTTTTTTGGAATTTGTATAAGATATTTATAGCATCTTTTTGTCGAATAAATAAAAAAAATTTCAAATAAAATGTTGAATTTTCTTAGAAAAGTTTATTATAAGAAATGTTTAAATTTAATAATTTAACCTTGTTGTTAGGTTTAGAAAAACTTACAAATCTTAGGTCAGGGACCATTTTGCTCCACTTTGTATTTTTCATAAGTCATAAGATATAGAACTATTTTTCCTATTTTTCCAGACTTTTGTAATAATTTATGAACGAAATAATAATTTTATAATTCCCCAGATCCTCTCTAGTTTATTATAATCCTTGTTCTCTGTTCACTTTCTCCAGGAGAAAAAAAATTTTAAATCGACTAAATTTATATAGCAGTGTTATTGTTGAAATTATAAATGAAAGTGACTCAGATATTTGAACTTCTTCCATATAAGATGAAAACATTGAAAGGTAAGGTGGTTTGGAAAGATTGGAGCTTTAGCAGAGAAAATTATATCAGTACCACCAGGTACACGTTATGCGGTGTCCAAATGCCGTTTTGTCTAATTTTCTGCTACTTCCCCCCTGAGAGTAAAAAAAATAATCGCTGAAAATACGAATAAATATGGTGAACTAATGTGCTCAAAATACAGAGTGTTTTTCATATAAATTTTACTACACTTATCTATCTATCACTTATGTTGTGAAAACAGCACATTAATGTGAAAGCAAATGGAAAGACTTGGAAAAATCTTGCGGGTACGTGTAAATTGGTATATCCAATATTTTTGATCTTGTGTAACGTAAGATGCCAATCATAAAAATGTTGTATTGCAGAGGCAAAAACGTCGTGCAATATTCTAGTCCATGAGCAAGTGCTCTCCGATTTGAAGATGTTTTCAACATACGACAACAAAAAGTAATGACAAGTTTGCTCTAATTATTGAATTATGGGACAATTGGGAAGATCTTCTTCCAGTGTTTTAGCTTCAACAGCAAAAAATAAAATTAATCGAAGGCCAAATGGTGCCTTTTATATACAGAAATTAATCGCAGAAAACTGAGCTTTAACGCCCAGTAGCTATGTGTGTATCTAAAGAAGACACTGTCTTAAAAAGGTCACTAAAACCGAAACTATTGACTCAACAACAACATCACAGTGTGTACCATCTACAAGCAGCGAAATAAAAATATTTGCTCCTAGAAAACGGGGAATATGCAATTTCTGTAAATCCAAATGTGATGTCAAATGTACTAAATGCAATAGATTTTGTATGCAATTGAATCAGAAAACAATTTGTTCATCTTGCTGAGTGAAAATAGATGTATACCTAACCACCAATTCGGCTTTAGAAGAGAACACAGCACAATTGAACAAACCCATCGTATAGTAAACGCCATAAGAAAAGCCTTTGAAGAAAGAAAATATTGTTCCGCTCTCTTCATCGATGTTTCTCAAGCTTTTGATAAAGTCTGGCATGAAGGCTTATTACATAAATTGAAGCAAAATTTTCCAGCAAACACACACAAGCTGCTAGAAAGCTACTTAGTCGGTCGTCAATTTATTATTAAAGAAGGAAAATTCTTTAGTTCACCTCAGCCAATTGGCGCTGGAGTCCCACAGGGCAGCATTCTGGGGCCTCTATTATACTTAATTTATACTTCGGACATGCCAACGAGCAACTACACACAAACTTCAACATTTGCAGACGATACAGCTTTTCTAAGCGTCCACGAAAACAGTTATGAAGCATCTCGTTATTTACAGGATCATATATTTCAACTAGAAATATGGCTAAAACAGTGGAGGATAATGGTAAATGAGCAAAAATGCGTACATATAACATTCACCTTGCGGCGGGAATCATGTCCCCCTATTAAAATTAATAATCAAATAATACCTCAAAATTCGCATGTAAAATATCTCGGTATACATTTAGATCGCCGTTTGACGTGGAAAAGCCATATAGAGGCAAAATTAACTCAAATGAAACTAAAAGCCATACAAATTCATTGGCTTATGGGAAGAAACTCTGTTCTTAGTTTCGACTGCAAACTCCTACTTTACAACTCTATCTTAAAGCCTATCTGATGCTATGGTATTCAGTTATGGGGCACTGCCTCGGCTTCTAATATCGATAAAATTCAAAGGCGCCAAAATAAACTTCTTCGAATAATCACAGCTGCCCCTTGGTATGTTAAAAATTCAAATATTCACAAGGATCTCAATGTTCCATTAGTTAAAACTGTGATAACGAAATATGCAGTAAAATACTTAAAAAGGCTCGAATTGCATCCGAACCCACTAAGAAGAAGAGACACTGCAGCACTTGTCCAATTAGATGAGCGATAAACACCTACATATATAAGTGAACAGAACCCGTGATGAAAAAATTTTTTTGTCTGGCACTGGCAGGACATAAAATAAAGTATTAGGTTAAGATTTGATTAATTATTGTGAGTTCATATTTACTATATGAAGATTCAATAAATAAATAATGAAAAGAAAAAAAAAAAAAAAAATCTTGCTGAGCTAATAACAATCAGCTATAATTATTTTTACTTACTTTTACTCATTTACAAAATTAAACAAATTGCATTGACCAAAATGGTCCATAATCTAAATATGACTTGAATTTTTTAATTTTGTTCTGTTTGATTTAATCCTAGACATCTAAAAACTAACAAAGCACATTAAAATAGAAAAAACATACATTAGCAGACGTTTCAAGTTGATATTCTAATCCATTGCAAGTTTAAATAAAAAAAAAAATTTTACCAAAATGGTCCAAACCTAACAGCTGGGTTAAATAAAAAACATCATAAAACAATTATTAAACACCCAACAATTTATGACTGACAAACGGGTTGATTACTCATATGTACCTATGCAAGATGAGCAATAACAGACAACAGGTTTATAAAATCACCCAAAGAAATAGCGCACAAACGCGAACCGTTTTTTCAGTCTAAAAGTAGAAATTTCCAATTTTATCGTGATGTCTAACATTTTTAGGATCGCGACTACCTTTACTTTCAAAAATCTTTCTTTTTTTTTGCAAAAAAGTGAGCAAAAAATCGTTTTGTTTTTAAATTCGAAGGATTTTTTTTTTAAGTAAAAAATTTAAATTTAAATTACTATATGTAGCTGCTAATATGGTATTTCACAGAAAAGAAACAATCTTTATTTTGTTACCCACAAAAAAATTATGTTGTAAACCTCTCAAAACCGTAGAAAGTCAATAAAAACGCATGCAGTTTAGTCAAACTTCCTGACTTTAACAATGTCCTAAATGACGACAAATCTCAAGTGAATTTACTATACAATGCAGAACTTTGCATACTTAAGTTTTTACATGTCTCAAATTTTATTTTTGCATATGTCCGGCTAGATTTGCAAAATATCGCTATGTGAGCTGCATCTTTATGGCTTTATGTTCATACAAAAGTAGTTCTGGCTTAATTTGATCGTTATATTTGTGTTTGCTGAACATTTATTAGCGTTTAATTGGTTTCCGGTAGGCCATTTGTATGGGAGGAGCCAGAAAAAGTTGACCGATTTACGTCCACAAGGTTCGTTTTTGGTTAAAAAAAAATACATTATACAAAGTATAATATAATTCAGTTGAAAATTGCAAACTGTACTTTGTCAAGAAGAATGCTGGTATAGAGTATAAACATAAAATTTATTAAGCCCCCGATTTTAAAAGTGTGGCGGAAACTTATATCGACATAAGCGGTTGAATTTTCAAAATTTATTACAAAATCGTACTTTTCAGTCAGATAATAAAATGGTGAATATTGAATCACTCTCTTTATAGGAAAAATTTGTTACGATGTGATCTGAATTTTTGTCTTGAAGTTATCAGGTGTTAACTTGATATAAGTATTTAAAATAAAAAATTGGCAGTAAAATAAAAAAAGACTTTTGGCCGCTATTTAAAAAATAGCAACACTGTGCCGTCATGTAACTTTTTCAACCTCGTTTTCTGCCCAATATAATTACACTCGCACCACAATATTGGTCCTAGGACCCTTTTTTAAGTTACGATGAGGGCTATTTTAGTTTTGCCCCAGTCGAATATTTTAAAATGTCCATTTTTTGAATATAGAATAAACCGATTATTTTCGTAAAATAAACCGTTTATGTTTGTAATGTGTAATTTATAAACGTCTTCCTTACTTTTCGAAAGATTTTGTTATTCGTGCCTAATTCCCAGTTTTTATTATTGATAAAAACACTTGAAATTTATTGTTGATGGGATAAGTCTTCCTTACTTTTGCTATGAATGTTAGTATTTTTCTAATTGAATATTGGGCAAACTTAAACTTTTTATGCAAAATGTCAAAACAAACGTCAAAAAACATTATGAGCAATGTAAATAAAAATCGCCTATATAACCGTGTATTCTTGTAACAAAAACCAAAAACAATTCAAAATACTACAAAAAAAAAATGCTTAAAAACTAATTAGCAATTGGACAGTATTCTAAATATTATATATATTAACTTTTCATATTATTTAAATGTGTATTCTAAGTCAAATTACAATCCTCAAAAGCTTTTATAGTTTAATAGTCTTTTTCGTTCAATATTTTCTATGCACTATCAGAATAGCTAAATTAAACCTCGTTACAGAAATATACAAACAAAAATTCTGATAAAAGATGGGTAAATAGTACATTTTGCCGTTATCCTAAAATGTGTACGTTTTTGTTGTATAACGCAAAGGTTCTCTCAAAAGTAAATCTCAAATGTTCGAATTTCGGCCACCTGACATTCCACCATTAAACCAATAAAATCTCTTTCTGTTACACCAAAACTTATTTTATTTTGCTTATAATGCTGATAACAATAATATTTTACAACAACCCTGAATAATTATCCCTCTAACATTGTTTATAATTTTTGAATAAATACATTAATTTTTAAATAATATTATTTCTGCTTTATCTCTTTTTGGTAAGTTAATTATGTGTAACATGTCCTGATCAAAGAACCAAAAAGGGATTTTAATAGGTAAGTGTATTTAAGTTTGCATTGGATTATTGCTGCTAAAAAGATGAGGTATTCCCTGGCAATTTCGTATATGTTGAGATAAATTAATTTATGTTTTTCCACTTTTCTAATGGATTTTAATGTTGCTCACACACTGGTATGTTTGATTCACCTATTGTATTACTATGATATAATCGTAAATTTCACCAAGCCCAATTTTAATGGCTGGTTCGCTACGTTTAGAACTAAATACGTTAAACTGCAACTTTTCTCTTTTTACTTTAAATTTGGCAAACTGCACAAACATACCTGCAAACGTGTGTATACTCAAACTTAAATTTAAAATTGTATTGTGCATTTCATCGTTTTTAAAGAGAAAAATATTAAGAATTGGCAAAATTTTAATAAAAAAAATATCAATTTTTGAGCCCAATTATCGAATTTAGTATAAAATCGCATACTTAAATTCGATTGCGAAAAAACAGTTTTTTTTTAGAAAAAAATCGATTTTCGATTGGAATCGAAATTGATTAACCTTTCCCTATTTCACATGATTATGAAAAACTTAAATCGAACAGTCGCTTAATTTTTTATTCACTGGCAGTAACACTGCAAAACACAATGCAAATTAAATTTTTTTGTCAATCACAACAGTAGACGATCAAAAAACACTGTGCAACAAAAAAAAAAAAAAAAACCAGCCTCAACACTTGCAACGCGAAACGAAAGTAGACTTCTAGTAGAGCAAATCTGCCAAAAGGTTTTAAAAAGTTAGATCGGGCTCCCGAAAAATGGGCCCCTAAAGTTTTTGAATTTTTTTAAAATACGTTTGGTTAAGTCAAAAAAATAAAACTAAATGTACTTCTGAGCTAAAAAATAATTTCAGATGTCTTCAGTAGAATCGTATGGCGATTCTTTGCTTAGAATATATTAACCCTGTAACACACATTTTCCTTTTTAACTTTCCCACAAAAGTACACTAAAACGGAACATTAGAGGGTTAAAATGTTCCACAAATATTTTAGCCTTCAATTTTACTAGGGGTCTTCTATGACCAAAAGTTCCTTTACACTAAAAGTTAAAATAAAACACAAAAATTACCCCTTAAAATGAGTATTAGAGGGTTAATATATTCTATGAAAAGAATTGCTATGCAATTCTATTGAAGAAATAGTCTTTTAGGTCAGAAGTACATTTAGTACATTTTTTTTGACTTGTACCAAACGCCTTTTCAAGAAATTCAAAAATGTCAATGCCCGAAATTTCGAAAAATATTTTTATAAAGATGTCCAGCTGTATTCATAAAAACTTATTTATGATTAGTTAACCTTATTTGGGAAACATTGCTCAATTTGTATTCATAAACGAAAATAGTCTATTAATCCTTTAATAAACCATTCATAAAGTAAGCAAATTTATTGTTATTTACCCTTCGTTAAAGCAAAAATAAAATTACAGTTTGATAAATGTTTGCATATTATGATATTATTTTTGTGAGATTTGTTTAAAAATAATGGAAAGAACATTTTATTTATTAATATGGAGAGGTTTAATACATTTAATTAATTTTCTTTTATTTTAGACAACCAATTTAAAGTTATATTGTTAAATATTTTAAAAATTTTTATATGATTTAAATGAATGCTTTCAGAGGCAAATGCAGATATTCTCTTTTATTATTTTTAAAATTATTGCAATTAGTTTTTTTCTTTTTAATATTTTAAAGAAAGAATTGTTCAGAAACTTAAATAATATGTATTTTTATATCATAAAAATAATTTTAATGATCTTAAATTGTAAAAAAAATATATTAATAATAGAATATCCTTTGAACCGAATAGAATCTGCATGCATCACTAGCAATAAAATGGCAACAAAACCTAAAAAAATTGCCATACTTAAACATAAAATAGCTATAAACATAAAGACATTCAATTTTTTAACATTTTGTGGTACAAATATCACGACACGTCGAAATGGAAATGCCCATATACCATATATATTTAAATAAAATATGCTGCCAAAAATTAATCATTGGTTGAAATATTAGCCTGTTGTGTTTTTCCGAGGACGGAATGTCCGTTAAGCCACTAAAAACCCTTAAGTAGTTCTACCATATCATCATGCTTAAAACAACAACATAAAGGTTGAATCAACGATATGGCAAAATTCATAAGTTTTTTTTATAAAAACACCAAGAGCTTGAACAATTGAAGGAACCAAACAATGTCATGGAAGGTTTTTAATTGTGATTGACGAATTGATAGATATTTCATACAAAAAGCATGTTCTTATTTCTATTCGGTTCTATAATGCTGAAAAAAAATCATTTAAAATATATAATCCATGCTAAGAGGTTTTGACTGCAACTTTTTAACAACACAATTTGTTAAAAATAAAATTTTAGGTCTACAAACTATTTATTGGAGTCAATGAAAAATTTATCAAAATTACACATAGCACGTTTAAAAAAAACTCGGTGAAAAAATCATATTAATCAAATAATAAAATAAAGCAAAATTAAAGAAAATTTTTATTAATAATACAAAATTTTAAAAACGTAATCCAAAATGTTTTTTGATGAAAAATTCGTGTTATTAACAAGATTTGTTCAACTTTTTAAATTTGACATAAGATGTTGTATCAAAATTTATTAAGATTTAATAATTAATTTATCAATACATACCGCAAAAATCGTCATCGTAGAAAATTCAAAAATGTTTGTAATCAAATATGCGATTTTAGTATTCAAATTTAAAAATTATTTTTTCTGCGTATAGACACGCTTAACAACCAACAAACTCAATCTCATTTAAAATAAATCTTATGGGAAAATAACACAAATAATAAATTTATTAAATTCCTTTAAATATTTAAAACCAATTAAATATTTGACGTCCTACACGTAACTACTAATTTTCTTAAAGAATTGTTTGCTCTTGCAAAACGTTTGTCTAGAGCAAAAATTATCTAACCGTTTCTAAATTACATTTAACAGTTATCATCTTAAAAATAAAGTAAAGTAAATAAATAGAAATTGTTAAAAATAAAGCTTAACCTTTATGTTAACAGCAGAAAAGTTATACTTACGTCAACAGCAAACATACCCGGGTATACAAGTACATATTGTTGTAAGTGTTTTTTCGTTTTATTTGTATTTTATTTGCGCTTTTTCCCCATTTTAAATTGTATTTATGCATGAATACTTTAAATAACAGGTGTTTTAGAGTGCATTTTTCTTTGCTTTCATGTGTGAATATTTACAATAAGTGACTTTTTAGCAAAAACTTGTTAGTTGCTCGTCGTTACTTGAACTGCGGTAGACGTAAGAGGTAGGAATGAAAAAATTACCACATCTATGATCTGATTTGTCTAATTTTGTTCAAACTTTCGAATATGTTAGAAAACACTTCTAGTGAGAATATCATGAAATTTCAGAGCGCTATGAGAGCCACTTTCAGAATACAGAGTTTTTAAAATTCAAAACATACCCGGGTATGTTACTGTTGACTTAAAGGTTAAGTTTAATCAATTTACTTTTTTTTTTTTGATTTTATCGTCGAATATTTGTTAGTTCTGGACATACCTTAAGTCATATCTATGTATTTTCCCAATAAAATTTTTATTATTTTGCGAAGCACTTGGGGTACATATAAAAAAATAAGCGCACAATTATGCGCTACGCAATAAAACATACAAAAATGCAGTAAATTAAGGAAAATAACTCTCAAAAACTTGTATAAAAAAAAATAATATTTCAAGTGCCACGGCATTCCCTTACTAAAAAGCAGGTTTGTAAGGGAGAATACTAAAAAATAACTGCATCAAAACATTCAGTGTGTAAAGCTGATCGTTACATCCAACAATTTTTATATGCTCTGAATAATGCGCTTTATATGTCAATAATGTTTTGCTTCAAAGTGGGAACTCGCCATATAAAATTCATTTCTTCCGTAAGCGCATTGGTAAGCGAAACTTTTATGTTTCTCCCTTACAAACCTGCTTCGTTGGAAGCTCCATTTTTTATTGGGTTGTTGGTTTCTTACCTACGTGAATTGTTTTGTTTTTATTCAAATTAACTTTTTATTGCAAAAACTTAATTGATTTGTGTATTTTTATGTATTTAAACTAAAACAGGTTAACCGTTTATTTTTAAAATTCTTAACCGAAACCCGGTTTTTTTAAAATAGCAACTATTCGGAATATTCGAAAACCGGTGTTAAAAGCCACCTTAGGACTTATGTTTCTACATTCGATGAATTTTCCAGTTTCCTGTGAAGCAGAGAATAATCTTGAATTTCCCGGGATACAAGGAATTATTGGTCTTCAAAATTCAAACAAAATAATAAAATAGAGGGAATTGACAAAAAATAATTGATTTTTCAAGGAACTTTGCGCAAATCAAATTCGAATAAAGTAAATATTACTTAATTCTGCAGAAAATACGATCCCGTAAAAATCAAAAAAAACATAAAAATTATTTCCAAAGAATTTCGTTATTTATTTAAAAACAATTTTTTGTTTATGCTTAAACCTGAATAAAATCAATTTTGTGTGAAAAATAAATTAGTCTGTTTCCGCTTAATGGCTTATAGCTTTTTTAATTTTTACAATTTTACGAATAAAAGTACTAAACTCAGTTATTAACAGCCGTATTCATAATGAAAATGTGGCTTAAAGTTAGCAAAAAGTTTATTCATAATACACTAACCAAACTCTGGTTAACGATTTGCTAAACTCTTGTTAACGAACTGCCAACGATTGTGAAAAGTAGCCGTTTAAAGTCAAACAATTTTGTTGTTTTTTTTAATTAACTGTTTTTTTTTAATTTACTCTCTTTTACTTTGTTTATTTAAATTTTAAAAACTTTTAAAATTTTTTATTTGTGAAGGTAAAAACGAAAAAAAGGATGATTAATGCGTCTGAGAGACAATTTTTTATATATTCTATACGTCTCTGGAACCAACTTCCTGTATCTTTAAAACATTCAACCAACGCAACTAAATTTAAAAATAACTTCAATAACATTTATGGCATTCGAAATAATTAACTTAATTGCAAAATTCAAATATTTATGTACTCTAATTAAGTTCTATATTAAATGTAATTATTGATCTAATTATCTATTATTACTATATCTGCTAAATTATTTTATAAATAAGGACACCAACATATATTAAAACTAACTTTTCTGATTCTAATACTTTAATTATAAGATAATCTATCTTGTTGTATTAGAAAAGCACTAAATAAATATAATAATAATAATAATGCAAAATGTGTTGCATTTTGAAGAAACACAATGCGGCATCATAAAAATTCAGAGTTGATTTATTAAAAGTTGGCAGATAGAGAAAAGTTCGTTATGAATTAACTCTGTGCCAACAAGCTGCTAAGTTTAATCGGCATTCTAGTTAGCAGCTCGATGTACGTAGTGTACAAACTGTGGCTAACTTTTTGTTATGAATACGGCTGTAAGTGCACGCAGAGAAAAAACATAGTTGGAGTATGGTAAAAAAAACATATTACGGTTCCTGCAATGGCAACAAACCAACTTTTGTTGTTTTAAACAAAACTTTTTTCACGATTGCTTATATTTTGTTTCTATTTAACAATAAAGTCTTTACCTCCCTTGAAACTTCAAATATGTTTGAATTCAACAATACATTGTTTTAATAAAATAAAGCTACAATCATACACTTAAAAATATTATGGTAATCTTAACCATATTATTATCACCGCAACCATATTATGGTTAAATTCATCCATCGAAAAGCTATAACCATATTATGTTGACTCCAAACATGTTATGGTTATTTTTTAAAAACAATAATATGTTCGAAATTATAATATTTTAAAGCATTGAATGTTTAATTTTAAATAATATGTTTAAAAAGCAACAACATTCTGGTCGTTTGCATTTTACTTGGTTTGCTTAAAATTCTGGTTCATTTTATTTTAATTATTGATTAAAATACATTAATTTACGTAGAATAAACTAGTAGAACAGAAAAAATGGTAATGAATGAAGGTCGTCACAGGCAGGAATATGATTCAAAGGGGATTTTTTATAAAAGTGGAACACAACATGTTGAAAAATTTGACAGCGGTTAAAAATAAAAACAACCCAAGAACTCAAATTCAATGTTTAATTTTTGCTTGCTTAAATTTCTGTAAAACAAAGTTTGTTTTAATATATATGTAACTTAAATAATTATTACGGTAGGCAAAGTAACTTACTCCTCAACCAAGTCGAGCGCTATCGCTTCTGTTACACTTCTGTTGTACTTGTGTTATTACATCTACTTATATTGTTAAAGATGGTAGAAAAAATATTATCATATTTTACTGCTCCCCTTTTGATTTATTAGCCAATCAGAATACGTTTGCAAAGTCAGCTGTTTTGTGCTGTCAGTTATGGAAAATGGGATCACTTCAACCCAATTAATTAACACAACACTTATCAGTAATAAAAAATTAAATAAAATTATAATTTGACACTACAAACAAATGAAAAAAAATGGATGAAATAAATAACCATAATCTGATTAACATTGACCATATTATTGTTAATTCTGACTATGAAATGGTTACTTTTGTAAAATTCTGGAAAATTTTGACCATATTATAGTAAATTTTAAACATAATATGGTTAGTTTTGATCATTATTATGGTTAATAATAACCGAAATATGGTTAATTCGGAAAAAATTTTTTTTTGAATTTAACCATACTACGGTCATAATTAAATATAATACGGTAACCTGCAAACATATAATATGGTTACCTCCAACCATATTTTTTCTCTACGTGTAACTATAGACAATCTTTAAAAATAATGACAAAGAAATTCTAGTGAATATAACGAATACTTAAGTTCCAAACTTTTACAATTTAATGTCCAACCAGAATGTGTAAAACGTGGCTTAAGCAACTGAGCGAATACATACAAATCATATGTGTCAAACCATGTTGAACTTAACGAAACTTTTTGCTAAGTTTTACGAAACTGACATTTGCTTAAGCAAAGTACGATACTGATCGCACATTCCGTAAGGAATCAAATGTTTTTTATTTTATTTTTGTTTTTTAAATCGTTTAGTTTTGACAGTGGCTTAAGTTTGAATATGCACATTCTGGTTTGGCCTTTAGTCCTTATAAAGACAATAATAACGTTGGCTTTTGCTTTTTTTCTTTATTTAAAAAGAAAGACAAAATTAATTTCTAAGTGTGATTTAATGTGTCAATCGTGCAACTTTGATCATGACTTTTATGTAAAAGTAAAGCTTTTAAAGTCAAAACTTGCATGGCTGTTTTATTTTAAGTCTTTGATTGAAAAACCTCTAAATGAAATATGGGGCAAATATTTAAATTTTAATTGTAGAAATTATAAAGTGACAAACTGTTCAGTTTAAATTTAATAACAATATAGATAATGGAAAATTCAGAAATTGATTCGGCACAAATTGCAATTAAAACATTTTTCTTAATTCGTTTTTAAGCGCTTTTATATCGCAGGGTAGACTTTGGTATTTTCTATTTATATAGATGTACTGAAAAATGATGATAGTGTGTTGTACCATAAAATTTTCCATCCCAGGTTATATATAATTTGAATTTTATAATAACGTTTACAAAGAGTAAAGACCCCTGGGGTCCTTTTTTATTTGATTTGTTGTTTAGAATTAGTCTATTTACGTTCTTTATTAACAATTTCAAAGTTTTCCCCTTTTATTTTCTTTAAAAGACAAATGACTTTAGAGATTTATTTTGCTTTCCCTCCGCCTGCTCAGTATCAGATTTATGATCACATTTAGTTTTCAACAAACAGTGAGTTTAATATGACACATGACATACATTTGTATGCAAATTTTTCACACATAACCGACTTCGTACACATCCATACATAACTTTATATTTATATAATATTTTTTTTTGCTGGTTTTATGTGACATGAACAATGTATTTGTGTTGAGTTTTTCAAATGCTTTGACATAAAAACAACTTCCTCATTTACATACGAACTTAAAAAAATAATAAACAAAAATATTTTGAAAAATAAAACACGAGAGCGAAAGAACACAAAACTTTTTTTAATTCCCACAACTTTAGTTTGTACATCGTTTGACGACGGTTTTTAGTTGTACTTTTTTAGAGTTTTTAAAGTTTTTTTTTAACACAATTGGAAAAAAGGGAAGTATGAACAAACATGTTTAGTGTTAATAATACATGGTTGAATTTTGGAAAGTAAAATATATCATTGTTGTATATTTTTTCATTACTATAGATGCAAAATTAAATTTACAATACTTATCGCACTTGAGCAACAAGAAGGTGTTAACTCAATATTTTCTGCAGAATCAAAACAATTTTTTTATTAAATATTAAAGGCATATGAAAAAAAGTTCTAAAACCAACTGTTTCACTACCAAAAAATAAATAATGCTATGTTCATACGACTATAGAAACCACTGGTTTCGCTCTCTGAAACTAGATTGCCAAACATGCTGTTCATACGACTTATTGCTGTTTCATTTTGACTTTTTTTGTGTTGTTAGTGTGATTTTTTTTAAATAGATAAAAAAAATAAATAAAACTTAAGAATATATTATTTAATACTTTTATTAATATTATTATGTTATAATTATCACTTTATTTTATTAAAAATCAATTTTTATTTTGTTTTTTCTTTGTTTTGATATTTTTTGAGAGCTAGTTCAGATAAACTAACGATAACTGTTATCAAAATTGGAGATGATAGTACATTTTTCCTGTTTCGCAGCCTGTTTCAAAATGAAACGACCTGTTTCGCTCTCAAAATTTTGTATGGGAAAACAAGTCGTTTCAATCATGTTTGGGGCGCGAAACAGGAATAAGAGAGCGAAACACGAATATTACTGTCCGTGTGAACATGGTATAAAATTGCACGAAATTTTTACAGTTTGTATATGTTAATTTTACGTGTCGATTGCATTAAAAAAAGGGAAAATTCTAAAACATTTAAATAAGATAAACAAATACAGTTTTTTGCAATAAAAAGATCGAAACAAGATTAAGGAAAACAAAATTAAAACAAAACTATAAACAAAGTAAACACAACTGCAGCTTAACAGACTGTAAAATGATCTGCAATTATGTTTAGTAGCAGGCGGGACCCATTATTTTTTATTTGCCGTCTGCTTAAACTAAAGGCCGAATTAGTCTTTACTTTCTGTTCTGTTACGAATCAGCTGTTTTTTTTTGTTATTAAAAAACCTGTGAAATTAATTAGTTTTTCTGTTCTATTACAGTCCAATCTGTAATATTAAAAACTTGTTAAGTAATTGCAAGTGACAGCAACAGAAAGTAAAGACTAACTGAGCATTAATGCGGGTAATTAATATAAGCTTTTAGCTCATAACCATGGAATCCATAAATATGCAATTGCATGTTTTTCCTTGTGCGACCAATGAACGTAGAAACAATATATGGGCATTTCCAGCGAAAAGTCTACTTTTTGTAACGTAACGCCAGAAATAATTTAATTTTAGTGTAAAGCGCTACCAGCTCTACATTTAGTAACAAAAGGGATAACGATTGAACAACAGGCCCGAAAATGCAACCTTATTTGCAATCTGGCGTTACATTAAAAAAAGTAGACTTTTTGCTGAAAATGCCCATATTTACGTTAAAACGAGCAACGATTTATAAATTTTATAGCTTGTAAAATAAATCTGTATTAGTCCAAAGTTTACTAAAAAAGTTTTTATACAAAACATCTTGCTCAACTCGCAGCCTTATTCAGTTTTGTAATGCAAGTCAAAATCCATAACTGTAATGTTTTTTCTGAATAAAGTTCTACTTCAATACTTTGTATATATAAAAACTGTTTTTACAAATTTGATTTCTTCTTTTAAATTTTTTACATTTTGTTGAACAAATATCACGACACGTCAAAATAGAAATGCCCATATTTATCCGTTTTAGAGCTTTTTATGAATTTTGACATCGATTTGTTAGTGCATATTTTACCGTTTGCAGCATTTTTTTTTGCATAATTTAGTTAAAAGAGCATTTTTAGGTTTTTAGCGCATATTTTGTCTTTTTGAGTCATATTTTGATACATGTTAAATTTTTAGATGCCTACAAGAGCTTTCCCAGCAAAAAAAAAATCTTTTTAGCAAAATTCTGGCTTTTCTGTTTTTAATATCTGTCTTAATTTAATTTTTACTCTCAAATTGTAAGACAAAGCAGGTTGTCATTTAAGATAAATGTTATTTTAAATTTAAAATCAAAGTAATTTTTTAAAATACAAAATTTTTTTTTAGAAAGACATTGTTTGTCGTACGAAAACTCGTTTACAATTTTTCGCTTTTTGAGTTGGTTTGACAACGGCTGCTTAAATTTAATGAATCAAAAGTAAAAGCAACACTTTATTTTTTGACCAATGAAAAAAAGTTGCAGTTTTTTACTTTTTTAAACGCTCCAACTAAAATTAATACAAAACGAAACATACATAATTGCTCTACAACCAAAAAAAATGTTAGCAAAACGAAAACTTTAAAATAATTGCTCTAAAAAAACTGTCGACCATATTTAATCGTTTATTTTAAAAACCAGTGAAGTAAACAATTTTTGAATTTGAGTAAATCAAAGAAAACTTCCAAGAAATCTAAAAATTTCTTTAACATTACTGAAACAAAGATTTATAGGCTTTTGTTCACCATCATATTGGGACAGTATTTGATTTCTTTTTTGCATTAACCAACGTATTTTCCTTTACAAAACAGTTATCGCCAAATAACTTAATTTTTGATTTTTTTATTGTTTGACTGGTTCAATTGACGATTGAATTGAAAAACATCTATGAGTTTGTTTGATTTATTCAATTTAAGTTCTTGTTGTTTAATTGAATAACATTGGTGAATTTTTGTCATGCCGTTGATTCCGCCGGAATTTTGTAGTTTTTCCACGACGATTTGCAAGAACTAGTAAAGATTTGTTTAGTACCTTAACGGGCAATACATTCTCGGCAACTCTATGGGCGAGTATTTCACCCAATGATTGATTTTTGGCAGTGTATTTTTGTAATTTATTACTTTAGAGTCAATTTTTATTTCTATGGACTAATTTTTGCTGATTAGCTAGTCCAGATGTCGAAGAAGCTTTTCAACTTAATATTTTAGTGCAATTCAGGATCCTTTCATTATTTTCTCCACCCCGTTGGGCATATCACCGCACTTCAGAGATGACATACTTATAACATCGAAAGAGGAACAGCTAGATCTTTGGGCCGACCACTACTCCATAATCCTTGCTCCGGGACCTGATGGGGATGAGCCCATATGCAATTGCGATAACCATAATTATACTGCAAATATTCCCTTCGCAACTCCAACTATCTCTGAACTGATTTCAGCTTTAAACTTACTTAAAAATAATAAAAGCCCTGGGCCTGACAACATTTCCCCACAACTTCTCAAAACAGATCCCTCTACCTGTGCCCAGCTTATTTTGCCCTTAGTTCCTGACGAACTAAAAGAAGGTATGATCATTAACATTCCGAAAAAGGGTAATTTAACTTGCCGTAATAACTGGCGTGGAATAACGTTACTGAGTATGGTCAACAAAATAATTACCCACATAATTACGTCAAGAATCTCAGACGTACTAACACCTCAACTCAGATGTCAACAAGCTGGCTTCCGCCCAAACAAATCGTGTATTGACCATGTTAATACACTCAGAATTATAGTGGAACAGTCGGTCGAATGGCGTTCTCCACTGTATCTGGTATTTATTGATTTTGAGAAAGCTTTCGATACCCTAAGCCACAACGTTATTTGGAAAGCCTTACAGTGCAAAGGTGTCCCTCTCAAACTAATCCACCTTATCAAGAGCCTGTACGCTGATGCCAGTTGCCGTATTGTTCACGAAGGCAAGATGAGCAGGAGTGTTAAAGTAGGAACAGGAGTTCGCCAAGGTTGCGTAATGTCTCCACTCTTATTCAACATCGTATTGGATATTGTCATGAAACAATCTATGGCAGATAATAGGGGTATTTCTTGGGGGTTCAATGGAAGATTAGAGGACTTAGAATATGCCGATGACATTTGCCTCCTCTCTCATCGATTCTCTGATATGCAGTCAAAGTTGCAATATCTTTCTGACTTGGCCTCGAATGCTGGCCTTAAAATAAACATTGGGAAGACTAAGGTGATGAGAATAAACGCTGAAACCAGCAGAAGATTTACAATTGGTAATAATATACTGGAGGATGTAGACTCTTTCTGTTACCTCGGCTCTATATTAACAACAACTGGTGGCTCGAGCGCAGATATCTATCACAGAATTAAAAAAGCATCACAAACTTTCAGCCAACTCAAATACATATGGAAATCTTCCACACTCTCTCGTGGTGTCAAAATTAAACTGTTTAATTCTAATGTTCGTTCTACTTTGTTATACGGCTGTGAAACATGGAATGCGGCCCCTGCAGATATTCAGGCAATGCAAGTATTTATAAACCGCTGTCTGAGAAGAATACTTCGGGTTTATTGGCCACAAACGTTATCCAATGAGAGGCTATGGTTCGAAACGCAGCAATCTCCTCTAACCGCTGCAGTACGTAGACGAAAATGGAACTGGATAGGTCATACGCTAAGAAAAACACACCCAGACATTGCTAAAACCGCCATAGAGTGGAACCCACAGGGTAGTCGTAGAAGAGGACGTCCGGCCCATACATGGAGAAGACAAGTCATAGCGGAAGCAACAACTTTTAACACCAGTTGGAACGAAGTGAAAAGAATTGCGATGGATAGAACAAAGTGGAGATATTTTGTTGGGGCCCTATGCTCCTTATAGGATCTTCGGGAACATATATATATATATCAGAGAGGACACCTGGAGAAAAATGGGTTAAACATAAAGAATACTATCAGACAAACTACAAATTAAATTTTAAGTGAACGCTTTTTTGTAATATTTTCTATTGCTTTTACATTTTTTTTTTAACAGGAACGCACGTTTTTATAGGCGAGTTGTATTTTACAGTGTTTAATAAACACTGTTTATTAAGTTTCTTTGCTATTGTTACATTTTGTTTTGACATTCTTCATACAAACTTTAAACTTGCGAAGTATAAGATTAAAAAAATACTTAAATTACGGGCATAATAACAACAAAAGTAAGGAAAAAATTAAAAATTATTGGCTTGAGCAAAACTTAGAAAATCGGTTTAAACCGGTAGAATAATAACAGTTCGATCACCCTAGTTCACACACTGATAGAAAAGGCGTCAAACCGCTGATGTAGTTTGACATCATTACTATGAAAATTGTCTTCATTTTTGACCCCACGACACTTGTAATGATTGTGATGTCAGCCTTAACAATTTGGCCAATGTCATCAGGTGAAATTATGTCATCAATAGGATGACACATTGGCACCACAGAAATGACGAATCGGAGTCAGTTTACTAAAGAATTTATCAGTACGCCGACCCAGAAACTGTCATTAAATGGAGTCATTGGAATTGACTTGAAGTTATGAAAACTTTAAAATATAAACATACAAAAAATTATTGTTTGCAAGAGTTTAGCTCTGTGTAGGATTAGGCATACGTATGTTTGTATATATAATTTGTATAATATTTTCTAAGCACACACACAAATATAAAAACTGAAATCTGGCATGTTTAAACGTTTTGTTTTGACTGTTGTTTGCACTTGTGTTTCTGGTTTATCCTATCTTAACTTCTTAGTAATTGACATTTATTAATTGGAAAATATTAATTGACTTGGCTTGCACTGTAAATGCTTAAGTTTGTTGTTGTTTGAACAATAACAACAACAGCAGCAATAACAAAAACAATAAAAAACAGCAGTTGAAACACTAACTACAATAACAACATAAAAAACATTAACAATATTTACTGACAAACAATAAAATCTGTAAGTATCTTGCAGGAAATGCCTCTAGTGAATCTCTACGGATTCACTTTTGAAACAGTCACCAGTAATAGTGACTTATTATTCCCCAGAAAATTTTATTTTCTATAGATATTTAACATGTGCATGTCGTTGGAAATCCACTACTGACGTTGGTACTATTGAGTCGATAGTTTAGACATTGGAACCAGAGAATCACTAGTATATTTTAGTAAATCTAGTCTACACTTTGGTGCGTATACGAATAGAAAACAATTTTTTTTTTGTTGTTACTTTAACTTTTATATTATATTTTTAATTATAGTGATTGAAATATGTAGTGTAGTATAGTGTAGACACTTCGTTGACGTTGTCACTCAAAATGTCGACAAAACTGGTGACTTGGAGATACTTGCACCCACACCCAGAGAAAAAGCAAGTTTAAATATGGTCAACTCCAACAAAACTATTTTTAAAGAAAATTTTAAACATATTATGACTCATTTAACAGTATTATTGTCACCGACAACCATATAATGGTTGAATTTGTCATCAATCAAGAAGCCACAACCATATTATGGTTGTAGGTGACAATAATTTGGTTATATTAACCATAATATGTTAAATATTTTCTTTAAAAATAGTCTTGTTGGGGGGGAGCATATTTAAACACGTTTTTTCTCTGCGCGCAAACGTTAGTACGCCTGATAGTGTAGAGTATGCACAATAGGGTGGAGCGTCACAATTTTTTTTGCCAATTTTAATTTTTGTACCATTATTTGATTCAGCATTTTAAATCGTATATAGCGTTTGTAACTGATTACACTCATAATTTTAACTATTTTTTACTTTGAAGGTCAGATTTGAGCTGAAGATTTTAGGTTAATTGTTTTAACTAGTTTTTGTCGTACCTTTAAAAAGCAAGTAAGAGTACTATATTCGGCTATGCCGAATCTCATATACCCTTAACCATGGTGCGATAATAACAGAAGATTATATAAATACCGTTGTTTAGATATAAATAAATCTACTTTGTTCCACGACTTCTTGTCCAATCTCGCCCAGATTTTGTCGGATGTTGTGAATTGATAACCAAGATGCTTGTACCTAATTTTTAAACTTTCGCAAGATCTCTAGATATACAGAAATCTATAACGTCCTTGTGGACCAATAAAGTTGAGGTCCAATAGCAAACCGTTGCAAACTACATGTGACATAAATATATAAATACCAAGTTCCCATCTCTGGGGTCTTCGGAAACCCCATTTTAACGGACACATGGAATGTCCGTCTCGTTGTTAAATCCGTTTACCCTCTAACCTTCGGTGGGTGGTATGCAAAACAATTTCTTAACTTACATACATATGTGAGGTCGCTGAACACGACTATAAATTTCACTTACTTTTCTTTATGCGCGTTTTGTTGATATTTGGGAAAAATAAGTTTTTTTAATTTTATTAGTGTTTTTGAGATCTGAGCTGAATAAAATAAATTTTGTATTGTGAAATAGATAAGTCTTTATTCTTTCAGCCGAATCATAAATTGTGTTGAGTGCATGAAAAGTTTAGTTTTACACGTTTTGTAAAAAAAAAATTATTGATACAAAAAAATATACGCAGTTTCATATAAAACAAAAATAAACCATCTCCGTAAAACTGCGTTTTGTCGGTAAAGGCTCGATACGTGGGAAAACTCAAAAAAAAAAAAAAACATTTTTGTTTTTAATTCAGGTAAATGCAACCTTCTGAAGATATTCGGAATTTATTGGATCCCTTATTTTTTCCTTCATACACCAAGGCTCCATCCCAATGTGCAAATAATCAAAATAATTGGGTTAAATATCAAAGATTTGAAATCCTTTGTTGCTGGCAGTGCTGTGGCAAAATTTGAATTTTGTTCTTTGTAATTTTTTTGTCTTTCAATATTTTATTAGAATTTAATTCTTTGAAATTTTCTGGAATTGTTATTCCCATTTTCTACAGAATGAGGTTGTATGTACTTTATTTGAATTTATTGATGGCAACAAATAAATAAATAGAAAAATAAATTTTTCAACTAAATGTCTTTTTTGTGCTCTGAAAATATACAGTAGGCAGACATATTTGCCCAATTCACTAGCTTGTAATATTGTCGTTTTCGTTGTATAAAGATTATAATTAAACAATTAGGGGATTCACAAGGTGTGCTTGTCATAATATCCTAAAATGTTACAGTAGTTAAAAAAAATGTTTTTATTTGTTTATTTATTTCATAGATTTTCTAATAGTAAAATAAGACAAACATATCTTATAAATTACAGTATTAGAATTAGAAAAGTTACATATACAAAAGATAACAATGTGATAAATTCTTTATATATAAAAAGAATATTTAATTGTTGCGTTTTTAAATCAAAAAAAGTCCTAAAATAATAAGACTTTTTTTGCTGGGTTTATTGCTTTGTCATAACTACACAGAAGGTATTTACATTATGACGGTTTATTCTCACCACTTTTACTTTTGAGTTTATATTTATTTCCATTTCTTATCCAATTAAAACTTCCATACCTAATTTAATATTATGGTATCAACCTACATATGTGCATGTACAATTTTATTAAGAAGAAGAAAAAATAAATTAAAACCAAGAGTAAAGTAAAAAATGATAACGTAAATAAAATAATATGCCGGGAAACCAGAAATATGCTCTAAAAAATTCGATTTATGAGAATTAAATATGCAGCAAAATTCGAAAATATGCCCTCAAAATTGTTGAAAATATGCCCCAAAAAATCAAAATTGCTCATTTAGGGTGTGTGTGAAACGGTGGCAAAGAACTCATTGAAGCAAAATTTTGACACTGTTGAGGTGAATAAAATTTCACTAGCTCTAGGGGCTAGTATAAATTTTGACATTAGCTTAGAAATTCTTGACAATTTTAATTCACCATAGAACTTTGTTACCGTTAATAACAAAATATTCAACATTTGAATTAAAAAAAATCAATACTTAAATTATTATCTGTAAAGCCTAAACACCATAGTATTTACACATTCACATATTTTTTGGTGAATTTAATCTAAATGCCAACATAATTAGATGGCTTACGTATACAAAGAGTTTAATTTGGAAAGAAGTTTTTATGGGGAATATATTAAATTAAAGACCGATTTTCACCATTTACATTGACTTCGTCCTTGGTACAATTAAAATGTATTTTCCAAATTGTACTTTGCGCACAAGGTTCCCGTGGACAGACAACCAGCCAGACGGACGGATGGGCATCGTTAAATCACTTTAAAAAGTTATTTTCAGTCCATCGGTGTACTAAAAGATTGGTTCAGATTTCTATGTATTGCACACATCGGCAAAACTTAAGTTTAGAATTGATTTTTCCTTAATTTTAGCTTGCATGTAAAATTTTAAAGTTTAAAATAAAATTATGTTATTGACAACCTGCTTTGTCTTCATTTTAGATTAAAATTAAATGTGGATGGCGAAATCAAAGCAATATGTTAGGTATACAGATAGATATTTAAAACAGAAAAGCCATCTGAATTCGAAACAATTTTTTTTTTGCTGGGAAAGCTTACAAGACGCATCTAAAAAAATCGAATATGTATCAAAATATGGCTTAAAAAGGCAAAATATGCGCAAAAACTTAAAAAATACTTCAAAAAGGCTCTTTTAACTAACTAATGCAAAAATATGCTCCAAACGGTAAAAGATGCCAAAATGCATAAAAAGCTCTAAAACGGGTAGATATATTATTTCTGCCTTCATTGGTCGCACAAGGAAAAACATGCAATTGCATATTTGTGGTTTCCCTGATAATATGCTTTTTAGTTTAATTTTTAAAATTTTTTTATTATTTGCTAAAAAGATATTTGTTAATCTTCTTAAATAGTCAAAGTTAAATAACAATGTACATTGAAATGATAATTTCCATTTTTTGACATTTATTAATACGACAAAGTAACACTTCTACTAATTTGTCTATTCAGAAGTGCATAAACAAAAATCGTATTTTTTAAACTATAAGTTAATCGTCGGAGCTTGTGAACTACACAGTTATTTACAACTGTGTAGAAAATATACTGAATAACTTAAATAATAAAGTAAAGAAAACGTTCTTTAATTATATGATTTTTTTAAATGTATGCATTTACAAAAATATCCAAAACAAATGTGAAAAATATCGAAAAATACATCTACTGCCTATTTTTTCAAATAAAATTTTTCATTTGGGAATTTACATTAAACCAACAGTAAAACAACTAAAATTTGTTTTGGTACTAAAATAAATTTCTAATTGAAAATTTTTATTTTATTCTAGGAAAACAATTGTGTCCTACGTAGTAGTAAATTCATAAAATTACTCCAACTTACAGCCCTGGTAGAAGGCTAAAAGATATGTCGGAAAAATCTTATATTTTTTAATTGAGGTTAAGGCAACATTCTGGAGATATCCGGAATTTATTGAATTACTTATTTTTTCCTTCATACAACGACGCTCCACCCTAATGTACGGCTTTGTGCAAATAATAAAAAATAAAGATAAATATCAAAGACTTAATTAAAATCCTTTGTTGTATGGCAATACTGTGGCCAACATTGATATTTATTCTTCGTAATTTTTTTTTATTTTCCAATATTTTATTTAAAGTAAATTCTTTGGAAATGAGAATTACATTTTTTGCATTCTTCTGGAATTGTTATTCCTATTTTCTCCAGAATTAGGTAAAAGGCAATTTATTTGAATTTAATGATGGCAACAAAGAAACAAACAGAAAAATAAATTTGTCCATACATTACTTTTTTGTGCTTTGATAATTAATACGGAAAATATACCGTAGGCAGAAAATCTGGGAAACTATCGATAGTCTTAAAATATCGAAAATAACGATATCGTTATTTTTATTCAAAATACAGCTGTGGAAACAATTAACATCAGCTATAATCACAGTTTTTCGCTGCGAGGTTACATAATTAATTGGCGTTAAATTACAGTTATGTATACAAACAAGAAGAATAGCAGGTGGTATCGATAGCTTAACTGTGGTTCTTATAACTGCTAACTAGTGTCCCTTTATCAACATTTGAAAATGTGTACATAGCGACTGAAATGTCAAATGTGTTTAAAGTGTTGTAAAATCAGTACTCATTCATTTCTTCACCTCAAACTAAGTGTTAGCCATTTTTAAAATTTGAAATTAAATCTTGAAAACTCTGGTGCGAAAAGTTTCTGGAATCTTAAATCGACAAAAAAATTCAAGTGCAATTGTGAGCATAAGGAGAAAAAATTAACGACGATGAGAGGAAAAGTCCTCTAGACCGATTATATTTTGACTGGAGAATCAAAATCAATTTAGAACATTATTAAAAGTTATTATTAATGTTATGTTTTTGGATTTATTTCCAAACAGCGGTTAAAAAATGCAGCCAATGTAGAAAAACTGCAATTTCTTCCACTTCTTCATTTGTCATTGGGCAAAAAACAATGATTTTACTTCTGTTTCATTAAGTGCAAGCAGTCGCTGTCAAAACAACTCACAGTTTTGGGTTTGAGCAGCAGTTTTAAAAACCCTGTTTTTAAATAAATCTTATCGAATTTTTTTGAACCTTCGTGCTACATATTGTTAGCTAAAAGGCCTTAACTAACCAATAATAAAAATCAACTTTTCAATTCATTGAATAAAGCGGGGTTTTGTGTCAAAAATCTATTGCTTTAAACTGGAACACGGGCTTTGTGTCAAAAATCTATTGCTTCAAAGTGGAAACACGTCATTATAAAATGTATGTCTCATGTGAGCGAGATAGTACGCGTACCTTCTATTTTTCTTCCTTACAAACCTGCTACGTTTGAAGCTCCCATAATAAAAAAAATTTTCAATATGCGCCACTCCAAAAAAACTGCATTTAATGAACGTTTTCAAGCATATGATGGTTAATTTAATAAAATTATTGCATAAGTCCTTTATAAAGAACCCACAATCATATTATGATAACCACTGAACATGTTGTCCTATACAAAGTCTACTCCTGTAAAAGTATAATTCTTTGAAGAGGTTATCAAATATTGGGCACATTTAAATGCCACACTTTTTACTTGTTATTAAATTTATTGTTTAAACCAATTTGTAACATGAATTTGACAGAAATTGATTACATTTCGAAAGCGTATAAGTACATCCCATAAAAAATCATTTAACCTCGAACTTATTTAGTCTTTAAAGCTTGTTGTATTAGACTCGTTCTTTATGAATGTAAAGGTCAGGTGAAACCTTCACTACAATATTTTC
This sequence comes from Pollenia labialis, assembly GCA_949318255.1. NCBI lineage: Eukaryota > Metazoa > Arthropoda > Insecta > Diptera > Polleniidae > Pollenia > Pollenia labialis. The sequence goes on from OX439140.1 coordinate 87,292,679, forward strand.
AATTCAATTAAAATTTCACATATTTTTTTCTTGGGTCGAACTTTTAAAAAGGAGCAATTTGTTTCACTAAATTATAAGAAAGAAACAAAATTCATTCAAGCATTTGAATAAGTACTGAATGTGCTTTGTTGTTTTTCTTTGTAAAAATTTTGTTCTTTTTTCCCTCTACACAAAATTTATTGCCCTCATTCATCTTCGTTTTCTGTTTCTTTTTTCATAATAAAATATTTTCATAAAAGGAAACCTTTTTTATATTCCATGTTAAAATACGAAATTTAACAAAAATCTGTAACCTTCAAAAGCAGACACATGGACACTTGTACATTTACTCGCTAACTCGTGCGGATACTCATAATAGTAGAAGTAGTAGTAACTTGCCACTTAGTCAGTCATACAGAGAGCGTTAGAAGGGGGCTGCAGAAGTAGCGGTTAGAAGCGGCATCAAACGTAGTAGCACTCATTATAGGGGTAGTGGTAATATGCAATTAAAAGTATCCACTTAGAGTAAAACAAAAAAATAAATAAATTATATATTAGTTTTAAACCACCAGCAACCCTCAGACATCACTTGCATCACCATCATCAATGCTACTGTAATATGGGAAACATGCTAAAGACAAAAAGTAGCAGGATAAAACAAAAAAATAAGGATTTTCAAAAACCACCTATTTACTTAATGCTGCTTACCACATCAAAGAGTTGACTAGAAATATTTCATTATACGAGGACTGTCTTGAGAGTTTTTGTTAAGTAACGACGGTGTTTGTTATTTCTGAAAAAAAAGTCGAACCTACATATTTTCTTTTAAACTTTATAATAAAAAAATTACGAGGACAGTCTTTAATTTGTTTTTGTTTTTAACTCTTGGGTAGACACCTAATTTGTGTGTTACAAACTGCCACCAAGGCCTGGCTCGAATGGAGTTATTTGTGACTAACGCAAAAACTTACACTAACAAACCCCTGGGCCTGGCTGGGACTATTTTTATTTGTATGGAGTTTTATGGACATAGCAAGAACATTTTAATGTCAACTAGAATAATTATTGGAAATAAAAGTGAAGAAAAAATTCTTATATGTTGTTGATTTTATTTACTACAGTACATATATAACAGGGCAGGGCCTGGCCTGGCCCAGTTGGATACAATATGCACAAAATTCATTTCATTTGGCCATTTGCCACGCCCACAGTGTTGAATGTTGTGTGTTGATAACCAAGATGCTTGTACTTAATTAAGAAAATTTGGCTCTTGCCGTTCTCCAGATAAATAATAACAACAAACGATTTATGGGTAAAAATAGAGGCAGTCGTGGTTATATTCTCAGTACTCATCCATTTGTAGACCGACAACGCTGAATTTAAATAGCCAACAATTCCGGACTATATGTGACATCATATCTGAGGTCTTCGGTGTAGGGTATAAATAATTGTTTGTTAAATTCAATAAAAGTTTACCGAAAAAATTATCAGAAGTTTTTTCTTAATTAAAAAATATTGTTTGAAATTTAATAAATGCGATAATTAAATCAATTACTTTTTTTGAAAATAAAAAATATATATATGTTTTGAAATAAATTTTTAATTAAAATATTAATTATACAGGTATAACAGAAAAAATCTTAATTGATCTTTTCGTTTAAAATAAAATAATTAAAGCTTGTAGAATTGTTGTGGGGAATTGTCAAAACCTGAACTATAGTTAATTATATCAATTAACATATTGTTTGAAACGGCAACGTTTTTTTTAATCATCTTTTTAATTAAAATTACAAATATCATACCATTTCGGATGTTTTTGGGTAAGTTTTAGTGTTATTCGTACTTACATTTCTGAGTACGACTTGATTTAAAGTAATCATAAAAAACCTGATTTATCCCGATTGTTTATCTTTCTGTGTAGAATGCTTCACTTAAAATTGTACTTGTTCTTGCTCTATAAAATAAATTATATTTTAGGGTTTTTTAATAATAAATAAGCAACAAAAACAAATGGGACACAAAAATAGCATTATTTTAGGCGTTTTAGAAAAAGATTTTTCAGTTCGTAAAATTTACGTGGCGTTTGGGTATTAAATATCATTATAATTCTAGGGTTAGACAACTCTGTAATATTTAGTTTTAAGATAACAAGGAAATAAAATTAGAGTCTTTACAACCTTTAATGCGTGCGTTCTAGACGCAAAGAAAAAACATGGTTGTGGTAAACATATTTTAAGAGCAACATATCATAATATTTATGATTGTAGTCACCATATTACGATTATTATTGAATCATATTATGACCAAATATATTAGTAATATTACATCATACTATTTTTCCCTTAATCATATTCTTATCATGGTAATCATATTTATAAAATAAGTAATCATATTATTATCATATTAATCATAATATGTAACGAAGTAATCATATTAATGTGGTGTTAATCATAGTAAATTTAGAAGTAATCAGATTATGATACAGTGGTGCTGTCACAACAATAAAAAATAAATTGAAATATTTTTTTGCATCGTTTTTTATTTTGAGGCACTTTATAATTTGTTTAATTCAAATATAATTTCTTTACAGTTGTGTTTTTTTTAATGAGTATTTATTTTTTATTGTTTAACCACTCAAATAATTCCATATTTAAAACAAACGACACAACTGATTCAAAATTATTTTACAAATAGCGATAACAAAATATTATTAAAGTAATAATATTTTGTTTGCATCTTAAACGTATTTTGATTACACGCATAGAAAGTTATCATGCTATGAATATTATATATCATGAAATGGTTGTGAGTAATATATAGTATGTTTTTAAAGTTATCATTATTTAGTTGTTATTAAAATAATTATTTTCAGTCAACAATACTCAAATTTATAATTGATATAAACTTTGATATGTTAACAGTAACTATAATATTGCTGATATTAACTAAAAATAAAAATTTGTTACAGTGGACATAGTGAAGTTGCTGTAACCATGGCCAACCACATTTTTTTCTGCATGTATATTTCACAGTATGACAGATTTGTATTCAAATAAACACACACTAAGTCCAATTAACAGCACTTTGCTTTAAAAGAATTTACTCAACCGAATTACACTATTTAAAAAATGTTTTTTTTTTTTGAAGAACTTTTCTCACTTACCTCGCAGTAACAAGCAATACATTGTTATAACACACTAACCAATATATTGGTAGACTGTTACCATTGACACACTTTACCCATCCATGCATGTTTTGTTCAGTTCCTCAAGGGCAATTGAACAAAAGAATTCACGTCGTTTATTTTCCTAGTTTTTGTTCCATTAAATTTTGGTTTTGCTTTTCATTTATGGCTTGAAAGAGGGCATGGATCCTTCCAAATAAACATTCCAACTCATACATTCACTCCCACACCCAGCCAAACAGTCTTATTGACATTTTCTGGCACGTTTTCCAGCATGACTATGAATGGAACTAAAAGTATGAATTTAAGGAAGCCAATAAGAATTTGCCACAGAAATGAAATTGTTTGTAAATTGGTCAGAGTATGTGCGTATGTGTTTGTTATTCTAATCATACCCCTGCAAATAATAGGACCAGTTCAAACACGCGTGTAAAGAGTAGCCCACAAAGGACTAGGACTAGTCCAAAAGTAACCCAAACGTATGGAAAAAGCATGGTCTATTTAACATTACGACGTCCTAGGGCAGGATCATATAACCCATCTTTGGGCTACAAAGGAGTAGTTTTAAAACAACTCCATTGTGTACACAAGAGGATTAGTTTTAACTTCGTTTAAAAACGAAAACATGTCGTTAAAAAACGAAAGACATGTCGTCTCACTACAAACACTTTTTAGCAATGACATGGTCCATGCTTGCATTACATCGGACCAGTCCATGGAGTAGTCCATTTCATGAAATTGGATCAGATGGTCCATTAATATTTGCAGGGTAAGAAAAGGTCTACAGAATCGTAGAAAACCATTTAACCGAAATAGGTAAAGAAAATGGCATACAATAATAACATATGATAACGAAATCTCTGTGAATGTGGATCATTAATAACCTAACAAAATAATGTTTATTTTTTTAGGATTCTCAAAATCTGTGTGTGTTTGTATTTACAACACATACATACACTTTATTTTACTTGTACAAATGTGCCAGTTAATAAACGAATGAACCAAAATATGAGCTTAACCTTTGGGGCTGTAAAAAGTACCACTTTATTAGCAGTATTAACTAGAAAATTGTATTAACTTAGATTGTTAATGTAGTTTGTAGACTCAAATATACATATTGAAGATTTTTCTATTAATATGAATAACCGAAGTCTATAATTATGTCGACTTAATCTTGCCTTTGAAAGAAGGCAACCTCAGGAAAACTCAAACAAGTTTAAAAAATATTCATTTGACAGAACGATTTATAACAATTTTGAAATAAATATTTTATCATAAATAATACACAAAAATCATGTAACGAATTGTGTTGATGATGATAGCCAATTTCAATTATAAGGCTTAATAATAAAAAAAATGTGAAGGAATAAGAAAGGAAAGGATTTTTAAAAACCATCACAGATGTTTTAAAAAAAATAAACTTAAGTATTTATTTTTTCTTTGCTCATAACAGCAGCACCGAGAATACACATTTCTCCTCATTTGCTGCAAAACATATATGGATCTCATTACTTACAGCTGACGTAGCTATAAATAACAACAAAAATAGGCTTTAATGCTCAACTGGATGTAAATGTATAAACTATTGAAAGTCTGCAATATGTATAACTAGTTGTGTTTAATTGAAAGTTATAAGTATGCAAATTGTGTGGAAGTTCTTCCTAGTAATAATCAGTCAAATAAATAATTATTAGTCAAAGAAATGCAGCACGGTAGAAAAATACTATTTTTTAAGCTCTGCAAATTTGTTTTTTTTTTAGAACACAGGAAAAATTATCAGTAGATTGTTATCAATTGAAGAATAGTCAAAAAAATATTCGTGGGAATACAAAATTTAATTTAAATGATTTTGTTATTCGTGCTAAATTCCCAAATTTTATTTGGTTGCTTAAGCCAGATCATCAAGAAACTTCATCCATAAACATTTTAGAAAAACTAAAGATATTAAACCAAATAAAACTGTTAAGCGTATTAGAATTACAGTAACAGTTCTATTTGTAACAATATCAAAGTTGAAGAATTGCTTAAAAATATTTAAATTTTAACTGCCGTATTCATAAAAAAATTAAAATGGATTTGAAATGTATTTTAAGAATAACCTGTGTGAAAATTTTGCCTTAAAACACTTTTTAAACTTATTTTATTTTTTATGAATACGGCAGCAATAATTTGGTAATTGAAATAAATAATTTTTTTGTAGAAAGAAAAAAGAAATAAAATTTTGATTTAATCAAAATTTTAGTTGTTTTGAAATAAATTTTTAATTAAAATATTAATTAAATAAAACAAATCTTAATTGATGTTTTTGTTTAAAACAAAATAATTTAAACTTGTAGAACTGTTGTTGAGACTTGTGAAAACCTGAACTATATTTTATTAAATCATTTAACACATTGTACATAGAAACAAATTACGACAAACCAATTGCCATATTGAATACCATATTCGTCAATACAATTAACTTTTTAATTGAACCAACAAACGAATTTGAAAATATAAATAAAAACTTTCTTAAGTAAAATTGTTAAAACTCAAAAAATTTGTTTAACAATGAGTTTGTCATATTGAATAAAATATTAATAAATTAATATCATTTTAACAATATATTTTATTGCTAATTAATTTTAATAAGAAATTTCATTTTAAGGGTTGTTTTTATTAATTGTTTAGTAAAATATATTTAAAGTCACATTACAATTAACATTATAACATATTTCAGCAACCTGAATGCACTAGGAGGTTCCGATATCACCACAAAACAAATTTCTGACTCCATTGTTGGTAATATTTGGAATGCTAGAATATATAAAAGGGCCGTTAAAATATCTGTATAATTCATTAAATAATAACTTTACTTACCCTGTTGACTGATTCAGTTCCGCAGTTATCGAATATCCATTATTCCTTTGTACGTAGATATTAAACGAAAAATATTTTTTTCATTTTGTATTTTAAACTTTTTGACACAAAATAATTGTTTGCTATGATATAGATGCATATTAATTTTCTATAAAAAAAAGATACAAATTGTTAATATGAATTTATAAAAATATAAATTAAGAAAATTGTTAAAAATATAAGAAAAGTTATAAAAATGTTTTCTTAATTACTTAATAATATTTGTTATTTTTTTCTGTGTGTGAAACGGCAAAGTTTTATTTAAATTTTTATATTTAAAATTAAACATATTCAGGGTTGTCTTGGAAACCAATATTGTCAGAATTGGTTTTAAACCGACAAGAAAAATGCTTTAGTGTAATAGAAACCAATGTTATTGGTTTTATGCTCGAACTAGAATTAGTGTCGGTTTAAGGTGTCACAGAAACCAATGTTATCGGTTTTTTATTGGAAATAAACCAAGCAGCTTACAGCTGTTGCTAAAAGCTTAATTTTTTATTTAATTTTTTTAAGTAAATAAAATTGATAAATTGGTAAAATGGTATTTTTTACATGTTTCCGGTAGTCTCCGGCAGCAGGCTGCTGCAAATTGGCAAAAGTATTCTTCTCACTTTTTCTGCTAACAACAAATAGCCAACAACAGCAGTGGTCACTTTACTTATTTATAACGTTAAACAACAAATTTATTTATATTATTAATTAATTCATTTTATAATTTTATATTTTTACAAAACAATAAAATTACTCAAATTAAAACAACAAATGCAATGCAAGATCATCTTCCAATAGCAAAACTGCTGCAACTGCTGATGTATTTTTTTTTTTATTTGTAAGCACTTATCACCTTTTAATAATTTGATATCAATTATTTTCACAAAAAGCCTTTTACTGAAATTTTAATAAAAAAAAAATATAATATTTTGTCAATTTTCTGCAAAAAAGAAAAATAAAAAATAATAAAAATGTAACCAACAGCTGTTTCGATATTGGTTTTTTTAAAATTCGAAATTAACCAAACCATCTTGGTTTCGTGACACCAAATGAAAGCAATATTGGTTTTCAAAACCGACAATTAGCAAAACCAATATTGGTTTCTATGACAACCCTGATTATTTGCTAAAAAAACAAAAATATTCGCAATTTGAAACTTTTACAATTTTTGGTTATCTATATAGTCGTTTTGGTATTAGGGGCTATAAGAATTTTAGAAGAGAACATAAGCTTTAAGAAAACCACAGGGTATTAAAGTTGACTAGAATAACTTCCTGAGTTGATCTAACGATGTCCGTCAGCTCGGCTGGCTGGCGGTCCATTTAAGTCCATTAAAGCATAGGTCACAGTTTTAAAGATAATTTGATACAATTTGGTACATCATTATAATTTCCACAAGGACTAAGCCTATTGAAAATAGCTGGAATCGGGCTACAATATCACATAGCCCTCATACAAGCTTCATTCCTAAAAAGAGTCGTTGGTATTTAGATTAAATGATGGTGCATATTTGACTTAAGCTCCTATACAAATACTACTCCCGAAAATTGCTTTTAATGCCATAACTTCCTTTATAAATGTTGGAATTGAAAATTATCAATAAAAGTTGGAGGCAATAACTTGCACGATAGCTTCTATATCATGACAAAATAATGTGCTGGTAGTTCCAAATGTTCCATTTGTCCCGTATAAACCCCATACTCATATCACTTTAAAGCAAATAAATCGTATATATATAAAGATATCTAAACAATATCCGGCACAAAGAACTTTCACATGAATCTTAAATTTATACATAAGTCTGGGTTTACACTATGAAAAGTTTATTTTAGAAAGTGTGATTTTATTGATGAGAGAGGAGATTATAAAAGCATGTTGTCTTCCCCTCCCACCAATAAACTCAGACTTTCTAAAAGAAATCTTTCAGGTTTGGTTTTGATGGTTCCAAAATTGTCCATAGTTCCCAAATAGCATACACTCTCGAACATTTTTTTAAAATAATGTATATTGGGTTCCCGATTGAAAGTAAATTTAAATTTTTCTGTTACCAGATAAGTTTCTCGTCGAATGTGTAAGATCAACTTTAATGGACCTAGTTACAGTCCGTTTGCTTGGACGAGTGTCGCTATGAGTGTCTGAAATCCATTTAGATGGAAATGACGGTCTCCACTGCATAGCACCATTTTAATGCTTGCTTCTTTTAGATGTATGACTGTAATGTGTTTTTCGGCAGCAGCAGGCAGCAGGGTGACGACCATTAAAATGATTACATAGACAAATTGACAATTGAAAATATACTTTTCTTGTAATTTATTAACATATACATACATATGACCTATATTTTTATTTACTTTTATATACTTATGTATTTACGTATGTATTTTATATGCATATAACAAGTGGTCCATGTTTGTAAAATATGTTTCAATCTTTGTTTAATTTTTTTAATACAATCCGGAATGGTGTTTATTTGTTTATCTTTTTGTTTATGTGTGTACCCCGTAAACATTTTTTTCCGACAATTGTTAAAATACTTACAGACAAATTACAAAAGTTGCCGATATTACATCAAATGTCTGGCCAAAAACTCTCTAAAAACTGTAGAGGATGTTGGCAATCTTTGTCTGGGGGAAATTAAGTAAAATTTTTTTAATGTCAAAAATTAATCTTTCGAAACAGAGCAGAGTTCCTGAAAACACTATATTAGGAACATTTTTGAATTAGGAAGATTACACTTTGATCGAAGATCTTGCAACAAATTCTATAAAAGTCTGAACAAGCTAAATTAAAGCAAAAATTGCTAACAATTCGTACAGTAATCCTCGGTTTTATGCGCATGTTTAAATTTCCAGTAACGAAATTTATGATAACAATAAAATTACTTTGACAATTTTTCTGTTAACCCTTTCACTACAATGGGGATCATGTATCCCAGGCGAAATTAAAAAATCATCAAAAATACAATTTACCGTCTGTTTAAATAAAAAAATTTCCGATTGGCAGTTGCACATAATTAGCTTTTTTGAGTATGTTTAGTGAGTACTTGGTTTTTTTTACAATTATTTGACGGCAAACTCTATTGGATGCGTACGTGATTTCTTATTTTTCAGTGTGAATAAGTGATTTATCCCTTTTATGTTATTTTGTGCAAATTTGTAAAGTGTTTTATGCTATAATTAAGCGAGCAAGCAACAGTATGCTCTAAATATATTATTTAATGTAAGTTTTTTACCCTTTTGGATAATAGATTCCACTGGTTTTGTTTTGTAAAGTGTTTTATGCTATAATTAAGCGAGCAAGCAACAGTATGCTCTAAATATATTATTTAATGTAAGTTTTTTACCCTTTTGGATAATAGATTCCACTGGTTTTGTTTTACCCATATAAATGGGACATATTATCCCATTGGTATACAAACCTAGGGGAAAAGGAACTAACACCAAACTTGTCACGTGACAGTTCTAAAGTGGTAGGAACCGGTTCTAGTTCCTAAACTTTATAAGAAGGGGACTGCATCACTATGTTCAAGTGACAGGTCACTGAAATAACCTTAAGGGACACATTCAATTTCGATTAAAGTGTCTGTCCCGAGTGAACATTTGTGTCAATTACCTTTCCTGAGAAGTAAATACACCTTAAACACTTAATCACCAGTTAGTGATACGTCTTGTTTTCACCTGTCACAATTCGTTCAATTTTATTAAAATATTGTGTTCACTGGTCACAGCATAAGCCCAGTAAAATAAATTTGGGGTTTTTGAATCACTTTAGAGAAAAAGCGCATAATCGAGCGCTTAATAAGAGAGCTTTTATATAGCAGTAAATGATTAAGAATAAAATATAGAAAAAAGTTGCTTTTTAGTGCTGACAACGATGAGGTTTTAAAGCGAAAAAAATACAAATATATAATGGTTTACGAAAATTATTGAAACAATGCATTTAAGCAATTAAAAGCAAAAAATCAATGAATATGGAAATATAGTTATCCCTTAAAAAAGCGCTTTAGGAGTGCTTTATTTTGCATGATAAAAAAAGCGCTTATTGTCAGCAGTAAATAGTCCTCCAAACCGGGAACACCCCATACAAAAATTAGGCATCTTATCAGCAGGTTTGAAGCGATTTGAGGTATGCATTCATACATAAAACCTGCTCCTTTTGGAGCACATTTTTTACTGGGAGCTCTTTAAGAACAATTGACAAACATTTTCCGCAGGGTAATATAACACAATTTGCAAATTCGCAGAATGAATAAAAACAAATCTGGTGGTAGACACCAGTGATTTTGATCTTGGAGATTTTAGGGTTTCTGATTCAGAATATATTTCTATAGAAAATATTGTCGTCATAGACAAACTACCGATATGATATTCAGTCCAAATTTACGAGAGTTAAAAAACCTGTTCCTGAAGGATACTAAATTTTTAAAAAAGTTTTTTGGTGCTTTTAGCATGAAATCTACAACACTTAGATTGGTCAAAAAAGACTACTTATAGTACGGCTGTGAAAGGGTTTAATATTAAGAAGAGTCATTAATTTTTAAGAAGACCACTAAATCAATAAAATTTGATGTTTAAATAGAGAAAATAATATAATTAAATATCCCGGTGTAATCATTAAAATAGTTTTCCCAAGAATTCATAAAAAATAAGACCTAATGGAGATGTTATTTAAAACACCCCAGAAGATTTAAAGAAATGTGTAAAAAAGAAAAAAAAATGCATATTAATTTCTTAACACGTGCATATTTATCGGCTTAAAATCGTTTATAGGCTGCTAATTCTAGTGATTGAGCGAAGCAATAAATCTTTCCGATTATGCATAGGCTTGTCGGAAAGCAGTCTTAACTATGACTCAGAAATTTTTCAAACTGAAAAACATTCGATTTTAAACCGTTAGATCTTGCGGTTTTTGGAAAATATGTAAAAATGTATGCAGAGTGAAAATTGTTTGATGAGTGAAGAATAAAAATTAAAAATTTAATTTCGAAAATGTTCAGACCGAAAAAAATTGCTTATCATTTTGTGAAGCACTAATAGCACATGTAAAAAATACGCGCACAATTATTCGTTACGCAATAAGACATACAGAGATGCAGTAAAGTAAGTGAAGGAACTTTTAACAAGTTTTTAAAAAAGAAAATAACATTTCAAGTGCTACGCATTCCCTTACTACGAAGCAGGTTTGTAAGGGAGAATACTAAAAAATAACTGTAAAAACATTCAGTTTGTAAAGCTGAACGGCACCTCATTGTGTCAAAAATGTATTGCTTCAAAGTGGGAACTCACCATATAAAATTCATATCTTCCGTAAACGAGATGGTAAGCGAAACTCTTACAACTCTCCTTTACAAACCGGCTTTGTTTAAAGCTCAATTTTTTATTTGGGACTAACCTCTAATTAACTTTTAAAAACATCAGAATCTGTGTAGAAATTGCAATCATAAAGATGTTAAAGCTTTGAGATAAACGTCTGAAGAAAATCCCATGATTTCAGTTGAGGTTAAACAAGTTGGCTAAAATATTTACTGGGTATGTATGTATGTATTTGTATATACATATTTGAGAGTTTTTTCTCTTGTTTTTACTTGTTTTTCACGCAAAAAGCTTTTTTTGTTGAATAGGCGTTTATGAAAATTTTAACGACATGAATAAATTATGAACCATAAGTTTCCCATCGCCCATTACGTCCTTCCAGTTATTTATATATCCATATTTTATCTAAAACATTTGAAGAAGTATAAACATTAAAAAATAAAATATTTATTATTATAATTATGCCCTCTTCATAGAATCGATTGCGAGTGCTGAAAGAGGGTTGAAGGAGATTGGTCAGTGAATTTGCTGTATTTTTTTGTGTTTTGTAAAAACATTTAGAGTCATAAATTTCATACAAACTAAAACTTCAATTCTTTTTTAATATACATATTTCTTTTTTTGTGACATGGAATGAGTAAAGTCTTTGTAATGAGGTCAATATTCGTTCTGATTAATGGTTTATCTCGAGTTAGATGACTGAAAAGTTTGTCTTTCTTGTTTTTCTTTTGAAAGAATAATTAAGACATTTGACTGAGAAGAATTTAAAGCATTTAAATAAGATTGTATTTAATGCTCATTAAATATGCAGTGAAAACTTGAAAATGTGCCCTAAAACTTCTTAAAATTATACCGAAAAAGAAATCGCATTGGCTTATTTGAAGACAACATATTAGTTTAATTATAAATTAAATATAATTTACATATCATTATCTAAAATGCAAAATAACGGAACATCACTTTTTATAATTTACAGGGGACGCAAAATACGTTGGAAAATAAAAAATGTTTTAGATATAAAAGCAATTTTTTTTATCTTATTTTATTCTTTAAAAATTTGTTTTTTAAATTAATGGATAAAGCAAAAAATAAGTAAGAGTGCTATGACGAATATTATATACCCTTCACCGTGGTGCAATAAGCACAGAGTTATATAAATACCATTCTTTAGATAAAAATATATCTATTTTTACCGCGACCACTTCTCCAATACTGCCCACATTTTGTCGAATGTTGTGTACTGATAACCAGGAAGCTTGTATCGAATTTCGAAAATTTGGCTGTTGTCGTTCTTCAAACATACAGAAAAATAGACGGACAGACAGACAGTCATTCGGACAGACTGTGCTGTTTAAGTATACGTTTGTTATTTGTAAAACAAAGCAAAAAAAAAACTCGTGACATTAAAAATAAACAGCTTATAAAAGGCATATCATTCGCTCCTTTATTGCAACATTGTCATATCTTAAAAATCAAAAATATTAAATTACTTAAGCAAAAGTGCTCCTTCGTACCTTCTTTATATGTAAGATAATAATCAGTATTATATGCCAACTGAACCGAAGTTATAGCAAAAGATATTTTATTAAATCTGTATATAAAGGTACATTTTGAAAACTTTAATCTCATTTTTTCAAGTTTAACATATGAATATGTTAAAGGAGCGATATGACCTTTTTACCTTCGGTGATGGGTATTATAAAAAACAAAAGCATGGGATTTAAAAAAGAATCTAGAGGCCATTTATGGATTGACCTGGATGAGTTTCAATAGCGAAATTTAACGAAACAAATGTGACAGAAATATATAACAACCAAGTCCCCATTTTATCTGGGGTTATCAAAAAGCCCCTTTCAACAGACAGGTGGACATCCGTTAATCAACTTCGCCACTTAAAAGGACCCAAAATATGTATTCTTTTTAGGGTCTAAGATCAGTATTATTGAAACATCAAATGGAAAAACAAACTAACTGTAGCGTTTAAAAAACTGCAGTCAAAGTAGAAAGACTTCTTTATTTGTCATTGGCCAAAACTTCATTAAAGGTAAACAGTCGTAGTTAAACCAACTCAAAAAGCGAAAATTTGTGTACAAATTGTTATTTTTTGTTCGACAGTTTTTGGTTTTGACTTGTATACCCTTTTAAATACGTTCGGTGAAGGGTATAAACAAACGAATTTTTTTGGACTTTAGCCTAATTAAAAATATCAAAATTATCAAAATTATAATAACATAAATTTTTTAATGGCAGGTCTTACGAACACACAGAACAAGGTGGCACCCTTTTATAAACCTTGGTGAAATAATAAAAGAAATCATGTTTCAACATGTCTTAATGCATAAGGAGGATACTTTTAGGGATCCATAAAACATTTTTTTTTTGCTATGGCGAAGTTATAAAATTACTCACACCCATTGCATTTTTTAAGGAAAAGGAAACAAATTTCGAGGAAAAATTGATTCTTATAAATTACAAATTAAAACCTTTTATTTGCTGTATAATATTTAGCAGAGTTCGGTTATTTTTCATTCTCATGCCTTTTTCAAAGCTTGCACTGTTCTTAAACTGTTATAAACATATGTATGCCACGTTCTTGTGTTGATTTTGGTCAAATATTATTAAAATTATTTATTTATTTATTTATTTATTGGTTTAATCTTATGAATAAATTCTAAGACTAAAAAAAATTAAAGGAGCACTAGCTGCCAAGGCTATCAGCTCGAAAAAATACTTGTATTGTTTACAAGGATATATTTATATTGGGTTTTTTGTTTGAATTCTTAGTTTAGTTTGTTTTATGTAGATATAGATATTGTTAATGTTTGATATGGAGGGGTCTTGTAGAAGGCTGAAAGCTGGTTCATTACTAAAGTGTGTTCTTCTAAGGCTGCTTAATGTTGGGCACTCGCTGAGAACGTGTTTGATGGAGAGGTTGTTATTACAATTAGGACAGGTTGGTGTAGTAGTTTTTTTAATCCTGTATTCGTGAGAAAAGATTGTATGCCCAAGGCGAAGTCTAGAAAATATTCTTATTTTGTTCTTATCAATTGATGTTGGATAAGTAGGAGGTTTGTAGTTTGGATTAATGTTGTGATAGTGGTGATGGTGTACCTGATTGTTTTTGACTTTAATTCTAATGTAGTTTGTTATATGGCGACGAATGTCAATTTTTTCAAAAGTTGCATCTAGTAAAACTGGGGCGTAGGCAGCGTGTTTTGCTGCAATATCGGCTTTTTCATTACCTGCTGTGCCTATATGACTAGGTATCCAGTATATTTGGATTTTATCCTCGTTGCCAATGAGGACATCTCTAATTTTTATTACTGTGTTCCATTTGTTGTTAAAAGGATTTTATATCGCTTTTAGGACGGAGAGGCTGTCGGTAAAGATAATAGTTTTCTTTTTATCACTAATTGCCAATCGAACAGCTCGATAAATGGCGCATGATTCAGCTGTAAAGATCGATGATTGTTGGTTTAAAGTGTTGAGAATAAGGGGCCTGCCCAAGTCGTCTACCGCAGCGTAGGCTGGAAGGTTATATTGTGATTTAGTCCCATCTGTGTATATAAAGCGCCAGCAGCTGTTCTTTAAGGATAATTTTTTTTCGGCAAAAAGGCTTAAAAATTGGCTTTTAGATGTTTCGTTCTTTTTAAGCTTTGATAGAGAAAGATCTACGGATATTTTGTTGAAATTCCACGGTGGTTTGTTAATAGTCTTTTTATAGGTTGTTAACGGGATATTCATTTCCAAAGCAAGCTCTAATGATTTTTCTATTGCAGATTGAATGCGCCTTTTTCTTTTGGCTTTCATAAATGACGAGATATCGGTGTCTATTATTGAGTTAGTACTGGTGAGTAGCTTTGGTAGGATCCTACCATTTATTTCATAAATTCTGTTTTCTATGGAGGGAAGTCCACTTTCATTGAGTATGTTGTTTATTGGGGTTGTTCTGTATGCGTAGACTGAGGCTCTAGCAGCTTTGTGATAAGCAGATTTAATGATGTTTATTGTTGATTTACAGCTGTTTCCGTAAAGGAACAAGCCGTAATCTAATTTGCTTAGTACAAGAGTTTTTGTGAGGTATGTGAGTGTGTTTATGTGCACAAAGCTTTTCCACGATAAATAACGTATTATATTGGCTCTTGCTAATAATGAGTTTTTAAGTTGAATGCAATGATCTATAAAGTTATATCTGTGTGAAAAAATTACACCCAGAACTTTTAGCTTTTTAACGTTTTGAATTGAAGAGCCGTTTGTTTGTATCACATGGCTATCTGAGTCACAATTGCGTTTTCTACAAATATGAAGTTTTTTTGTTTTTT
Organism: Pollenia labialis; assembly: GCA_949318255.1. NCBI lineage: Eukaryota > Metazoa > Arthropoda > Insecta > Diptera > Polleniidae > Pollenia > Pollenia labialis. Next base: position 87,308,365 of record OX439140.1, read on the forward strand.
GTAATGAGATTTTGGCGCCGGAGTATTTGGTCCAATTACTTATTTCATTAAGTGTTTGTTCTAAAATTCTGGTAGTCTCATTATTGTTATTTCTCTTACATAGGATATATAAGTCATCTGCATATAAACAGTGTCCGAGAGAGGGGTTATTATACAGAATTTTGCTAATTTCATTAAAAGCAATTTGAAATAAAACTACTGATAGCGGTGATCCCTGTGGGATCCCGTTTTTCAGAGGAAATGATTTTGAGAGATGTCCATTTATTCTCACTTTAAAACGCCTATTTGATAGGAAAGACTTGACAAAATTGTAGATTTTCGGACCTACGGACCAGGATTTAAGGATGTTTAAAATCACATGGGAGCCTATTCGGTCGAACGCTTTTTCACAGCACTGTGACGTGATTTCTAGCAGATAGAGATTTGGATATATAACTGTCTAAGTGCAGGAGTGCATCGTCGCAGCCCCTATTCGCTTTAAAGGCAACTTGTTCATTTGCTATAAGTTTTTTCCTTTCTATAAACCATGATAGCCTTGTAGCGATAATTCGTTCAATAATTTTTGAAAGGCAAGGTAGTAGTGATATGGGACGAAATGATTCGACGGATGATGAGTTTTTGTTTTTGGGAATTGCCACTACTATGGCGAATTTCCATGAATGAGGTATCTCCCCGCGTTGAAATATTGTATTATACAGCTCTAGTAGCTTTAGTTTTGTATTGTGGGAGAGAGGTTTAATCATCTGATAAGATATGCGGTCTAGTCCAGGGGTTGTGCCCTTCACTTTATTTAAACAGCTGCTAAGCTCCAGTGCTGTGATTGGTTCTTCCATTGAATAAGCAATTTTGTCAGTCGTAAAGGTCAATGATGATGAATTTGTGGTATTTTTGGCTGAGATGAATGATTGAGGGAAGTTTTGGTCTGAAGAATATTCAGCCCATTCACTTCCAAAAAAGTTAGCTATTTTTTTTGGATCAATAAGAGTTTCATTCTGAGCGTTAATTGCTTTAATGGTTGAAGAACTGCTCTTTTGTGTTAATCTGTTAATTCTGTTCCATATATCAGAAATTGGTGTATTCCTATTTATTGTTTTTGTGAAATTTTCAAAGCTGACATTTTTTGCTATTTTTAGTTCCTTGCGGAATTTAGCGTTTGTTTTCTTGTAGGCTATAAGGTTTTCCCGTGTGGGGTTAGATTTAAAATCCTGCCATAGGTTCATTTTCTCTAAACGTAAGTTTGAGAGAGATTGGTTCCACCATGGGACCATAATTCTCCTCAATTTGGGCGGCCTGTTTTTTGTTTGTGGAATGTGTGCGTTGGCTGCAGTGCGTATAGATTTTGTTATTAAGGCTGCATTTCTGTTACTGGAATCCGATAATTTTCGACTGTAAATTTCTTGCTCTGCTTTAAGGGAATATTTTGACAAGTCAGCTAGTTGAACTAAAAACCTACTTGACTTCCCGGGTGAAATGTTGCGGTCTGACAGGTTAATGGATATCTTAACCGGAAAATGATCGCTGTTATGCAGATCATCGAGTACGGACCATTGTGTTAAAGGGAGTAATGGTAAGGAGCAGAAGGAGAGATCTAAGTGAGTAAAAGAACTATGGGTGGAGAAGTGTGTTGGGCTGCCATCATTGAGAATGCATAAATCCCCGTCATTAATTATTTTCTCGACCAGAAGTCCGCGACTATTGTTAGATGTGGATCCCCAGATTGTGTTCCAGCAGTTGAAATCTCCAATAACAAGCAGCGTGGTAGTAAAAGAAGTGATTATATCAGATAATTCACGGACTGAAATGTCTGTGCTAGGAGGAATGTAAAATGATAAAATGGTAAATTTTATATTAAGATTAATTTCAATAGCTATGATCTGGTAGTCTGAATTTACGTGAAGTTGTTTGTGTGGTATATTGGATTTCACAAGTACACCAACACCTTGTTTTGCGGTACTATTTAGTGTTGAGTTAAAGAAGTATCCACTGTAGTTTTTTGGGGGAATTAGTGTAAAGTTGTGTGGGCAGTGAGTTTCCTGTAGTGAGATGAAGCACGGATCAATTTCCCTCATTAATAATTGAAGATCGCAGTAATTGTTTTTAAAGCCTTTGATATTCCATTGCAAAATAACAAAGTCCATTATAGTTATTGTATATTTGTTATTAAAAGATGTAGATAAATGTTTAGTTTTGAGGAAAATTTGAACGTTGTGGTGTAAATTAAAGTGACTAAGGTGATGTGAAATCCATTGTGTCCTCTCCATGAGGATCCAATGGCACGTAATATTTGTTGTTCTTTATTAAATTTTGTGTTATGCTAGATAATGGAGACATTAAATAATTTGTGTTTGTTTTTGAAGTGGTATTTTCTGTTGTGTTTTTGGCTTTTGTTATTTCTGCTGTATAATTTACAGTTTGATTTTTTGTTATTTCTGTTGTAGTAGTGTGGAATTTGACTTGTTTTGGAGTAGTTTCTAAATTTTTTGTTGTTGTTTGTGTTGCATTTAAAGTTGTTTGTTCTTTTGAGTTGTTGTTTTGTTGTTGCTGTTTTGAGGTAGATGGTTGAATGTTTAATGCGGTATTTGGTGTTGTTGGTTGATTATTTATATTTTCTTTGCGTTTTGTAGGAGATTCGTTGGCCATGGAAGCATATGAGTTATTAGTGGTAGTTAAAAGTTCAGGATTGGTTTCTTTATATTTGCGACGAGCTTCACCTAAGCTGCAGTACTCTTTTGTCTCAATTTTCAAAATTTCCTTCATTTGAATGTAGCGTGGGCAACTTTTATCCGTCGAGGAGTGGTCGCCGGAGCAGTTGGTGCACAGTGTGCGAGTACATTTTTCTTTATCGTGTGGGGGCAGGCTGCATTGAGGGCACGTGGCTTCCCCTTTGCAGCGTTTATTTGTATAACCCAGGCGTTGACAGTTTTTGCACATCATTGGATTAGGAATGTAGTGGTCAACTTTACACTTATACCAGGCTACATCTACAATAGAAGGAAGCCGATAAAGGTCGAAGGTTAGTACCATTTTTCCGGTTGCTGATCTAGTTTTCATATCTTCGTTAAGCTTGGTAAATTTGTAAACTTCAGTTACTCCTTGTATTTTCATTTCTTCTACTATTTCTGTTTCCTTAACGTCTTTTAGACAAGGTGCGTATATAACTCCTTTTACAGAGTTCAATGAGTCGTGAAGTTTGCATTTAATTTTACATAAATTTGATAATGCGCGAGTTTTCAGAAATTTATCAGCTACACGTTGGTTTTTGGTGAGTATGAGTAGGTTACCATCACGTAATGAAGTAATTGAATTGATCTCGGTGCTTATACTTTCGATACCTTTTTTAACAGCAAATGGGCTAAGGCTTGTAAATGATATTTTGGGATCATCTGAAAAGATCAGTACATATTTGGGTTGTTGAAGTGGTTATTTTTTTGTGGAGGTAAATTAGGAAAATCATTTGGTATTTGCTTTTTTTTCGGGTTATCAGTTAGATCTCCCAATAGATGGTATCTATTGTTTGAAAATTTATCCGGGGGGCCCGGAGCCATGATTAAGTTTAAATTTATTTGCTTTTTTCTTTTTTTTTCACTTGTTTTTAAAAAATTCCAAAGGGGAAAAGAAAAATACACACGTGTGAGTTAAATTTGTGTGTGAGTAAGAAAACTGCAAAAGAAAACAACCGTACGCTTTGAGTGTTATTACTTGAAATCTCTAACGAGAAACCACAAACACATTTTTGAATACTAAAGCTGAGTGGATTGGTACAAAATGAACAAAGGAAGAATTACCTAACAGAACTTATAATTACACCATAAATCATAAATAATAAGAGAAAATGTATCCTTTTTCTAAAGGTACCAGCAACTATTGCATCCAAAAATTAAATTTATTTAGTGTTTGTGGATAAATGCAAAAACAGTCGACCTCCTACTGTTTAAATATGAGCAAATAAAGGGTGTCCAAAAATTGAGGTATCATATCAATTTTAACAAAAAAGAGTTTTTTGAGATATAAGAAATATTTTCATTTCAGTGTATTACAAATGGGTTCCGGTTAAATTTTAAAAATTATGTCGGGCAAGTGAAACCCTACTGGTTCGGTAGGCTCCCAATTTTTAAACAAAATTCTCAATCAGGTTTTCAATAAACTGTTGTCAATGGCAATGTAAAACCTGTTGCTTAAAGATGTTTGAAAATTGCTGTCCAACTATCTTTAATAATTTTTTTATTACTTTTAAAAAGTCAAAGTAATTGTCATGGAGTATGCATTTAATGCATCATCTTCCAACATCCCTCTTGGATTGTCTATATATCTTTAATACCATTCAATATACCAGTTCGAAATTTGAGGAAAATCTATACATTTAAAGTTCCAGTTCATCGTACTAATTATGCTCTTAATGACACTTTAACGAGAGCATTTCATAATACTGTTTCTTAAAAATTTTGCTCCCGAAAAGCATAAGTGTTTAAGAATAAAACAAGCCACCCTTTTCGGGAGTAAAATTTTTAAGAAAAAGACACTAAATTGAATTTTTTTTAAAAAAAAGGCACATTTTTTTGTAGAAAAGAAAACACCATTAATAAATTAAATTTATGCCTTCAAAAAAAATTTTATTTTCATATAGAATTTTGCACATCAAAAGATGATTTTAAGTTAATTCTTTAAGTATTTTATAAATTTAAGATATATGTATGTACATATATATTCCAATTATTAACTTTTTTTTAACTATGTAATCTATTTTTCTATGTAAGCTATTTGCATAGTCTGTAAGGAATTTTGTTTGCCATAGACTGAAATAAATAAATAAATAAAAATAAATCCTTGACCTCAAGAACCATCTTACCTATATTGAAAGCCATGGATCGAACATGTTTTGTGTAAACATCGGTGAGAAAAAATTGATATTCTTTAGCTTCACTTTTTATAACCACACCACAACAGGGGAGAGTGTATTATGCGTTTGTGCTGACTTCAAATATAGGTGCTAGACCCTCCTTTTAGGATACCGATCATCCATCCGTCCGTTTGGTTATCATTCCATATAAACCGTATGCGCAAAGTACAGGTCGCGTCTGGTACAAAGAAAAAAATTATTTTCATATTTGATTTCGAAAATTGCATATTTGATTAAAAAGTTTTGGAATTTTCTGCGATGACGATTTTTGTAGTATTGATAAAAAAATTTGTAGGTATAGTTATAGAATTTTTAGTCAACAAACAAGTTTATTGCGTTAATAAAAAAGTTGTTGCCAAAAATGTTTTAATTAATGGACAAAAATATTAAAAATCGGGCAAAAGGAGTATAAATTCTAAATTTATTACTATTTAATGTCGATGGTTTCATATAAAAAAGGCCTGACTGGACTTTATGTTAGTTTGCAAAGGAAGAAAACAACTTAATATAGTCCATACAAATTAAGATATTTAAAAACCTTAAATGCATTACATAGTTTACATAGTTGTGGTGGAGGGTATAAAAAGTCCACAGGATTAGAAACCCTAATTCTGCCACAACAAATGTGCATATATTTATCTTTGTTTTTTATTGGAGGAGGTCCAAAACAACACGGAACAATGACACTTAAAAAAATTTTTTTTGGATAAATCAAAGAAATTAATTAAAGTGTATTGATCCTATTCACAGTAAATACTTTTTTTTTTTTGATATGACCCCAAGAGAAAGGCTAAGCTTTAACATGAACTATGTTAAGAGTTATGACTTTTTCAGTTTAATAATAATATTGCAGTTTTACCTTTTTGCTGTAAATTTCGTAAGTTTTATGGAAAAAAAATCCATATTTTTTATTTGTTACCCTTAAATTTTCACTAAAATCTCGATGATATTTATTTCATAAATATGGAATTGTTTAATTTTGATCTAAACTATTATAGTTGTTATTGAATAACAACACAATTATTATCGTTTCGAAGTTTTATAACAATGGCTTTGTTACGTTTTGTTATGGAACTCCTCATCTATTATCTAAACAAAGCATACATACATAAATACTCGTATGCACATAAACTAGAATATTAAATGGATTTAAGTTTTTTTTCTTTTTTTTAATACCGTCCATAAAAATGTTCGTTATATTTGAATTTTAAGTTGCTTGCAAAATAATCCGAAGAGATTTTCCTTAAAAAAAAGTACCAGAGTTTATCTAAAATCTTTTAATCATTAAATGCCATAAAAGGAGAACAGAAAATACATGCACAAGGACATGGACATATGGACATATATTATATTTATTTAATAACAGAGCTATAAGATTTATTTATGATAAATTTGGAATTAAGTTCAAAAATACACCTGAACGTATAAGAAAAATATTAAATTAAAAATTTATTTTGGTGCAAAAATAAATCAAAGTGAAATTTAGTCGAAAGCAATTAAAAGTAACATATTTTTCAAAAAGCAATAATTCTTTTCACTTTTCTAGTTTTTATTTAAAACACAAGCAATTTATAGCTGTTGTGAAATATTAATGTTGTTTTGAGTTTCCACAATAACAAGTACAAACAATACGAAATCATGTTAAATAAAAACTTAATAAAATAACTTTTTTATGTTTAGATTGTTTGGGCAAAATAGAAACTTTGCTAATACGAATTCATATGACAACAACTAAATGGTAAAAAAATAACAAACCAAAATGAATAAAAAGTGGATGTACGAAAAGATTTTATTGTTATCTTTTTATAGATACTAAATAAAATGACTCTCCAAAAGGAACACAGTATTATTAAATAAGTTTCTTAAAAAATAAGTTCGCCAGATATCTGTTTTTTTGTTCAATTATTGATAGTTTTTGTAATATTTTTCCCCTTTACAATATTTATTTCCAACAAATTTACAATCTTCTCACACCTTAAGACTATTGCGGAACTCCTTAGGCGGAAAAATCTTAAATTGGAAAACAAAAAAGCGATTAGACATTTAGGTTTCTTATTAATTTTGCCATTTAAAAACTGCGAATACAAGAGATAAAAAGTTCCCTAATGTACAGGTTGGGGAGGTAGAGGATACTGTTTAGTTACTCCAAAGGGTGGCATGTCATAACGTCCAGTGTCATAGTGTCCATGGACTTTATGACACTTTTAAGAGTCTCATAATGTCCATCAGAAAAGTGAAATAACATCAACGGACCTTATGAAACTTTGCAAAGTGTCTTAATGTCCACAACTTACCTTAAAACCAAAAATAGTCTAAAGGATTTTTTCCTCTATGTTATAACAAATACCGGCTTCGCTAACAAAAGGTTATCTGCACAGCCGGCCTTCGGTCGTGCGCAACGATTTTCTCCTCTATGGTATAACAAACACCGGCTTTGCTAGCTAAAGCTTCTCAATATAGCCGGCCTTCGGGCGGGCGCAAGGATTTTCTCTTCTATGGTATAACAAAGACCGGTTTCGCTAATTAAGCTTCTGAAATCTGCCTTGTTTTTGAACGAAGGCCGACTACGCAGAGAAGCTTTAGTTAGCGAAGCCGGTGTTTGTTATACCATAGAGAAAAAAATCCTTTAGCCCAAAAGTGTTTTCGTTATATATTTAATATATACAACAAGAGAAAAAGCAACAAAACCATTTTTAAAAAAAATTTAACCATAATATGTTTAATTTAACCAAATCATTGTAACCGACAACCATATTATGGTTAAATTAGTTTCTTTAAACATAGTTTTGTTGGTTGTGACCATAATAAAACATGTTTTTCTCAGCGTGTATGTAGATCTTTTTTTGTATTTAACCCCTTTAGTAATTACGGACTTTATGACACTTTTGAAAGAGTCATAATGTCCATTTCAAAGAGGCATAATGCCCACGGACATTATGACACTGTCAAAAGTGTCACAGTGTCCGTGGACGTTATAAAACTTTTTGGAGTGTCATAGTGGTCCATGAACACTATGACGCTGGACGTGATGACATGCCACCTTCAAAAGTATAAAACGAAATAGTTTTGTCTCTGCGATTATTTTGTAAATAAGCAGAAAAATAATGAGAACTTGACGAGAAGACTGCTTTCTTTTCTACTAGAAAAAGTACTTACATATTTTTGTTACCGATGTCCTAAAAGTAATCCTTTATAGTTTGGCCAATTATAACCTAAAAAATAATATGTTTTTTTATACTTAAAAATTTTATAAAAATGTATAGTTACTTAAAATAAGTTACTGCAAATTAATTCAAAAAGGTAAAACACACTAATTAAAATAGCTCTTATATGCATGAAAGTGTACGCAATAATACATATTTCAAAATGTAAGAAAACATTTAATAAACAGTGTTATGCACTGAAAGAATTATTCGTCATAAATCTTATGAATCAATTTAATTAATTTTTTTTCATTAATCCAATGAAAAATTTCATTACGGGAATGAAATTTTACAAATATAATGAAGCACTTATTCATTAAATTAATGACAACTTTTTATCTCTTTCAAAAGAAAAATTCAACTTATTGTTATACATAATTTCAAAAGATTTTTTAAGATAATTAAAATGAACTATTAATTTAAATATTAAGTTAATGAAAGAAGGAGTCTTTCCTGGTAAACCCCGGAAAATTTAAGTTTATGATATATTGACTCCTTTTCATTTCCCATTTTTATTAATAAGAGACAATTTTAGTACAAACTCGCAGATATCTCCTTCTATTTTACATTTTTTATATGAAAATATTGAGCTTCTGATAAAAAAAATCAATTTTTATAAATATGTATTTGAATAAAGGGATATATACCGAACTATTATTAATTTTGAATCCTTTAAATTAATCGTTGATCTCTTTTTAAAAAGTTTTGCATGAACTTAAACAAACTGTCTCCTTTTCATTTCCCATTTTTCTAAGTATGAGAAAATTTAAGGCAAAACTCGAAGAACTAAAATGTTTAACACACTGTCCCCATTTCACTTTTAATTAGAAAATAGCTTTCGTGCTCAGCTGGTAAATAATAAAAAGATATCATATAGAATTCACTCCTAAAATATTCGTACTGTCGGTGGAGAATATTAAAGATTCGGCACAGCCGAATGTAGCACTCTTACTTTTTGTAAAATATGTTTGCTGTTTTTTTCTGATTTGGCAATTTTCAATTAGCTATTTATTAATTCCCTTTGCTCACGTTTTTTTCTTCCTGTAAATAAATTTTTTTTAATTTTATTCCCTTAAACCAAACGGAATTTAAACTTAAACAATATACAATTAAAGGTTTTAACATCATTCAACTATCACCTATTTCTTTAATAAATTTTACATTCAGTTCAGTTTATTCAGTTTTTTAAAAAAAGGCTCTTGGAGTATCTTAAATATCTAAATTCTTTATAAAACGAACATTGCTCGACTCTATAACCCAAACATTAAAGATGTTTCAAAAAGTTAAATTGCTTTTTTCTTCGTTATCATTTCAACTGAATAAAACATTTTTATAAAATTACTTCACATACCATGTCGCTTTTATACTTTATAATAAAAATAATGCTTAATTTAATATTATGTAATGTTAATAATTAGTCTAATTAAATTAGTGATAAGTAAAAGAATATTTTGTCATGATTTCTTCAACGAACGGCAGAATACGACGGCACAAAGAATGTTAAAAAAAACATGACGTTTTTAACACGCGCTAAATTCATTAAGACACCCTCAAGAGATGCGTAAAAAGTAGATAAATTTCAGTAAAACGAGTATGTAGACTATTGTTAACCCACAAAAGGTGTATACGAACTATTAAGTTGATTTGGGGAATATGTCTGTAGCAAGAGCTCTCTTGGGAATACATTTTGGATACAAATTATTAAATTTATATTTACTTTGTTCCACTTGTATTTAACAGAATTTTTTTATTGTGTTTTTATTCTTAGATTTAAAAAATCTAATTAATATGGTATCATACAACGAATGTTTTGTTTTTTATTTTCTGTTTAAGGGTTAACAAATTGAAGAATTTAAGTCAAGACAACAACGTCTATAACAGGAAATACCAACTGCCTCAATCTCCATTGGGTTTTCAAAAAAAAAGGGAATTATTAAAATTATTTCATTCACACACATCTAAGAATACTTATAAACACAAACGGATGTACATACATGCAGATAAGGGTAGCCAGAAAATTTCTATTTAAAAATAATCTTAGAAAATTTTAAATTTATTTCAATTCTTGTTTTTTTCTCTTTTATTTTCTATTTAAATGTTAAATTTTTATTTTTCTATGACAATACGTTCGCAACTTTTAGCAAGCTTATTTACATAAGCCTTAGGCTTGAGAAATTGTTGTGATTACTATTATAAAAGGCTTATTAGCAATTGTTATATAGTAATGAAAACTGAACCATTGCGATAATAGCACTTGTCTTTAATGTTATGTAAGTGAAGAAGTTTAAATATAATCATGTAAATAATTATAAAAAATATAACCAAATAGTATTTACACACTGAACTACGGTAGTGATTTATTTATTAGAAATATATTTGTTTTATTATTTCACTAATAATTAGTAATTAATTTTTTTTTTGTTAACCCACATATTTCTTGCGGCACTCTTGTCTGTTTTGGCGAACTGAAAGAAAGATTTTGTGCTTTTCACAAATGCGTTCTCTCCCACTCCAATATAAATTGCAGAATCTGTAAAAATTAAAAATATATGAATATGTTAATGCATACAATATATGAAATACTTTACTTCTTAAAGCTCTAGCTTCCGCGCATTATTCTTCTCAGCCGATCCCTTCCAACATTAATGCTCTTTCAGTCAGTATTTTGCCCCAACAGTTTTCGCTATAATTTGGTATTTTCGCTACCGTAAGCAGCTCTTTACCAACACTCTGTTTAAATGTATGTGGCATATTTACAAAAAGTTTTTTTACTTATAAATATTTAATTACTTTTTTTTAATTGTGCACTGTTTAAAACACTTAAAAACACTTCACTCTTCAAACAAAACATAAAAACTAAAAATTCTAACTAAAAAATATTACGCGCATCACACTTAGAAAACTATGCAATCATATTGGTTGTCATGTTGTAGGAACTCTCTTAGGAAAGGCTTATTCTACAAATCATTTAAATTTTGCTCTGTTTTGGTCTGTTGGGAGATTGAAGGCGCAACTATAAAATGAATTAGCTGGCTTAAGCTACTGTCAAAAATTAACAACAAGCCTCTCAAAAGCATTTAAAAAAACGAAATATAATAAAAAAAATATTTTCTTCCGTACGGAAAGTGCGATCTGTTTCGCACTTTGCTTAAGCAACTGACGGTTTCATAAAATTAACCAAAAACTTATCTTAAATTCAATATGGTTCGACACATATGAATCACATGTGTTCGTACATTTGATTAAGTCATCTTAAGCATATTATAGTTGGGCCTTAACATTTACGTCAGTATTGAGTGCCACTTTATAAATATTATACGTTTTAATTTGGCAACGTCGTACGTGACTACGTTCACACTAGAGATGCCAAACGGGAAATCCCGAATCCCGGGATTTTTCGGGACTGACGTTTAACAACTTTTATGCATGAATAATTTTTATATGTATACAAATTTTCGTTTTTATTGATTTTTTTATACTTTCTAATTATTCGTTGTCTTATGGCCGTTTTCCCAACGAATAACTGCACCTTAAAGAAATTTGGTTTTCTCAATGTCTCATTTGTTTTCTATTCTGTTGCAAAGCTAACAGCACTCATCTGCCAATTATTTGTTTTCCTTCTATGTATTTGCCGCACAGATAAAGTTAGTAAGCTGACTTCCAACTTTTATATGTGGTTTGAGAGGTGTTGCCAACTGAAAACAATGTTTTTGTCGATATATTGAGAAACCCAAAATCGTTAACGGACAGCTTATCGTATAAAAATTTTAAAATTTTTATATAAAATGAATTGTTTTGTACAGTTTCCTTTTTAAAAATAAAAAAAAATATATATATTTGGGGGATTCACAAGGTGTGCTATTAAGTCATATCGTCATAATGTCCTAAATAATATTTTTAAATTGTTTGAAAAAATACTGTTCTGTTTCAAACAAAATAAAAATATTAATGATGTGTTCATTGATTCGTCGTAATTGTACAGTAAAAATCTAATTTATAAGCGGTTGCCCACAGTAGTCTTATATATTTCGTGTAATTATATCAAGAGATATGTTTTTACAGCTTTACGACTACCTTGTGAATCCACAAATTAATTAAATTTTCATATTATTCGAATGTGTATTGTAAGTCAAATTACAATCCTCAAAAGCTTTTATACTTTAATACACTCATTCCTTCAATATTTTCCAGGAATATTTTGTAACTCACCATGAGGAATAAATTCCCAGATTCTACTTGTTATATATATTAACTTTTGTTTATAAAAACAAAGTTGTAAATTAATTGTTCTGTTGATTTTTCGTTTTTTAAAATTTAAAAATAAATAAAATTTAGTTAATTAAAAAAAAAAGTTGTTTACAACAATTCGTAAGCGGTATTTCGGGATCGGGATTTCCAAAATCCCGAATCCCAGGATTTGTTAAAATCGATCCCGTTTGGCATCCCTAGTTCATACGGTGCAAATGTGTTCCTTCGGTAAAATTAATTATTTATTGACTTATTCTTTTTTATAATAATTGTTTGTTGCATAAAACAAAAACATGTTTCCTTTCTCTACAAGTGCCAATAAATAATTGTTTTAATGACTCACACGGAATGTAAAATCGAAAATAAAAATTGGTTTTTTTATACACACAGAAAAAATACCAATGTGAAATTAAAATGGAAAAATGTTGATTGAGAATCATAGTAAATTTCTGCAAAAGTATGCCCATTATTTAAATTAATCATTATTTCATATTAATTTTAAATGAAAAATATTAAAATAATCTTAAATCACGCGTATTTAATATTATTCACTGTTAAAATAAATAAAAAAATGATAAAATATAAATAAATATGGATTCAATATTGAATCCATTAAAAAACCTGTTTTATATAAAAATCTAAAGTTTAACTTGTTAAATTAACATTCAAACATAGTTAAGCATGTTAATTTTTTATTTTCATTCTTAAAATATGTTATAAAAAGAAGACAATTCCCCTATTCTTTTAATAAAAATTATTAAGTTAAATAGTACATCAAGTTTTCAAAGTAGAATGATGACGAAATCCATATCGGGCGATTCTGCTGATGCTTCTGTTGACAAAGGAGAATTCAAAATAAGTGAAGCATGTGTTACAGGGGTAAGTGTATTGAATTATTCTTAAAAAATGTCTCTGAAGCTTCTTCACACCGTAATAACACACTCAAACCAATTTGATTCTTCATGAAATTCACGTTGTTTCAACGTCAAATAACTTTCATTCAACGTGATAAATGACATTTTCCTCTAACTTTACTGCAATGTTAAATTAACATGATAAATAGTTATTTAAAAAAAAAATGTTGTTTGCAAGTAATTGTAAAATCAGGTTGAATTAACATGGAAAACATATGAAGCAAAATCAACACCGACACATTTTAAATCAACCTTGTTTTCTATGTTTAAAACTTGATTTTTTCTGTGTGTACCCTTCACCGGAGGTAAGAGGAAATGTGTATATAACTTTGTTGTCATATATGTATGTCACATATACTCCATTACAGTTTGCTATTAAAATACAGCCAGATCGGTCCAAAAATAACGTAGATATGAGCAAAAAACATCGATTGTCTCTAATTTAACCCAAAAATCCCTTGTTGTTGTTGTGTTTTATCCGGTAAGAGCCAAACTTTCGAAATAAGATTCAATCATCTTGGATATCAATACACAACCTCTCAAAAATGGCCGGGATAGTAAAAGTGGGCGTGGTACATCCCGAACAGAAAACAAAAAACATTTTATTAAAACTTAAATTTTAGGGCTACCATATGTCCGATAGATACCTTATGTATCAAAAGATCGGAAATATTTAGTAGAACGGAAAAATCGGTTCAGTTACAAACAAGTTATGACCAAAACATAATTTTAATAATACCCATTTTCAGGAACCATAGGTCTTTCCGAGGCCAAGTTATATCCCCAAATTAAGTAGTAAATTTCTTCAATTTCTTCAAATCCGTTGAAAAATTGCAGAGGTCCCCTTAATATAACAATAGCGTATGTGCTCGTACGCTATTATTTTTTTATTGCATATTTAGAATATCCATCATTGATTCTATGTGTGGTCAAAATTTCGTCAAATTCTACTTCCAAAAAGTGGGTCAAAATGTCGTTGGAAAAAATAGTGTATAATATCTTGTTCAAAATTTTCCTTCAATAAGTGTGTAAGCTCATATGCGCTATTTTACTTGAAATTGCCACTCCAAAATTGTTAAAAGAGTAATAGTGTATACGCATTATACTCCACTTTAGTCTGTAGAAAAAAATACAATTTATGAAAACTTTAACTCATAAAATAGCTTATAATAATATACACTATTTATATTTTTGTTTTATGATCAATGTTTTATTTAATATTTTGGAACTAATAGTTCTGTGATATTTACATTAAGTTTGACCTTTATTCGGTGTTTGTGTTGTATTTTACTTATTAATTATTTATTTATTTCTGTGTCGTGTAGTCCAGTTTTTAATATTAAATAGTTAAAAAGTGCAATACAAATGTAAACCCTAATTTATTTTCATGGAATAAAAATAACCCCTGATGAAGTTCGAAAAAAGCGAACGAAACGTTGGGAAAAGAAAATAAGTTAACCATAAATGTTTTTTAATTACATTTGGTAAAAAAACGATTGATCATATTAGCCCGTGAGAAAAACAAAAACCTCAATAAAAATATTAAATATACACTATTGTTTGAGAAATAGTTTCATTCCGACCATCGAAAGCTGCATGATCTCCAAAATTTGTGCAAGAAGAATGTAATTCGTCGTGGCTCGCAGTCATTTTTTTATAACTTACAAGAAGGAAAGAAGCGAAATTGTTTAGATGAGCGAGATGAAGCAGAGGAAGAGAAAGAAGACGAATGAACTTCTATTTATTTTTGATTTACGCAGTGTATACCTTAATTTGTCACAATTTTTTGTTTTTCATAACCCAAATTGAAAAGTAATGAATATATGCCACTGAATTAACAAAACTATGAATTAATCATCACTGTTTTATAGTGTTACAAATTGATATTTTTGAGATCAAATATTTTAATAAAAATACCGTAAAATTATTGAATAAAACAGCGTATACCATACAAAATGAAATAGTGTATCAGGTTTATCATACGAATTATTTAAAAAATAAAATAGCCTATATGGAGGACTTGCACTTTGAATGACTTATGGACTTAAAGGATGCGTAGAATAAAAAAAATTGGTCAATTTAAAGACAAGAAAGGGTATTATGTATTCGTCGAAAAATAAAATAAGAAGAATTTTTATTTACCGCGATATTGAGGTTTTACTAGACATCCGATTTGACAAAAACTTTAAACACGATTTTCTCAAAACTCCAAAAAAATTATACGCTATTGTTATATTGAGGGGACGATTTATTCTTTTGATAATATATAAAAAATTTTAACTTAATTTTACAAAAATCATACATAATTATTATAAATAAAACTATGATCCTTTTATTTCCAAAAAAAATATTTGAGATTTATAAAAAAAATTTTAAGCGCTGAAATAACAATAATTTCAATGCTTAATTTTTTTCACTTACTTTATACACGTAAATCATGTCAGTTTTCAAAGCATGAAATAAGCGTTCTTCAGATCTCTGCAGCAGACCTTCTACGCGAGGAATTCCATACAAAAATCATGTAATATTTCATAGAAATGTAAGTGCTTCACTCCGAATTCTCCCTTACATTATTGCTTCTGAGGAAGCATTAGTTTTTGCTGGGTTATAACCAAAATACTGAAATATATTTAATAGCACGCAAACATGTACAAATAATTAAATGCAATAACGCGATTTATACTACATATATAAATATACATATATTAAAAAATACGTATATAAGTTTCTGTTCTTTCTCAAACATGAAGAAGGGTATATAAAATTCGGCATAACTGAATATGGCACTCTTACTTGTTTTATCTTCAACTTGAATTAATGACCCAATAAAATTCAATCAAAGTCTTTCTTGGGATTCAAAAATTAATTAACAAGGTTTCTTCCAAATGTGCTAAATTCCCATTTTATACTATTGAAATACTGAAGTTATTGTTGAAGGGATAAGCTATTCCTATGCGCGCATTTCACTGGTTGCTTAGGCCAGATAGTCAGGAAACTTCATCCAAAGATTTTAGAAAAGCTAAAGATATTATACAAATTAAACTGTTAAGCGAATAAGAATTATAAACCTCAGTTTTACTTGTAACAATATCAAAGCTTAAACAAAAACAACAACAGTAAACAGTGAGTTTATCTTTTCTTACAGTCCCGACTACAATTGGTTGCTTTTTTGTCAACTCTAAATGTAGTTGTAAGTGGGTTAAGAAAAAAACAAAAATAAAAACAAATTACTTTATTTTATTTTCTGGCCCTTTGTTCCAACTAGGAATCCCAGGAATTTATATATACATATATACTTTATTTTATTTTGCCAGTTCAGTTTACTTACTCTGCCACATGCATATTAGTTATCAAAGTCTTTCTTGGGATTCAAAAATTAATTAACAAGGTTTCTTTTGCGAAGCACTAATATATATGTAATCCTTGGAATTCCTTATAAGGAACATAGGGCCTCAATAATTGATCTCCATCGATTTCTATCTTGTGCTTCTCTTTTGGCTTCATTCCAGGTTATACCCACAGTTTGAAGTTCGGCTTGAACTTGACGTCTCCAGGTATTTTTAGGGCGACCCCTTCTTCTTGCTCCCTGTGGGTTGTAGTCAAGGGATTTTCTATTGATGTCATCGGTTGGCTTTCGTAGAGTATGACCCAACCATCCATACTGGCGTATTTTGACCTCGTGGTCAATTGGAGGTTGTTGCGTTCTAAACCATAGCTCTGAGTTTGTAATAGTTTGGGGCCAGAAAATTTTAAGGATTCGGCGAAGGCATTTGTTGACGAAGACCTGTAGTTTTTGGACATCTGAATTTGTTAGGTTCCATGTCTCCGAGCCATAAAGCAGTACTGACTTTACATTCCTTTAAAAAACTTTAAGTT
The DNA here is from genome assembly GCA_949318255.1 of Pollenia labialis. Lineage (NCBI taxonomy): Eukaryota > Metazoa > Arthropoda > Insecta > Diptera > Polleniidae > Pollenia > Pollenia labialis. The sequence goes on from OX439140.1 coordinate 87,325,503, forward strand.
TAGTAGACACTGCGATGTTAGCTGACCTCCAGAACTTATTCAATATTCCAAAAGCTTGTTTAGCTTTTGCCAGTCTGTTTTGAATATCATCGTTGCATCCACCGGAAGTAGCAAAAATACTGCCCAAAAAGTTGTGACATCTTCCAGTTGTTTCCCCATCAATGAGAAATGATAATTGCTTGCTACATTGAAGCGCATAGATTTTGTCTTTGAAATGTTTATAATTAGACCTGCGCTTGAGGCTTTTGCAGTGATGCTATTTAACAGTTGCTGCATGCCTTGTTGGTTGTGTGACAATAAACAAATGTCATCGGCATAATCTAGGTCAGTAAGTCTACCTGTCACACCCATTGTGATCCCATGAACAGGATTCACAGATTGACTCATTATAACATCAAGTACGATGTTGAACAGTAAGGGGGATAAGACGCATCCTTGTCTCACACCAGTTTTAACGTTTAAGTTATCGCCGACTTGGCCACTGTGGAGGATAGAGCAAGTTGCATTAGCATACAAACCTTCTACGAGCCTGATAATTTTATCTGGTATTCCTTTGCAACGCATCGCTTTCCATATGGCGGAGTGATGGAGTGAATCAAATGCACGTTGAAAATCTATAAATATCAGGTACAAACTCGAGTGCCATTCCTCTGTCTGCTTAGTTATAATGCGTAAACTGTTAATGTGATCTATGCAAGATCTTTTTGGCCTGAATTCCGCCTGTTATGTTCTTAGTTCGGGCTCTGTCGCTGCAGCTATGCGGTTAAATAAGATACGGGATACTATCTTGTTAAGCATATTTAAAAGGGTGATGCCCCTCCAGTTCTTGCACTCCATCTGGCTTCCTTTTTTTGGGATATTGATGATAAGTCCTTCCTTAAGGGTGCTTGGGAGCGTTTCTGTTTGCCAGAAATATTCAACTAATGGTTGAATTATTTTTGCCGAAAGGGATTTATCAGCTTTAAACAATTCTGGAGGGATATTATCGGGCTACGTGACTAGGAGGTTGGATGTTCATGTCACTTATTTGACTGTGTTGTGCGTGCTGGCAGAATTCAGCCACTTCATCTTCGATTGCGCTTTCCAGTATGTTACGATAATGTTCTTCCCATACTCGCAGTTGACCCTCTTTTGTATACACCAATTCACCATTTGCATTACGCAGTGGCCGCATATTAGTGTGATTATGGCCAGCAAGTAATTTCGTGATCCTGTACATATCTTTCGGTCGGTTTGATTCATTGGCCTTTTGTGCCTCTGAAGCCAGATTTTCTGCCCATTTTCTTTTATCATTTCTAGCACTTAGTTTGACTTTTCGATTTGCGGTGTTATATTGCTGTTGGTAATCCAATTTGGCTTGACGGGTTTTGGTTTGGTTAATGCATAATTTAACCTCCCTTCTTTCTTGAATAAGCTTCCATGTTTGGTCAGATATCCATGGTTTTACGTTTTTAACAGGGTTACCGAGGCAGTTTTTGGCGGACTCAAGAAAGGCATCTTTAACCTGTTTCCAGTACGTGTCGAGATTTGCAACATTATTTTGCAGAGGTTCAGTTTTTAGTTTGAGGGAGTTTGAGAAATGGAGTAGTGTTTCTCTGTCCCTCAGCCTCTCAAGATTAAATCTTTCTCTTCTCTTTGTTTTCTTAAATTTGTTTGCGCATACCTTAAGTTGTATCTCCCCCACTACAAGGTGGTGATCGCTGCCGATATCAGCACCTCTTCTATTTCGCACATCGAGCAGTGAGTGCCTCCACATTTTACTTATCGCGATGTGGTCTATTAGGTTTTCTGTAACCTTGTCGGGTGATATCCATGTAAATTTATGTACGTTTCGAATAAAAGTTCGCCGTTTTCGGTCATACGTCCAATACCATGCTTGCCAATTATAGCCTCTCTGCCACGATTGTCGCCACCAATCTGAGCATTGAAATCACCCATCAAAATTTTTATGTCAACTTCATTTATCGAGGTCATTACAGAGTTGAGCCTACAGTAGAACTCATCTTCAGTCTGTCTATCCGATGTGTCAGTCGGGGCATAGCATTGTATACATGTAAGACTCCTAGCTTTTGTTTTCAGCTTTATCACTATTATTCTATCGCCATGAGGTTGCCATTCGATTAGGCTTTTTTTTGCCTCTTTAGAAAGAAGAAAGCCCACACCACTAGATCTCGGTTCACTGGAGCCTTTTCCTGAATATATAAATGTGGAACCATGAGATGTTTGTTGTTCTCCACATTCAGGCCATCTGACTTCACTAAGGCCAAGGAAGAGTAGGTTGTATCTTTTCATTTCACGTTCAGCCTGCGCTAGCTTGGAAGATTCCAATAGAGTAAGTACGTTCCATGATCCAAATCGTTTCCGTGTTTTCATGCCAATAGTCGTCATCAGATTTTTCGATAGTTTTTCATTTATTGTGGTTTCATTAATCAGTTTAGTTTTAGATGAACAAGTGATTAGCCCATTGCATCCTAGACTGGTGCTGGGGCTGCCAGCTAAGGTCTACAGTCAGACGTCCACCGTACAGGGGTGGTGCGCATTTAGTTTCAGTGAATATTGTATTCTCGTTTGCCACCTATTTACCTGAGACGCACCTGTGATTAGCATGCCATTCAGGTTACTCAACTGCAGGATACCTTCTCACTCTAGCTGTCGACAAGCGGCTGCTTGAACGACATTACCAGGGAATACTTGGTATAAGACCGGAAGTAGTGAGCTACTTGAATCTTTCAACAGAGGAATCGCCTCTTGATATCCCCAAGTGGATAACAGACAGAGAGCTTTCAGCCTCTGCGAAAGAAATGTCTAATGGTACATTTTAAATACAAGAGCACAATTATGCGCTACGCACTAAGACATACAGAGATGCAGTAAAGTAAGTGAAGGAGCTCTTAACAAGTTTCATTAAAGAAAAATTAATCTTTCAAGGGTCACGGCATTCCCTCATTACGAAGCAGGTTTGTAAGGGAGAGCATCAAAAAAAAAACTGTAAAAAATCATTCAGTGTGTAAAGCTGATAGCTTCGTTCACCAGTTTTTATATGCCTTGAATAAAGCGCTTTTTGTATCAAAAAGTATTGCTTCAAAGTGGGAACTCGCCATATAAAATGTGTGTATTCCGCAAGCGGAATGGTAAGCGAAACTATTACATTTCTTTCTTACAAACCTGCTTCGTTTGAAGCTCAATTTTTTATTGGGGATTGTTTTATATAACATTTATAAATATGGATGAAGGTGTATGTAACAAACACAATGTTTTCAAAAGTAACGATAAAATAAATAATAGTAAATTTTGCCGGTCCATATGATACCTAGACCCCAGTATTTATAAACAAAATCATCTACAACTATTTTGATAAGATAGTTAAACAAACACTAAGTTAATCTTTAATAAATGTTTTTTATGGCACTGGGTAAGAGAACCGCCTAAAATAAAAGATGGCAGCATGAAATAACCCCCCAAACTATAAGCCCCCAAAAAAATAATGAAATAACCCCCCAAAGTGTGGGGCCTTATTTCATATGCAATGAACCCCAAATTTTGAAAATGAAATAAACTCCCAACGAAATGAATTAACACCCCAAACAGAATTGAAATAATACCCTAATTTTTCGGGGCTTATTTCATATGAAGTAAGACCCCAATTTCTGGAATGAAATAAGACCCCAATATGTATAATACAAATAATTGTACAGTTAAAAGAATAATGCAATATATAGCATGGTTGATACTTCGGCCGAGCGCAAGGATTTTTTTCGATAACTAAAGCTCTTCTGTATAGCCGGCCATCAGGCCGGACGCAAGGATTTTCTCCTCTACGGTATAACAAACACTGGCTTCGCTAACTAAACTTATCTGAATAGCCGGCATTCGGGCAAGCGCAACGATTTCCTCCTCCATGGTCTAACAAATACCGGCTTTGCTAATTAAAGCTTTTCTGCATATGCGGCCTTAGGCAAGCCCAAATTTAGGAGCTTAACTTAGCGAAGACGGTGTTTTATACAGCAAAGAGGAGGAAGTTCTAGCGCCCGGCCGAAGGCCGACTATACAGATAAGCTTTTGTTAGCAAAGGCGGTGTGTGTTATACCATAGAAGAGAAAAAAATGTATTGGGGCTTTATTTTATAATGATTTTTTGGGGAATTAATTCATATGATATAATCCCCCAATTAAGAAAATGTAATAACACCCCAAACAAAAAAAATAAACCCCATACAAATCGTTGTTGTTCTGCTTTTGGGAGTTATTTAATTATTCTTGGGGTGATACATGTCCACTATGTAAAACCAAACGCACATTTAGCTTAACGCTCATATCTTACAATTTATGGTTTTTTTTTGCACAATTTACCTTAAGAATACATACGAGTATACATATATGTAAGCCTATATATGTTTATACCAGCCTATTGTTACGACCGCTTTTTGCAACATTAATTAAGCATTCCGAATAGATTCGCTCAGCTTACTTAAAACTTTGGAGATTTCTTTAAAATTGTCTTCATCGAGTGACACAAAAAGATGGAGGTTTTTAAGATCGGAAACATTTTAAAATATTGTTACGCGAAGGGACCTGCAAAATACCAAATAATACAGAGACCTTGCAAATATGTACATTCCTTTTAAGCTTACCTTAATAGATACAGCTTTACAGCTTGATATTAGCCTGTAAATATTTTCAAAATGTAAACGAATAAAATCACCTAGCCTGTGCCATTCATGCGCCAGGCACGTAATGTGTAAAGTTTTTGAAAATAATGTTTTAAGCGATCGGACTGCAGACACCATGTATGGTGCAGCGTCTGTCAACACAAGCAAACCACATAATAGTTAAATAAATTTATTAAACAAAAATGCAAATTTGCCATTCGGCCAAATATTTGTAAAGATTAAAATTAAAAAAAAAGCTGCCATTGAACCGGCATTAGCTATTTTTCTTTGTCAGCAATGTTTAAATGATATGACGTCTCCTTATCACCTTCTTTCAGGATACCCAATACAAAATTTGCAACTATCCGCTGTTCGCTGTCACTTGATTTATCCATTGATACCCAAATCAAACTCTTTTCGGCTCTGCTTTGTAACACTTTAATACATTTGTTAAATATTGTTGGCATGTATTTGGTTCGTAACCGTGTCTCACTGGGTACTGGCTTCTAAGTGAATTTCGTTAAAAATTCCTTGATGTAGGGGTTATTTATTTTAAAAGTATTGCACAAATCCAAAATGTATTAGTTCGATTCTGTTGTGGTATCTGTCAGTAAAGTTTGTGTCGTAGGCGAATTAAATTTTTCAGCTGGTTCACGGAAGAGATAAGCTGCTAAACATTATACAATTTTGTTTTGTTAAGTTTGCAGTCGCAAACTACACAATAAAAAAATGAAGAATCACCTTTTAAAATAGCTTTAACCATTTATAGACCCGTTAAAAACTGTTTGTTATATGATGTTAATAACGAGACAATTTTTGACAGCTCCCTCATACCTTATTGATAATCATCTTCTCTCTCCAAAACTACAACCTCTCCGTCAAAAAAAATAAATATTTTTCTATTTTTATTAAAACTAAATTGAATTTACACTTTTAATCGACTTACAGAACCTTTTCCTTAATTCTTTTTTCGCCTTAACATTTTCCTATATTTATTTCACCAAAAGAGTTAAACAAGTGTGAGCAGGGTGAGTAAGTAAGTCCTTTTTCTCACCATATGATGACTACATCATTCCTTGGTAGGAACTGGGATTATCTTTATGAAAACAGATGTGTCTGTCAAAGCTTATTGATTGTGTGGTTTAATTTGCATAAAAGTTCTTCGATGTTTTTGCACATTACAAAAACCTTTATCATGCATGGAAATACATCGATTGGGTGCATTAAGGTTATACTATTTTAGCTGTTAAAAAGAAATTCATTTTGTTGAAGTTGATTTTTTGTATGAAGTTTCCTGAATCACCTAAATGCTTTACCATTTAAAGAGTGTATGACCCTAATTCGTTAGCATTTGGCTACATAAATATATGAGGCACATCACCTCAGCTTAATTCTTTCCCTCTGCCACATGCGAAGGAGTGGCTGTCGGCGTAAACGACATGCTGAGTTCGTTTATTTTGAACTAAAATGCTTGATACATGAATGGCTGAAAATAAGTGTTGTGTAATATTGAGTTTGCCCTACAATGCAATGTGTCGATTCAACACTACTTCTCAAACAGTTTTCGAAGATTCATCGAAAAAGTAAATCTACTTTCTTTAACAAACAGATTTACATTTTTCATTTTAATTTTTTTTAATTTAATTTGCAAAATGAACAACAAAAATCGTTGCATTTTACTAGTTTGAAAGAATGTTTGTGTGAAAAATACGTTTTTGGCGTATTTTGCAAAGTTGTGTGCATAAAAATAGAAGTGCTGTGCAATGCAACAGTAGGTTTTAGTTTGTAAGCGTAATATTTACGAATAAAAAGTGGGGCAAAGTTCGATATTGTGGAAAGTTCATTTTTTATAAATGCTGGTTGATCTTCATTCATTTTTAATGATTGTGGGTCATTTGCGAGATAAAGAATCCATAAGGTAAAGATATTGTTATAACGGTATTTTTTTCCATACAATTTGCAAATTGTACCACACACAATACCACAAACTGAAACAATCAGCAAAACATCAAACTCTGTTTCAAATCGCTACAGCAAAGCGTACAATCACACCACATACACGGTTTATAGGCTGGCACAATAACTAGTTTGCACATGCATACTGTAGTCGTGTATGAGGCCTTAACACTTTCCTATAACTTGGTTCCTGGAACAACAATTATTTGATGGCTTTAGTTTTAAGTCATTTATTTTGCAGTGCTGTTTGTAACTTCGACAATATATGTACCCTAGACCCTATAAAGCATATATATTCTGGATCCTAATGAAAAGAGAAGTTCAATTGAGGTTGACCGTCTGTCCGTCACTCTATTGAAATTGGGTTTCAGAAGGCCCCAGATGTGATGGGGACTTGGTTGGTATATATTTATATAAGACATGCTCATTTAAATTTCGCTATTAAAGTTCAGCCAGATTGGTCCATACGTCACTAAGATATGAGCAAGAAACTACCACTGCCTCTAATTTTAACCTTAAACCCATAGTTGTTATTTATGTATGTATATCTGGAGGGAAGCAGGAGCTAAAATTTTCAAATAAAGTACAAGCATCCTGGTTATAAATACATAACCTATCACAAAAATGTCCGGGATTAGGGCTTGGCAAACATTATAAATTTTTTTATATCTGCAGAACAAAAATATCCAAAATTTTCTAATTTTATTTAAACATATCGGTTATTAAAAACATACTACAAAATGTGGGAGGGATTATAGAAGCAGGCGTGGCACAAAATAGATTTATTTATATCTAAACATCGGTATTTATATAATTTTCAGCTCTTATCGCACCATAAGACTATAGGAAATTTTTAATTTTTTCTTGCCAAAACGATTTTTTTGATTCGATATTTGGAGAGGCAAAAACAATTTTAAAGACGCACTGTCAGGGGAAAAAATGGAATACGCCACGCGCTCTCACGAATTTTTTTTTTATTTTATTGCACAAGCTCGCACCTTCTTGGAAAAAATGTTTGGTCACATACGCTCACGTGCGAAAATTTCAAAGCACTTCTATTAAAACCATAACTTTTTTATTCCCACATAAAAGAGACTTTTGCTTTAAACAAATTTTTATTGCAAAATTTGGCTTTCTATGTTTAAATAGTCAATTAAATTAAAAAAAATAACATGACTCTCAATTTCTATACTCTCAGAATATGGTTCGTCTGCCTGTTCGCAGTTTTCGACGACTCTTGCAGGTGTACCTAAACTCCTTTTCTAGCTGTCAAAAATTCTCATGAGCATACAATTTATATGAAGCATCCCTAAATAGCGCGGCGTTAACGCTTTGCAATTGGAAAATCCGATTTTGACAGCGCGTTCAATAGTGAAATTGGCCGGTATTGTTAATAATTAATGGCAATTAAGCTATTTTTTGTCAATCTAGGTTTTTTCTCTGATTTTTATTTATTCTATGTGGGTTTTATTAAACAAGAAAGTTAACACTACACGCAAAGTAAAGTTGTGGAAAACATATTCTAAGAGCATCATATTATGATAAGATTCATTATTGTAGTCACAATATTAAGATAAATCATATTGTGATCAAATATATTCGTAATATTACATCATAATATTTTTGCCTTAATCATATTATTATTATTATCTTAATCATACTAAGTTAAGAACTAATCATATTATTGTCATGTTAATCATAATAAGCTAAGAAGTAATCATATTATCATTATGATAATCATAACAAATTTAGAAGCAATCATATTATGATACAGCCCCTTTCATAACTGTTATAAAAATATAAAATAAATTAAAACTTTTTTGCATCGATTTTTTATTTTGTGGCTTTTTACAATTTTTCCTAATGTGAATCAAATAGCGGAGTTCAATATAAGGCTTGCAAAAGAGCAAATTCAAAATCTGTGGTTTTCAAGGCAATCGCGTTTGTCCATTTTTCCGATTTTGAGATGTTGATGCCATATTGCTTAATTTTAAGCGCTCTTTACATTTTTTGAAAAAAGATGGATCAATTCCGATTTTTTAACGTAATGGCAAAGTTTAAAAATTGCAATTCCTTGCCCATAGTTTGATCTAGAATGGTTTTTCGGCTCTCCTGAAAAATTTGTTTTAAGTCATACGCGGTTGCCCATGAGAACAACAGAAATATCGTAACACTTTTAAAAAATATAACGAAATCTCTGTGTGTTTTGTTTTTTGGGATTTTACAAAAAAAAACTAATACTGAATGAAATCAGCTAATATTTTAATTTTTTTAATTTCTAAATGTTGCTTAGTATTACCTGACCTTTCTTTTTATAATTATTTTAAATTGATTTAGCTTGAGGTCTTCTTTTATAAAAAATGATATAGTAATAATATTTTTTATAAAAGAAGACCTCAAGGTTTATCATTTTAAAATAATTTTTTAATTTCTTTAAACTTATTTTTTTATGGGAATTTATTTTTAAATTGATTAGCCGCTCACATATAAAATAAACGACACAACTAGGGCTTGCAAATTTACCGACTTTTTCAATTACCGGTAATTCGGTAATTTATGTGGAAAAATCCGGTAAACCGGGAATTTACCGGTAATTTTGAGAGTATTTTAGTTAGTGAATATTTTATTCAAACTAATTAATTATAAAATTTTGTTTTATAAAATACACACATTTCGTGCTGTGGTCATGGAAACTGTTGCTTTTTAGGTGGTTGTCCATTTTTGTCGCTGGCTGGTAAAAAAGCAATTGTCAAAAAATAAAAATATACAAAATAGGACATTTGCTTTTTTGCACAAACGAAAAACAAAACATTGGCTATTGGAAAAAAAATTAAAAATTTAAATAGCAGTAGCAAAAGCAAAAATAAAAAGCATCCAGCTTATGGGTGCTTTTAAAGTTAAAATTTAAACCCTCTACACAACACATAACAAGAAACCAAAATTTGTTTAATTTTTACGTAGGTGCAAGTAAAAGAAAGAAATTTTTTATATTTTACAATATTTTTCGTTTTGTTCCGTACATACTACTTTATAAATAAAGTTGAATTTCTTTATTATAGTATAATTATATATTTTAAATATTAAATTCAACTATTTACTTATAAAATAGTAGGTACGTATGGAACAGAACAAAACGATAAATATTGTAAAATATAAAGCATAAATTTTTACCGAAAAAACCGGTAAAAAATAATGAATTTACCGGTTTTTCGGTAATGAATTTTTTAGTAATTTACCGATAAACCGGTTAATCGGTTAATCGGTAATGCAAGCCCTAGACACAACTGATACAAAATTATTTTACAAATGGCGCTTACGTTTTACTTGCCATAAATTAAATAACTCTGAAGGTTACCTAGTAAAATACGTTATTTAAAGAGATTTGCAAGTATTTGCAGCTTAAGTTTGTTGTTTATGAAAGATATTTGCTTGCCCTTACGAAAATATGAAGTTTGAAACTATCAATTGCAATCTTTTAATGTAAAAAAATTTAAAATCACTTTTGGCAAAAAAAAAAGGCAAACATTTTCTATAGGGCATAGCGAAGGGTATATAGGATTCGGCATAGCCAAATAAAACACTCTTACTTGTTAAGTAATTTATTTGTTAAAATTTATTTATCACCAATAAGCCCACTGCAAAGTGAGCCTTGATATTATTAATAAATTAATTTGGATGAAATTTGAAAGAAGGGTCAACATTTCAATTTCCACTTAGTTTGTCGAACTATATGTAAATATTGCACAGTTATATTTGATTTTACAATGATTTATTTAAAAATTATTTTTAGGAGGCCACACGAGCCCTCGCGAAACGTGTGTCCTTCGATTGATTTTGTTGAAATTTAAAATAAAGCAATATTTAGCTCAAATGTGCATGTTTGTAAAAAGTTACGTTTATTTATTAAGAAAAATCGTTACAAAGAATCAACGAACTGTTGTGGTCTGTTGTGCAAAATTTTATTTAAAAAAAAAAATCTAAAATTTAAATATAAAATAGATATTAAAATTTCTTTAATTTGATTTGCCTGATTGTGGGTTCAAGTTGCATCGTTTTGTTAGACATCGTTACGTCTTTGATTTCTTTCTCTTTAGCTTGCCTTTGCAAAGAGATTATTCATTTTGAATAATTCCGGTACTTCAGATTCCGTTATTGCTTTTCAATATTTTATAATAAAAATATTTCTTGGTGTTCGATTTGAAACGGCAAACTTAATTTTTACCACCAGTTACCGCTATGGACTATGGTAAAAAGTACTGAATCACTTAATGAAACTTGCATTTATTGTTTGCAAAATAACAATTGCAAGCCAATAACTAACAAAGAGGAATTAATTTTTATTAACTTTAATTTCTTAATTATGTTTTAGTTCTGTTTGGCAAATTATAAAGTTTTTTAATCTTCCACACTCTAATACAAAGTATTTCACAGAAATCCCAATTAAAATACAATTATGGGCGAAAATGAATGAGCTGAACAATTTTTCCTGGTATTTCATAAATTTTTTTCCAACAGAATCTTTTAACGCAATGATGTTCTTAATGTTTCGTAAGAAGTTTTCTTGATTTAATAAAAGAAATAACAATTAAACTTTAATGGGTTTAATGGCAATGATAATCATTTGCAGTGTTTTTTTGTTGTTAGAAGACAATACTTTTTATTGTTGTTTCTTCTTGGCAAAAAATAAAAGTTTGGTATTGAGGAGAAAACCAAAAGTTGTGCATTATACAAACAATCAGATAAGTCTTTTGAACTTTTGTGAATTTAAGAAGAAGTTTGAAGTTTAGTAAAACTTAAGTCAGATAATTTAGTAAGAGAAATGTTGACCTAGTTTGAATGTTGTTGTAATCAAGGCAATTATGTTTCGGAAGATTTTGAGAGAATATAATACAACTAAGTTTGTTCAATTTGTATATGTATTTAACATAGAATAAATTTATCTTAGAAATTCTAACAAATAATAATAATTACACATAAAATGTTATTTTATTTGCTAGTTTAGAAAAAATTCTCGTTGTATAAGATATACTCATGTAGGCATTTCCAGCGAAAAGTTTGGTGTTTGTAACTTAAAGCCAGCAAGAAATTAAAAGTGTTTCTTACAAAAAATTTTAGATGTATAATATACTTTTTTAAATTTTGGTGTAAAGCACAACTAGCTCTCCATTGAGTAACAAAAGGGATGCCATCTGACCATTATGGGCCTAAAATACAAACTTATACGCTTGCTGGAGTAACGTTACGATTTTTGGTTTTTCTACTTAAGTACAATATGTATTTTGCTTCGTTCAATATGCGACCAAAAAATCTAGTTTTAAAGAAAATTGCAAGCATATTATGTTTAATTTTACTATATTGTTGTCACCGATAACCATATTGTTGTGAAATTAGGCCTCTGTCAAGAAGTCACAACCATGTTATGGTTGCATTTTATAATGTTGGATGCCATAACTTAATTTATAGCATGCCAAACCTTGAAATTACTATTTGTCACTCATATTAAAAGCCCTCCGATTCATTTACACTTCAGAAATAATAATAATTATAATGTTTGAAAATCCATTAATCTGACATGGTTGGAGATATCACAATGAAATATTGACCTTGCGGACTTAAAAGCATCCCCATTTTTGATTAGGAAATATTTAATTATTAGAATTTTTACCTAAATTGATTTTTTTTCGAAAAATTTGATTTTTGTTCTTTGGATAGGGCATGTGGGAGAAACAAAAGTTCCTGGAGTAAATATTGTTTTATTAGCGAAAGAACATAGCCATTTTTTGGTGAAATAGTAAAAATAAGTATTCATATGTATAACCTTTTTACGCATATATATTCGGCTCTGATATGTGTACATACCACTATACTTATAGAAAAATGCAAAAGTATTCAACAATACAAGATACCAATGATTAAAGTCTGCTTTGCTACCAATTTAAAAATGTTTCACCCAATATTGATAACAGTTTAACATTATCAACCCGATTTAAAAACTTGATAAGTCCTTAAAAAAAAAATCCCCCCAAAAATTCGTGTTATCCAAATATCTCTTAAGGCAAAGGAGATAAAAAATGTTAAGCCCACTTTTGATAACAGTTTAATATTACGCATAATCCTCCCGAATAAAAACCTTGAAAAATCCTTAAAAAAAATAAATCCAAAAAGTTCGTTTCTTCCGAATATCTGTAAAGGCAAAGGAGATAAAAAATGTTTAACCCGCTCTTGATAACAATTAAATAATAAGCATAATCTAAAGGCAAAGGAGGTAACTTAACATTTAATATACATTTTTTGTACTTGTGCTTAAGTCTTATTTTTTTGCAATCCATAAATACATATATTTTTGGCGAATTTTTTTTTTAAATGTTTTAATATCCGAGTTTACCAAGGTTAGAAATCTACAACACACTCTCCCGGCCCTCTGTGGATCCGTGTTCTTGTAGATCAACTCAAAAGCATTGCATAAGTTGCAGAATTATTTTTCAAAACAAAACGTTCATAAGGCACACAGAAAAAATTATTTGTAGTTTTTTATCAATTAAAAAAATTACTTTAAAGTACAGGTTCCGCTAAATAACTTTTTTTTTGAAAATGCTATAAAAAAAACTACTGAATATTTTTCTTTTTTTATTTGAAAGTACAATCCTTCCGGTTAATAATGGAAAATAATTTCATTCAATCGGCTGCCTCGGCTGGCCATGCAGTTGCCTACACGATCGGTCCAATTTTTAAGAACATTATCGATTTTGTGCAGCTGTATTTCACCAATGGCTTCACGAATATTGTCCTTTAAAGCGTCAATTGTCTCTGGCTTGTCGGCGTAACACTTATCTTTGACGGCATCCCACAAATAATAGTCTAACGGTGTCAAATCGCAGCTCCGAGGTGGCCAAACGACATCAGCTCTGCGGCTGATAATGCGATCTTCAAAAACAGGGCGCAAAACATTGAGTGTAGCTTCGGCTGTGTGGCACGCAGCGCAGTCCTGTTGAAACCAAATGTTGCCAATATCCTCCTCTTCAAATTTTGTGAACAAACATTCGTTCAACATGGCCCGATAACGATCGTCATTGACTATAACGGCCACTCCTTGCTCCTTTTCGGAGAAAAATGGCCCAATTATGCCTCTGGACCAAAATCCGCACCAAACAGTGACTCGTTTTGGGTACAACGGCTTTTCAATGTATGCGTGCGGGTTTTCTGCGCCCCAAATGCGACAATTTTGCTTGTTTACATACCCACCAAGATCAAAATGAGCTTCATCTGAAAAGATGATTTTTTTTGGCAAAATCGGCATCTTCTGTAAGTCGATCGCAGGCCCACTTAGCGAAGCGAAAACGCATATTTTCCAGCGTTGTTCAAGCGTATACAACTAATTATCTGTCAAATCAGACATGAGCTTAGTGTTACCATTCACGAAATAAGCACTAGTTGAAAAAAAAGATGGTGGACCCGTTATTTAAATTTATTTAATGGGATAATTGAATCAACTATTTTTTTTTTGTTGAAAGAAAATTAAAAATATAATTTTGACTTAATTAACATTTCAGTTATTTTGAACTTAATTTTTAATTAAAATATTTATCAAATGAAATAAAACAGTTATTGAAAATTATCAAAATCAATCAACACATTGTTTGAAACTGTTAAGTTTTTTGATAATTTTTTTTAGCAAAACTAAAAATATAATTTATTGGAAAAAAGTATTCACAATTTTCAAATTACAATTACAATTTTTAGTAATCAATATATGTAATCATTTTGGTAAAAGACGCAAAATCAACAAATGGATTGCTTGATTCTATCAATTTGGTGGTAAGAGAAAATTCTTAATTTTGTCTGTGCATTGTGTTAAATTTCAGTAAAATAAAAAATTTACGAGTTATTTCATCAAATTGAAATAAAGAGTTTAACATGTAATGACTGGATTTCATTTAAATAAAAAAATAAGTCCCTACTTTGGTGGGTGAAAGATTTTGTTTAGCCGGCGCACAGAGGGGTATTTGTCCAATTTAAGCGGCCAAAATTCGAATTTTCAAAACTCACTTTTTCTTTAACTACCCACCGTAGTGGCAAGAGAATAGAATGCTGGACTAGATCCCGTTATTTTTTAATTCCTTTTTGCTTTCGTTCGCTCTCGCCACGCAGCCAAAGTTTCGTGTTGCTAATTGGGCATATGTTTTTTTGCTGTGTTTGAGACAAGTCAACGTGAAAAAAACTTGAGTAAAAGCGTGTTTTCAGTTTATGAATTTTATTAAAATGGATAATTGTAATGCAGGTAAATATGATATAATTCACATACGTTTAATAGGAATATAATATATTCTGGTACCGGCAGAGCTACATTGAAAATGATGGTATTTTTGTTAATTTTAATTGATTAAAAAAACAAACTTTAGTCATAAAGTTGTATAACACCACTTAACGCAACTGAGATTCTTGCTCAGGTGTGTTAATTGATATTTCATGGTTTGGAAAAAAAAAGAATTGGCTGCGGATATGTGCGGATGACTATTTTATGGCCTTTAGAAGTATGCTACTGCTGAAAAATATACCAACAATTCTGATGCTTTACTGTACATGCTGCTTTATTGCACACTTCTTTTACACATTTCATTTTAAAATTTAGCAATTACAATATTTTTTGTTTCCAAATCTAGGTTCTTCTAAGGTCAAATTCATAGTTCTTGAAGACTTTTTACGAATTTCCGAAATCTGCAATATTTCATCAATAATTGCTAATATAGCTGCTGCCGAAAAACTTGAAATGCAATCCGGAAATTATTCTAAAGATATAACTTTGTTAAAAAATAGTTTTGCGAAATTCAAAAGCGATTTTAAAAAAAAGTGGGCTGAAGCCCATAGAAAAGCCAGTGTTTTCATTAAAGCTAATCAGCCGTGGATAAAAGGGTATTTTTCTATACCAAAAGTGGTTAATCATGCTGGGCGGCCTACCAAACTTTTTGACGAGTTCAGCGATAGAACCAAAAGACGTAAAACGGAAACCTTACGCAGCTGCAGTGATACGGGAGAGTTGGCTGTAGCTACTCGAATTAAATCACGGTCGGCTGGAATGAGAGATGCTGCCGAACTGCTTAAAGAAGTAACTTCTTCACCAAGTCGCGCACATAAATATAAAATTGCGTACCAACAGAGTCAATCCAACTCAAAATGTAACGATATATCACATTTTTATCTTTTCAATAAAAACAGAATTGTTTGTTAATTTTTCATACTGCACGACTTAGAATTTCTTTAAAAAGTATCCTCTTTTAATTGGTTTGGGGAAAACCCCTCTTAATACCCTACGTCTTTTTGCTTGTTTTTATAAATTTACAATTTTAAATGCCACAATATGTCTTTTCTGAATATTTTGCATACAAAATTCAATCAAAATAATTTTGGCCGCCTAAATTGGCCACATACCCCTCTGTGCGGCGTTTGAAACGCCACTGGCACTACTATATTATGCCGGCACTAACAAGCGCCAAGGCAAAGCACTACTTGGAGCGCTGGTGTTTTAAATAAAAAAAAGAAAACAAAGAGCCAATTTACTCGGCTAAGTTTCGTATTCGAATCTTGCTTTATTACAAAATTTGTCTCCTTATAAACTAAAATAACGGTACTTAAATCTAATCCTTATTCTATATATTTACATGCAATTATATGCTTACACATACATACATAAAATATTGTTTATTTACTAATAAAAATATAAACAACACAGCTGATTCTAAAAACATATGATACAGCTGATTTAACGATAAATTATTATTAGAGATGTGTAATAAATGATTGGAGATGTAATTAATACATTACACCCTCACCCTTTATTGAAAAAAAAAGAAAAAAAAAAAATTTTAGATATAATTTTTTTTTTTTTTTTTTTTTTTTTTTTATAATACAATTCATTTAATTATATTTTTTCAACATATTATTATGATATTTTCTCATTTTACCTCCTATATCTAAAATAGAATTAACTCCTTGTTTTTCTATTATCC
Source organism: Pollenia labialis (assembly GCA_949318255.1). Lineage (NCBI taxonomy): Eukaryota > Metazoa > Arthropoda > Insecta > Diptera > Polleniidae > Pollenia > Pollenia labialis. Next base: position 87,342,111 of record OX439140.1, read on the forward strand.
TGTATGGCCCATGATATGGTGCCTGGTTTTTCTTCCTATTCACTGTTCTTAGTAGCACTAACTCTCCTACTTCTAAATTAAGTGTTTCTGTGTTTCGAAATTTATTTACTCTACTGACTTTAGCTATTTCTAAATATTCTTTCGTTTTCTCTAAAGAAAATTGTAATCTTTGCTTTAATTCTCTCGCATAGTTTTCTATATTGTAAATTTTTTCATTACTTCTAATTTCATCGTTTGGCAGGTAAGGTAACTTCCCAAAGACCAATTCATATGGCGTGTAATTTGTATCTATATGTGGCGTTGTATTGTACGCAAATGTAAAATACTGAACCCAAGTATCCCATTCACTATCTTTACAGAAGTTCAACAAAAATTCATTAAGTACTCTATGATTTCGTTCTATTGAGCCCAAAGTCTCATGATGGTAAGGTGCGCTAAAAATTTGTTTTATATCTAACAATTTGCATATTTCTGACATTAATTCATTTGTGAATTCAGTACCCTTATCTGATTTTAAGATTTTAAAATTACCGTATTTCAAAATAAATTGTTCTACCAGTGTTTTTGCCACTGTTCTCGCCTCTTTAGTCTCCATGGGAAATGCTACCACGTATTTTGTAAGTTCGCATTGAATTGTAAGTATATATCGATTGTAGTTTGACAAACGCAAAGGTCCAACCGTATCGATTGACACCACCTCAAAGCTAGTTCCTGGCGTGTCTGTTAACATCATTTTTTCTTTTGAATGTCTAGTTTGTTTATTAATTTTGCATTGTTTGCAATTCAAAATATGTTGTTTTATCATTTTGCTCATATTCTTCCATATGTAGCGCTGCTTCAGCTTTAAAACCGTCTTTCTGATGCCTAAATGTCCTCCATGAGTTGAATTGTGGTATTCGTTGATAAGTTTCATCTGTGTTTCTTTACAAAGTATTCGTTTTGGTTCTTCATATATTAATATTTTTAAATTTGTTTTCGTTTTCAATTGTTATTTGTTGTATAAATTTTTAAATTTGTCCATGGCCATGGTTTTAAATATTTCATCGTTTTTACTCAACGCTAGCTCGGTTACTCTTAAATCACGCATTTTTGATAACAGTTTCTTCAACGTCAACGTTGTGCTCGATGAATTATCGCTGCATCTTGCTATGATTTCATTATCCGATACTTCTATTAAATTATCTTTAAAATCTCTATGTATTTGAAACTTGAGTTTTCTTGTTTTACGTAAATCTGATATTGATGTGCAGTCCCAGACAAAAAGTTGATCAGGCCTTTGCTCGGACGTACATTTTGCACTGTTTGTAATGTCAGGGTTATTTACACTCTCCAATTGTTTTTTCTTGTTTCTGGTTATTGCTAACACTTTCTTAGCTGATTCATCCGCTTCTGGGATCATTGCTCTCAATGTGTCGCTATTCAAAACTATTCTCGACAATGCATCCGCATTCGTATTCATTTTTCCTTTCTTGTATTGTATTTCGAAATTGTAATCAGATAAATCCATTCTAATTCGTGTCATTTTTGACGACGGGTTTTTGTGTGAAAATAGAGAAATTAGCGGTCTGTGGTCAGTAACTACGATAAAATCTCTACCATATAGGTAAGGTCTAAAAAAATTAACTCCCCAATGAATAGCTAACAACTCTTTTTCTATTGTAGGTTTGTTTAGGTCATGTTTTGATAATGATTTGCTCGCGTATGAAATTGGTAAATCTGTTCCAACCTCACCTTGCGATAAAACTGCACCAAGAGCATAATTTGACGCATCTGTGGTTAAAATGAATGGTTTGGTAAAATCCGGGTATTGAAGTATTGGTGGTTTCATTAGCTTTTCTTTTAGCGTTTCGAACGAGTCTTGACATTCCTTGTTCCATAGAAAAGGTTTATTTTTCTTTAACAATGCATTCAAATTTTTAGCTATGTCTGCAAATTTTGGTATAAATCGGCGATAGTAATTGCAGAAAGCCACAAATCTTCTCACTTCATCTGCACTTGTCGGAACTGGATAATTTTTAATTACGTCATCCTTAGCTGGATCTGTTGTAATTCCTTTATTTGTTATTAGATGCCCAAGATACACTACCTCAGGTTTCAAAAAACTGCACTTACTTGCATTTAATTTGAGGTTATATTTCATTAACCTTTGAAAAACTTTTATTAAATTGTCGTTGTGGTGCTTTAAACTGCATCCAAATACGATAATGTCATCGACATATAAAAAAGCCTCAGCATCTAAGCCACTAAGCGCAATTGTTAACATTCGCTGAAAACTGTTTGAAGATATTTTCAAACCGTAAGGTAATCGCTTAAATTGGTAATGACCATTTCCTGTGGAAAATGCTGTCAAAGGGCGTGAATTTTTATGTAACTTTATTTGATGGAATGAACTGGTCATGTCCAGCGTCGAAAAATATTTGGCTCTACCAAGTTTGTCGAGTACATCTTCTATTCTAGTCAGCGGAAATTTGTCGTTGACTATTTTCTCGTTTAATTTTCGGAAATCTACCACTAGACGCCATTTTTTTGTATCATCTGTTGACTTTTTTGGTACCACGAGTAGTGGTGAATTGTATGGGCTAACCGAATTCTCAATTATGTTGTCGCCTAATAACTGGTCAACCTGATTATTTATTTCCTCTACTTGTGTCTGTGGAAGCCTGTAGTTTTTTATATATACCGGTGTTGAATCTGTTGTTTGTATTTGTTGTGTATAAAAATTATTAACACTAAGCTCATCCCCTGGAAGATGGAAAACATCTTGAAATTCCTTAAAAATTTCTCTTAGAGATTTTTCCGCATGTGGGTCACTTCCCCCAATATCTAAAATTTTCAAAAGTTTACTTAATCTGTCACCGTCAGGCTGACTTGATTTTCTTGTCGTATATACATTATAATTTTTTAGTGGTTTTATTTTGCAACTAGCACCTTTAAAAATCACGTTGTTGTCAGTAGTATTCAGTACTTTAACATGTGCTATGCCTTTCGCGGGTATTAAGGAATTTCCCAAAAATACACCTTCGGCTAACTCCTCACTCAGCACAATGCTCTCTTCATTTACCTCTACATCGAGAGGAATGATCGCCTCTGTTCTTGCTGGTACCACCATGTTTATTGGTTGAATTTTTTTCGAATTCATTGGTATGACAACCTCCTTCTCATTTATATTAAAAGTGATTGTGTATGTTTCAAAATCTATCTTACACAAATGTTTTTCCAAAATGTCCCGTCCGATTATTCCATCGGTTTGGATTGGAAAATCATTCTCCACAATGTGAAAACTGTGTTGAAAAGCTTCTCCTATTATTTTTAGATTTAAACTTTTTGTGCCTATACAATCTACGGCTTCTTTTGTTATACCGGTTAATCTGACAATTTCTGTTGTATTTGTATCACAGAAATTTTTATTTTTACATATTGAAATATCCGCCCCTGTATCAACTAAAAATTCTAGACTCCTATTAATATTACAACATTCTAAAGTTATGTATACATTTATGTTGCTCGATATTTTATAAATCGTTAACTTTGGCCTCATTGGGCAACTCTTTCCGTTACCCGGCCCACTTAGTTTCCCTCATCAGCATTGTAGTGTAACGACCTGTGTGCGTTAATTTTGCTATTTTGTGCTTTCTTGCTGTTATCGCTATTTTCATTGAAATCGTTGTTTCTAGTGGGGTTTTTATTTTGATTATAATTACTATTTTTGAAGCTATAGTTGCCATTATTTTTATTGTTGTAATTGTTGTTTCCAAAATCGCCATTATTTCTCCTAAAATTGTTGTTCGCACCATTGGTGTTTCTGTAATTGTTGTTTGAACCATCGCTGTTCCTGTAACTGTTGTTATAACCATTGTTTTTCCTATAATTGTTGTTTGAACTATTGTTGTTTCTACAATTGTTGTTAAAACCATTATTGTTTCTATGATTGTTGTTAAAACCATTGTTTTTTCTAAAATTGTTACTTGAACGGCTATCTATACGAAATAGGTTCACATTATCTACTCCTAAATTTCTCTCTGCCGTCATGCATCTCTCAACTGCCTCATTTAACGTTTTTGGCATATTGGCCAATAAAAGTGGTTGATATTCAACATTCACTCCTTTCATAAATACATTCAGCGCAACACTATCACTCACTTTGTAGATAGCATCTTTAGCTTCTTGTGTAGGGCTTGTTAAATTTTTAATTTCAAAATTACTCATATGGTCTGAAAGTTCGGCAATTTTCTTCCTAAAATCAGATATGCTACTCTTACCTTGCTTTGTTGTACCTAATTCTGTCAGAACTTGTTGAAGCGTTTTTGGATTAGGAAAAGCGCTTTCCAATGCTTTTTTTAAATCATCAAAAGTTACTGGTCGGTTTGAACGACCTAAAATACTTCGCACATGTACCGACAATTTAAAATTGTAGATGTACTTAACGAATATTTCTCTATCTTCTTGTTTTATCAAATCATGTAACAATTCCGATTGAGTTATAAAATCCTCTAAGTATTCGTAAGAACCTTTAAAAACTTGTAGGTTTTTACTAACCATACTAATATCAAAATCAGCCATTTTTGGTAAATTACCTTCTTGCCTATCCTGTTCAATATCTTTCTTCTTTATATTTAAGTTTTCAATTATTTCAATCAATTCCTTGTGCAAAATTTCAAATTCTGTTTGAAGTGTTTCACTATTTTTATCTTCACTATCTTTAGTGGACTCTTCAACGCTCTGTTTTAAAAACGCTAATCTTTCTAATTTACCTTCCCTATATTTTTCCTCATAAATTCTATTTTTGCTCTTTTTTATATTCAACTTGAGCTTTACTAACTCCTCAATACATTCATTTATAAAACTCATTTATCAAAATGATAATAGAAAAACAAATAGTTAAAATAAAAAAAAATTTTGTTAATTTAATACTTTAATTTCTCCATGTGTATTAATTTACAAAAAAAATTTGTTATTTCATTCAAATATTTGTTTTAAACAAAATTAAATTAGTTTTTTTTTTAAAAAAATATATTATTCTACTTCAATAATTTTTCTAAGTGTAGTGGTGGGTGTTCAGTGATTAGCTGATCTATAAAATACTCTGCGATGATTGACGTTTGATCGTCAGCTGATCGGTAGATGACTTTTTGTATTTTCTTTTAATGTGCTTTTTCTTTTACTTATTAACAAGTGAAAATTTAATAAATTTTTAAAGTTTGTAATTTAAAGTTTTTTAATTTAATATTAACTTTAAACTTTAAAATCAAGTGTTGTGTTTTTCTTTTCATATAATATAATACATGACTTGTATTTTTAGCAAAAATAAATAAAAATAAAAATTATTTTTAATGCCGCATAATGGCGTGTTGTTGTTTGTGTTTTATTTATTTTTATACATTATTCTTATTTAAAAAAAACCAAAAAAATTATTTGTTTTTGTGAGCTTTTAACTCCTGCGTTATAGCATCGATTTGCTCCCAAATTTCTGATGCCCGTTCCCAAGATGGTGGAGTTTCGGACGACACAATATTTTTTAAAGCAGCCAATTTTCTTCGCAGCTTCACAATTTTGCCTGCTCTTCTTCTTTTTGGCTTTTGTGTTGGCGGTATTGCAGTTAACCTTTCCTCTGTTCTGCGCTGCTGCCGCTTCAAATATTCCTCGATGGTAATCGGTTGTGGTTGTTGTTTTATTGGAGTCGTTGCTGTACTGGTAGGTGTTGTCGTATAATTATTTCTTGTGACCGGCACGGAAGTTTTTTCCAAATTTGGCAGGATCGCCATGTAATGACTGGATGTCATTTAAATAAAAAAATAAGTCCCTACTTTGGTGGGTGAAAGATTTTGTTTAGCCGGCGTTTGAAACGCCACTGGCACTACTATATTATGCCGGCACTAACAAGCGCCAAGGCAAAGCACTACTTGGAGCGCTGGTGTTTTAAATAAAAAAAAGAAAACAAAGAGCCAATTTACTCGGCTAAGTTTCGTATTCGAATCTTGCTTTATTACAAAATTTGTCTCCTTATAAACTAAAATAACGGTACTTAAATCTAATCCTTATTCTATATATTTACATGCAATTATATGCTTACACATACATACATAAAATATTGTTTATTTACTAATAATAATATAAACAACACAGCTGATTCTAAAAACATATGATACAGCTGATTTAACGATAAATTATTATTAGAGATGTGTAATAAATGATTGGAGATGTAATTAATACATTACAACAGACAGTTCCAAACAGTTGCAAAAGTATACATGGGGTTAAAGATGACACTTGCAGTCTGTTGGAGCCTAATATGCATCTTGCTATTTATTTGTTTAACCGTTTATTGTATAATAACTTATTTGGCAGTAGTGGTTTAACATATGCTTGTAATCGCTTTATGATTTTGTTATTGAACACTAATCTGTTCTCTAAACCTTTATATTATTCTTTTTAATCTTTTGTTTTATTAACATTTTTGGTAGTCAAACTAAATTTAAGAAATCCTCTTCCTAAACATTTTTAATATACGCCTTTGATTTATATTCAAAACTTTGTCGAATTTTGCTTAATTGTTTGCTTTAAATTATTACTGTATTTTTCGTTATATACATACATTTTATACAGATAAACATACATACATATTTGCATAGATCTTTTTTTGAAGTTGAAATTACATATAAATATGTTTGTTGTTGCATTAAACCATTACGGTTCTTTCTTACATTTTTGTCGCTCATTACTTTGTAGTTTAAGTAAATAAAATTCAATAAATTTTTTCGTTTTTAAGTTCATTATTGTTCGTCAACCAATCTACTTGCGTTTTTATTAATTTGTAAAGAAATAAAAATTACAATTTCGTTTGACTTTGCCATTAAGTGAAAAATACTTGTTTGTCTTATCGTTGAGGAATTTACTTATATCATTTTCATAATCGTCTTAACAAAATTGTCCATAGATCGAACACAGTCTTTTGATGGTTTTAAAATCTCTTAAACCCCTTTTGACCCTCCCAAGTTCCATTTCTCTGAAGATCGAATTTAACTTAAATAATGTAGTAATGTAACGAAAAAAAAATCGGCCCATTAAGCCTAGTACTCTGTTCAAATTTGTGAAAAATGTTGATCAACATTTATTATTTCACGTAGAAATTTTGACATGTTTTAATGTGCCTATTATGCGAGTATGCAACATTTTTTTGTATATGTTAACAAACCCCACATGTATTTTTCTAAAAATAATTTTTTTAATAAAAAATTTATAAAAAAAGAAAGTAAATATGAATAAAAAAAAAATTATTACCGGTTGTGCTATTTTAATTTTTTATTTCTTATTTAATAATCAGTTTATACTTTTTTGCTTCTGCTTAAAATACCACGTGCAGCTTACATTATTTTGCAGTTGTAAAAAATGTTGCCAGAAATATTTCGGAAATTTTTTCACAAAATGAATAAAGTACAACTCTATTAACATTATTTCATAGATATTCCGCACAAGTTTTTTTCATATGCGTTGCGCCAGCATTTCACGTGAAATATACTTTCTTAAATTGAATACCCTCCACAACAAGTAAGGAGAGCACACTAAGATTGATATTCCGTGTAAATCTTTTTCAATATTCATCTCAGACCCCATAAAGTATATTTATTCTGGATCCTTAAGTAATTCTAAGTCATACCCTAAACAATTGATAATTTTGTTACAAAAAATTCAACAAATGGTTGCGGAATACACGTATTGATATGAAATTTAGCACAAATTATGACAAGAAATTATACTACTAGATTTGGTGACGATCGGCTTATTATTAACCATAGTCCTCATATTAAGCCTACTCTATAAAGAATACTGCCATTGTTATAAAATTTAATCGTTTGCAGTTTTATAAGATGCAACATCACAATTGACCTAATTAACCGTAGGTGAAATATAAAGTCCACTTTGGGAAACCATTTCAATTTAGCGTTTTATGACCAAATATAATACCATGCGATATTGTAATTTTCGGTCATAATTTACCATGGGTCCCATATAAAGCAGCCTTCTAAAATGCACTTCAAAGCATATAAAACGCAAAAAAATAAATAAATTCACTACTGTTTTGAAATTTAGTTTAATTAATTTTTTTTAATACCAGAAATCACTCTACTTCATTTTGTGATGCCTGATCCATAATTTTCCATAGGTTCAATATAAATATCCGCTCATTTAGAATCATTTAGAACGGCTAAAACTGCTAGGAATCATGATATTTTTTTTAAAATATTCGTATTGTGGTTATTTTGTTGAACTGTTCTATGGTTTTTAACCCATATTTTCATGTTTAAGTTAGGCTTAATTTCATCAAGTTTTTCATTAAATTATTTTTATGAATAAAGGAATTTTACAACATGAAATGAATTAAAATTTATTGATAATTTTTCATTCTTGACTGACCTGAGATTCGAACCCAGGCGTTTTACGGACAGGTTATCCTTAAATGTTTCGATTGCAACTACTCAATCTCTTCAGAGGAGTTTGCCGTTTAACACTCGCAGCCATCGACGACTGCTGGCAGTCAACAGTCAAACATAGATCTTTGAACCAAATTATATTTAACCTCTTCGGTGGATCGAATTTTGTTTTCAGTAATTATCCATTTTAATTGATTTTACATGTTCTTCCTTACTTCTGTTTTTTCGTACCTTTTGTCAAGAATTTTTTTTGAAGTCCAAAGTACATTTTATGTCTTTTTCATTTTTAAATTAATAAAAGTAAAGTTTTATATAACCAATTAAAACCCTGATGTTTGTTTTTTTTAAGAGATTTGGATATAGAGCTCTCTTCTGAATCATTCTAAATGTCTGTGAAGGGTAGCAAAAATTCGGCGCAGCCAAATATAACATTCTAAGTTGTGAAGAGATTATCCTTATTATTTGTTGCCAGCTTGTATAAACTCTCACAAATTCACTCATACTCAAAGAAACAATAAAAAAAACAGATAAAACGCAAAATAACAACAATACTATGCCCAATACTTGTTCAACAATAGTGCATTAACTCAAAGTTTTTATTTTTCACTTTTTGAAAAAGAAACAAAAAAACGACACGTAATATATCTAAACGCTGTAAAAATATCGTGCTTTATTGTATACTTTTTGGCTATGAAATCGCTGGTTCAAAAATTCTTTTTCATATGCCTTTAGTGCAGTGAAGGGCACTTTTGCAAATCCTGTGTACGCGTGCAAAGGAATAAAAATTCTGCTTGTGTGACGTCGACACATGTACAATATAATCTTCTACGTTTGGTCTGTGACAATGTACTTTCGGCTTTTGCTTTGATGTTATTTCTTGTTGATGAGCGTCATTCGTTTTCTGCTGCTTCCCACACAAGCATAAATGTGATAGTATGTGTGTGCCCTTCACTGCTTTAATGTAATGTTAAAAAAATGTTTAGTTTCTAGTGAAAATTTTTAAATTTTGAGTAAATACAGTATTGCTGAACAAGTGCGATATGTAAAATATGTAAACGTTAAATTTGTATGCAACGAATTCCTAAATATGAATTTCGTTGACGAAACATTTATGATTTAATAATGTAAATTACAATGAAAAAGGAAAGCCAACAAATAATTCATTGTAAATATACATATATGTACATAGCACATAAAACCAAAGATAGAAAATGCTCTAAAGAATTAGAAGATCGTGCCAATTCTTGCACATGTTCTGTTTACACCTTTTTTTATAAATAAAATTTGTTTCTAATACTTAACCGTCCTAAATACACCTGGTTAAAGAAATGGAAGGAAAACTCTTGAAACACAAATAAAACAACTATTTTAAAATATTTTTTTTTTAAAAAAGATGCTTATTTGTATGCAGGCTATGTTTGAATACACTGTACAACAATATCGAACTTTTTTCAATATTAATGCGTTCTGAGACTAGTCTCTTGGTGTAGCATATCGGTATAAGATACTTCTTGTTCTTTCTTGAAATTTTTGTTTGCGTAAACAAATAAATACTTTTTCATATTATCAATAGTAAACCTTTATCTGTTCGGAAGCAAAAAACTTTTGTACATGGAATATGATCTCTTATTGACAACCGAAGTTATAGGAGTGAATTCATTTGCAGAATATTAATTTTCTCATTCAGATCCCACATTTGATTCCAGTGGTGCGATTCACTGACTTTTAACAAACCGACAATCGTTATATTTGTCGACATAAATATTCGCTTGCGGTAAAGATGGTGTGATTCAGTAACTTATTTTTAACGATTGTTTACAGCTGTTTTTTTTTAAATCTCTGTCTACAAAATGTTAAAAAAAACGAAAAGCACAAAAGAGAATAAAATAAAAACAAATGAAATTGTTCTTGACCCCCCGTGTTACACATGTTTTTTCATTCAAAATACATTGAAATAGGTCTGGCCAGACTCTTGAGTAAGACGAAGGTGTTATAATTTTTTTGTGAATTTTGCATTTAGAATTTTGTTTTACATACTTTCTAAATTGCTTATTTTGTAAATTTTAAATTTAGGATTTTGTTTTTGTTCATACATATAAATATGCATATATCTTTGTTTGTATGTAACTTATTTTAAACACAACCTAAATTATTGTCGCTAAAATATCGACAAAAAATTGCTTAAAGTAACAGCTGACTTTTAACAACAGCGAATATTGTTTAAAATTTAACTGAATAGCATATTCGATAAATTTTCTTTATATTTATTTTAACGATTCGATTATCGTTATAAAAGTTATTGAATCGCACCACGGATCAAAAATATTTGAAATATATCTTATTTTTTGAAATTCTTAATTTTTTCAAAACATTTGGTTTTTATGTTTGTTAATTTTTTTTTCTGCAATATCAATTAATTTGATTCGAGTTTACTTAAGCTACCTAAATCCCTCAAATTTAGTTATTTTTCCACCAATATTTCAGTACATGGAGAATACAAATGCTTATTAACTTTTAATGTTATTTAAATTTAAAATTTCTTCAATTATTAAGATTTTATTAGTCGTGCTTAATTCCCAATTGGTATTCCTGATAAAAAAAAACTGAAATTTTTTGTTGGAGGATTATTTCTTTTCTATGCGATTTTCACTGGCTGCTTAGGCAAAAAAAAATTTTGAAGAGCGAAAAAAGATATTAGCAAACAAAACTTCAGAGTGAATGAGAATTGCAAACACTCAAAAAGTCTTATTTGCAACGACATCAAAGCTTAAACAAAATGCCAACAATAAACAGTCAGTTTATCTTTTCTAACATTCCCCACTACAATTTTTTTTAAAATAATTTTTTATCAGAAGATATTAAAAATATAACAATGAAACAATAAAGTATAGGCACATTTCATCACAGCTTATTGTGCAAATTAAAACCATTATCCTGATTTTGAAAATACAACAGTTTTAAATACGGAAAATAGTTATAAACGTTGGTTTATGTTAGAAATGTTGCAAATTATAAATGTACCGACAATATCGAGAATTAATTTTAAGTCAGATACTGAAAGATTAGCACAAAATTATAGGCATTTAATTTGTAAAAATATAAACGGAAGTTAATAATTTATTTATAATGTAATAGATTAGTTTTTAAATTGGAAAACTTTTTTGTTTTTATAAATTGACTGCTATTCGACCTTTATAAAATGTATTATTATTTTATTAAGCTTGAGGTCTCTTTTTTTTAAAAAA